>JADRCH010000008.1:9295838-9336634 GCA_019843965.1 Rhynchomys soricoides
TCTCTCTCTCTCTCTCTCTCTCTCTCTCTCTCTCTCTCTCTCTCTCATGATCTATCTATCTCTCCCTGCCTTCCTCCCCTTCCCTCTCTTGAAACCATCATGACCCAGTAAGAGGTGAAATTCACCCTGTGCCTGGGAAAACCAGGAAGAGCTATAGGTCTGCCCCCTGGTAGGTGAGGACTTCTTGGAGTTGATTCTCTAAAGAGTTCTGGTCCACAGCAAGCAGATTTCCTTTGTCAAGAGAATACTGTTGGCCAAATGAACAGGTGCCTATAGAAATAGAGAGAAAAAAATACTACACCCAGCCTGACAAAAACTTGACATTTGAACAAAGATAATTAAGTAAGAGTGTGCTAGACTAATTTGAGAGGTGTGTTTTGAGCCACTCACACAAAGGCATTCTCAGTTAAAGCTTTTAACCTCCCCACAGCTCACCTCCCAGAAGAGCTTCATCAACACAGGGCATGAAACCCATTCTGATGATACCAGAGAAAGTTCATGCCACACCTGATATGCTTATACTTCATGATGCTATTCACAGGGGCTTTCCATTCTGTCTACAACCCACTAAGCACTAACCTGACAAGGAGTGAAGAATACCTCATGGGGAGACAGCTGCTTCATTGGGGTGCATGGTAAAGCCTCATAGGTTAGGAGATCTTGAGTTGCAGGCCTGCTATAGAGATTCCCTGGCAATGTTTAAACAAATCTGAATACTTTCCATCCATGATGCATGGGTAGGGGACAAATTAACATCTGTGTATCATGAAGGTACAAAAAAGCAGACAGTAGTACTAAGAGGTTAAGTGATGCTCCCAGCAGGCAAGAAAACATTTTATTCCCCAACCTTGGCATGAAATTTTCTATATTTATATTTGTTTTCAGATTTGGACTGCTCTGACGATCCAAAGTAAAATTTGGGATTTGGGGGTAATGATTTATGAGCACAGGCTTTTCAAATATAGTTTCCCTGTGTTTGGAAAAGAATTTTGGCTGTGAGAAAAAACATTGCAAGAGAGTCTGCTCAGAGGAGTCCAGTGCAAATAAGTTTCTGAAGTAGACAGATCGGAGGATTGGCCCTGTTTTCCAAACTGTTAATTTTCATGTTAATCACAGGGTTGGTTAATAACTACCTGGTTATGGCTGAGGCAAAGGAAGACTGTCTAAAGTAGGTCAAGCCTGCAGTGAGCCCCACATGTTCTGTCTTGACAGAGGCTCGGGAAACTGGGACCGAGCATGGAGGGGAAGGTGAGGTGAGATGAGATGGATGGCGTGACCAGCCTTGCCAGGGATGGAAGGACAGTGGTGACAGCCCAGGGGACCCCATTGATGGAGATTGGCAGCTCAGAAAATACTCTCAGGAACTCAGCAGTGGGAGTACAAACCAGCCATCAGAGATGGGAGACAGAGTGCTCTGAAATGTGAATGCCTTTTAACCCTTTGGTTTCCCTTTCTCATTAAGGGCCTGTGTTTTTGGTTTTCTACGTGCTATTAACATGAGAGAACAAATTAAATATACAGAGAAGATTTAAGGACATAATAAAAAACTACCCCAAATTGAACACCCAACCAATTATGCCTACTTATTTTTTGATAACATCTCCGTGCCTCCCTTTATAAGCATTAAAGCATGAAATCTGTGTGAGCAGAGAACTTAGCATGATTGTCTTCAACTGAGTATTTCTGACATCTAGAATTATGCCTAGCACATAATAGACATAATAAATATTTGTTGATGGAAGGATGGAAGACATTTTTATTATTTATCATTGGTAGTGGTATAACAGATCTCATTAGGTATAATTACATTTTTTTTTACAGTTTTCAACTGCCAAGATAACTATCCTTTTAGAAGGCAACATACAGCATCAAAGGCTAGCACACAATGACACCGTGGGCAAAAATTTGGCTTTGAGCTGGGCCTGGTGATATAGGCATGTAATCTGAACTGCTTTAGTAGCTGAGGCAGAAGGGCCAAAAGCTGAAGCCTTGCTGGGGATACAGAGCAAGCCAAGAGCAACCTGAGGAGTTTAGTGTGGACCTGTCTTCATAGAAACAGAGAGCTCTGTTTAAAGGGTTTAGTTTTGGGGTGCAAGCGTGATGTCCTGGGTCCCACAGAAAAAGGGGGGAGGAGGAAGGGGACAAAATAGATGAGAAGAAGTACTCTGGAATGAACTGCTTGAGTTAGTAGTGTGATTTCAGATGACTACTTAACCCGTCTAAACCTCTGTGCTCCATTTTGTTTTTGTTTTAAAAAAAAAAAAAAATCAAACAAGATTCAATTCATACACCATATGAAGCCCAAGAAGAAGGAAGACCAAAATGTGGATGCTTCAGTGTTTCTTAGAAGGGTGAACAAAATACTCACAGGAGGAAATATTGAGACAAAGTGTGGAGCAGAGACTCAAGGAAAGGCCATCCAGAGACTACCCCACCTGAGGATACATTCCATATACAGTCACCAAACCCAGACGTTATTGTGGATACTGGGAAGTGTTTGCTGATGGAAACATGATAAGCTGTCTCCTGAGAGGCTCTGCCAGAGCCTGACAAATACAGAGGCAGATGCTCATAGCCAACCATTGGACTGAGCTCAGGGTCCCGGATGGAGGAGTTGGAGAAGGTACTGAAGGAGCTGAGGGGGTTTGCAGCCCCATGAAGGGAGCAACAGTGTCAACCGGCCAGACTCCCCTTGGAGCTCCTAGAGACTGGATCACCAACCAAAGAATACACATGGAGGGACCCATGGTGCTGGCCACATATGTGGCAGAGGAGGGTCTTGTTAGCCATCAGGGGGAGGAGAGGCCCTTGAGCCTGAGAATGTTAGATGTACCAGTGTAGGGGAATGATAGAGAGAGAAGACAGGAGTTGGGGGGAGCTCTCTCATAGAGGCAGGGGGAGGGGGGGTGGGATAGGGGTTTTCCAAAGGGGGACCTGGAAAGGGGAAAACATTTGAAATGTAAATAAAGTAAATATCCAAAAAAAAAAAAAAATCAAACAAGAGGGAACAATAAATCGAACCTGTTTCACAACACTCTTAGGAGAGGAAATGTTCTTCATAGTACGCCTGATCTGGACAGAGTCCGTTGGCAAGTGGCAGGATAGCAATAACATTACATATTGTTAAGTATTAGTCTTCTTCTCCAGATCAATCCAATCCCATCATGCTAATGTATCAAATATATCTCAGCCACTGTAGTTAAATTCCTTTGCTTTTTCAGTTTTTGTTGTTGTTGTAACTTAATGGTATTGAAGGGCCAAGAAATGAAACTAGCCTACATGTCCATTGGCAGACAAATGGAATTTAAAAAAGAAAAAAAGAGCACAGATACACAATGGAATTTTATGCAGCTGTAAATAAAAATAAAAGGATTACATATCTAGGAAAATGGGTTCGACTGGCATCATGTTAAGTGAACTGAAAATCATGTTAAGTGAACTAAGTCAGACTCAAATATATATATATTGCGGTATTCTTTGAGATTCAGAGCTTAAAGTTAAGTGTGTGAATGTGGGGTGTGTGTGTGTGTGTGTGTGTAACGTGTGTAACGTGTGTAACAAAACTAAAAAGAGACCTACAAAATTATATATGCATAGCTCATGAGTGGAACACTTGCCTGGCAGGTATGTGAGGCTCTGGGGATGAATCACTGAAAGGTCTTCCTATGCAGAAATTTCTTTGCATAGCTATAGTTACTTCCTCCTAAAGAAATTTGTAGAAGTAAGTAATTCATCTTTTGTTTAACTTGAGATGTATCATATGTTGTCCTTGGAAGGTGGCGGAGGCATAACTAACACCCACAGGATAAGAGCTGGTTGTTTGCCTTGCCTGAGGAGCAAGGATTACCATTCTCTCGTACAGGTTTCTCACGGGTCTGTTTGAAGCCTCTCCTGTTTCTCTGGGCCACTTCGAGTCAAGCCAAAGAGAAATTACCCCTACAAGCAGCGTATTTTTAGGATAGCATTCTGGTCTCTGGGCACAGGGCAGGTCTACTCCTCTCCCAGGAAGCTGGAATGAGTGTCAGAGATAAAGTAGACCATCACTTTCAGAAAATCTAAATAGTCAGAGCCAAGTGTAGAAAGCATGGTCAACATACCAAAAAGGGTCTAGAAGCTGTCTTCCCTGGTGTGGACTTGGTTTGAATCCTGAAGACTCCCTGGAGGAGAGAGCTGTGCTTCAGACCCAGTTCGTTCAGCAGGCTACAGTCTCCTAATTAGCTGGCCTTTCCATTGCAGAATATCCCTTCCAGGCCATTTTATCCATGTTGGTCCCAGCTTTCGCCTCTGTGACACAGATAATATAACCCACTTCCTAGGGCTGCGTGACTTAAGAGGATTAATCCTATGAAGTTACCTCCTCCAGAGGAAAACCGATAAGATGGTTGTAAAACTCCCCAGAAAAAAATGCGATGAGTTGTATAAATAAAGTTTTCTGGCAGCCAAAGCATCGAGAACAATACCTGATGTCACTTAAGTGTTATAGCATTCTGTGACTCTTGTGAAGGGAACTGGCTTTCATACTGCAGAGCCCCAACTCTGCCTGAGAAGTGATCCTATGTGGCCATTAGCTTTTGTACACACTACTCCATAGGAGTTGAGCAGGGCACTTAGGTTGGCTGTATTTGTTTGGAACAGGAAAATAAATCTGACATTTTTTTTACATATTATTCTGTACTCCTGGGGGAAAAAATAGCTTTGGCAGCCTAAGGGAAAAGCAGCCTCCACAATGTTTTCTTGCACTTTACATAAATCTGCCATGAATATGCACACTTGTGATGATAACATTAATTGGCCTGATGGAATCATTCCACAGTGTCTACCTTGTGACTCATAACTACATATAATTTATCAGCATTCCAAAAAACATGCTTAAAGGGAATCAAAAACTGTGCGCTTAAAACAAAGATGTTTTGACGTGAAGGTGGAAGAATAACTGTTCCAATTTGGTTAACATATCCATTGAGTCACCTTTGCCTACAACTCCAAACCAGAACTTTCCTCAGCCCTGCAGACAGGCCTAACAATACCCAGGAGAGATGTGGTCTCCAGTGTCCTTTCTATTCTAAAGGAGAATTGAAACTGGAATCAATGGACACATCCTGGTTTCCAGGGCTATGACAGAAACCCACCTCATGATGAGACAGAAGATACCATGAAGTAACGGGGGGATATGAACTCAGAATAGGAAGAAAGCCATCGAGGCAGTGCTGTTTTAGATAAAGTCCGAGAACTAAACTTTTAGTCATTGTGCAACAAGGTGTGGGTTGCTGGGTAGAAGTAGATTGGAGTGGGTAGGGGTGGATAGAGATGGGTAGGGTGGGGAGAGTGATAGGAATGGGTAGGAGTGGGCAGAGGTGGGAAGAGGTGGGTAGGGATCGATAAGGATGGGTAGGAATGTGTATGGGTGGGTCGAGGTGGGTAGGTACGGGTAAGAGTGAGTAGGGATGGGTGGGACTTGGTAGGGGTGAGTAGGAGTTAACAGGGGTGGGTAGGGGTGATTAGGGGTCGACAGGGGTGAGTAGGGGTGGGTAGGGGTGGATAGGGGTGGGTAGGGGTGGGTAGGGGTGGGTAGAAATAGTAAGATTCCTGTGTGAGGGCTTTGAAAGGAAACAGAAAGGAAATGTCTGCATGACAAGGAAGTTTTTGGTCATGTTGAAAAACTACAGAAGAAAATGTACGTGACTTGAATGTAACTAGCCAGGGGAAAGACATGTAAGACAAGCTATTCAGAAGCTTATTCTGTAAGACACAGAAGCCATGAGTTCAGACTTTATGAATTTTACTAGAGAGACTCTGAGTGTCATTACATACCGAGGAAGCTTGTCTGCTGTCCTATGAATATGGGCAAACTGAGGAAAATATACCAACTCATGCTCTGTGTCAGGAAAATAGAAAAGACATTTGACGCAGGACCCTCAGAAAGTTAATTTTCCCAAGGGGTTGGATAGCCACTGTGGTCTTTCATTTCCAAGAGCTGCCAAATGCTATGGAATCCCCAGACCTGAGTTCTGTGTGATTCCTACATTCTGCCTGAAAGTGATGTGAACTTTCTTCATCTCAGATTCCTTGCTGATCCAGAAGAGATAATGCATAACAAAGGACAGTGCTGCTCTTTATAGTAAATTACTATGTGTATTAATTGAGAAAACACAGTTAAGTTACTTAGCAAACTAATTTAATAAGGGCTATGTTAATATAAGCTATTAATATTAGTAATATCATTTCACACATGTGTATTGAGCTGGATACAAACAAGTTGTTTCAGCTGCCATAGGAGTAACACCCAGTCCTGGTGTGCATGGAGGTTCTGGGCTAGGTGGGAAGTCGCTCGAGAATGATGTCATTTACGAGCATCCCTCCTTCTCTCACCACATCTGACTTTTATTCAGACAGCTTCGAATTTAAAGGGATTCCAATGGACAAAACTCAATGCTTGTGTCACAGTTCATACACAAATGAACTTATTGTTAAGGTGACCAACTGTCCCAGGTCTCTTTGAACTGTCCTGGTGCTAAGTGTGACAAATGTGTCATCCTAAGAAGTTTCCTCAGTCCCTGGCAACATAAGACAGAGGACACCCTGACTTCGAGGACTGGATGTAGGAGGCAGATGACTTCTTTTCATTCGGTAGTCATAAACCACATAGAAAGTCTCAGACAGATGTGTGCAGCTTGAGATGCTTTCCTGTCAAGCAAGCTGTTAAAACTGACACATATTTCCCAGGACAGGACCATAAAGTAAAAATGGGCTTTATTTCATGTCTTATGTAACCACAGATATGGTTGGATGAACAAGCTCATGGTCAGGGTCCTTATGGGGTAGCTGCATATAGAAAATGATAAGTTATGGAACAAAATGAATAAACTACCCAATGCCATCCTAACTGGTTCCCAGAAGGCCTCGGCCAATGCTTGTTTTCTTCCCTGATATTGAAAACACAGAAGAAGTCGGAAAAATGGAACTTTCAACCTTATCATTTTGTGATGGATAGGGCAGGTAACAGGTGTCATTTAGAAGACAGTGGAGATCCAGACAGTTGCCACTAATGAATCTTCACTGGGCAAGGGGTTAGACCTGTTGACTGAATAAAGATGAACATCATGAATGACGATGGTAGAGAATGAATTTACAACAGCTCATAGCAATGGTGCGCTGTCAGGAGCTGGGCCAACAATGAGATTTGTCAATGAGAACATCTGGTTTTAAAACTCCCTAGGAGGGGACTGGGTGTGGAGGAAGAAAAATTCAAGAAATCCCCGTGAGACCTTTTTAAAATTTAGCACTCAAGGCACCAATATAAAAATATACCAGCGTGCAGACGAGAAGAAGGAGGGAGCCTTTACAAACACGAGGATTTGGGATATCTGTGTTTGAGAAATTCTTTTGGACAAAAGCAGAGAAAATGACATTATCTGTAATTAGAAATAATAATGTGTAATTGGTTCATTTGCCATATTTCTACAGTTCTGATTTAGTTGAACAATGTGATCATTATGCCACCAGCTTTCAATAGAGGTGTCACAATGAAAAATAATTGCAATATTCCACAATATTAACTGCACCCTAATTGCAAAAGTTTTGAAATATAATTACCATGAAAGCTAATGTGACAGGGAACATTAAGCATAATTAGTGTTTTTTTTTTAAAAAAGGAAAAACTGTTAGGGGCTTGTTATTGTCTAGTAAGGTAGCTTCAAATTAGCTGGCTGTAGAGCACTTTCATCTAGTTTTTCTATAATTTTCATTATTAGCACAGACTGTAATAAATTTATTTGACATAGCTCACACCTGCCAACCCTGCAGGAGATAACTTATAATGTGTGCCAGCCCCAAGATTTCCCACTGAACCTGTCAGAGCTTCCTACAAGGAGGTAGCCAGGAGTGAGATTATTAAAAAAAAATAATAAAATAAGAAATAAATAAAGTAAAATAAAAACCCTCAATTGCACATTACCCAGTTCAGATTAACACTTAAGCGGTGTTTTAAGTAATTTCCATAGAAAGCTAGTGCTCTAGGAATGCAATTAAGAGCCTCTTGTGGGCGGTGCCAAACAATCAAATCAGGCAACATTTCAAAGAGCTCCTGAGGTGCAAGCCACTCTCCAGTGACTGGCAAGCCCTGCTGAGAGCCCACAATTAGCCTGTGCACCTGTTTGTCCAAGTGTGCCCCTGATTTTCTGAGAAAGACGCTGCTGCTACTCAGCAACCCCAAAACCAGTAGTCATGAACAAACCTCTTAGTCTCTCCCATAACCAAACTCCCCAAGGTCTGCATTTGGGAGCAATCCCCTTTACCTCCTGAATACTTTGGTCTCAGCCTCTCTATAAGGAGACTCAGGAGTTCCTTCTGGACTCTACTTGGTCCATCTGATGGGGGGGGGGGGGGGATGTTCTCTGCAGTGGTAGGCAGCTCCAGGGGATAACTTTCACTGTGTTTTCTGTATAGCCCTGTACCTTGGGACTGTGCAATTCAAATGGAGTTCCTTTTGTTTCATGGGAGGGGGTGGTGTTCTTTTTGGTGGTGGTGGTGGTGGTGGTGGCAGTGGTTTTTTGTTTGTTTGTTTTGTTTTCTTAGACTCCTTGCTGAATGGCTGCATTACAATTCTTTGACTAAGATAAAGAGAAAAAAAATGAGAAAGTTGGGGAGGGCGGGGTTTTGGGAGAGCTGGCATAGAATCCTTACATTTAAGAAAATCTTCTACTCTAGATGACAAAGCAGATCAGACTTTAAAAGGGAACAAGTCACCTTAAGCCAACATAAATCTGAAATAGAGCACATTGTGTCCTTGTATCTGAACTGTGAAGACAAAGGCTGGAAACAGCTCAATAGTAGAATGCTTTTCTAGCAAATGTGAGGCTCTGGGTTCAGCATGTCAGCACCTTAAGAAAGGAAGGGGGGAGAGGAGGGATGAACCAGGGAAGGAAGGCAGGGAGGGAGGGAAGAAGGGAGAGAGAAAAGAATAATGGGGGGAGGGAGGGAAGAAGGGAGGGAGGGAGGGAGGGAAGGAAGGAAGGAAGGAAGGAAGGAAGGAAGGAAGGAAAAAGGAAGGCAAGCAGGCTGGTTATTTTTCTAGGACATAGGCCCTTTCAAAGACAGACAGAGAGAGAGTTGAACATTGTCATTTTAAAGGTTACCACTAACTCCAGCTTAATAGTGAGAAAATACTATAAATGATAGCAAGGAACAAATCAAAAACATTTTTCTGTTGAAGTTTGTACTTGAATAATATTATTTAGATCATGCTAAATTGTAAAAGTGTTTTAAACTTTGTGTGGCGTATTTAAGGAAAACCTCAGCAGCCCATCTTTTTCCCTGTAGGCTGACCACGGAGATAATATTTTGCATTAATATCCGTACAAACATTTTTTAAAGATTTTGTTTTGTTATTTTTTTTAATTATCCGGAGGGAGGTGCCTCCCAAAGAGGAAAGCATTGGATCCCTGGGTCTGGAGTCACAAATGGCTGTGAGCCTCCTGACAAGGGTGCTCAGGGTTGGACTTGAGTTCTCTACAAAAGCACTAGGATCTCTTAATCTTTCCAACCCCACAAATATTTTTTTGTTAAGTTGTTTCAATGTGGCAGAGCCAATGGCATCAAAGCTCTTTGAAAAAAGTAAAGAGCTCTGGTTCTGGGAGACACTAACACTCAGAGAACGGTAGCCTTAAGACGGCAAGTCACTTCTCCTCCGGCCCCTCCCATCTTCCACGGCTAAGTTAAGGATGGCGTTAGGCTGGAGCGTTTCCTATTGTAGGTTGGCGACTTCCTGCCAATCCTTCAGTTTCAGAATCACTCTGTTCTAGGCTTCGTCTTGTTAGAACCACACATTCTGTTAGCAGCAGATGAGGCTAAAAGTTGTGTCTGGGGACTCTTGGCAGTCACAGAGGTTTGGAAATGCTTGAAGGACACGCTTGTCTTCCTTGCTGAGCCATTGTTTTTCTCTCCCTCTGTCTTTTCTTCTTCCTCCCATCCTTTTTCTGTCACATCTACTTCCTATATATCTTCTCAACAAAGACCCCCTTGTAGAAGACACAGAAAAGCTCTCAGCCTCTGCAGTTACCCAGGCAAAGCATACTGCTTAATTGGAGGGCGTTAGCACAGATCTGGGCTAATCTTTAGGTCTACAAAGCATGGGCATCTCAGGAGTCTCCCTGAGTTCAGTTCTTGAGGCCTGTATTCTGCTGACAAGTGTACCCTTCGATTTATGGAAAGGGGTCATATATTTTAGTGGTTATGCATGGCTTAAATAATGTTTAATGCTTATTATGATTCCTTGGTGTGACATTTCTGCTGAGTTTTATATTTTCCTTTTCTTTTCTCCCTCTCTCCAACATTTTTTTTTCCAGTAAATGTTGAGCCAGTTTTATTCTTCTCCAAAGGTGAGCATTCCCTTTCTGTGTGGATAGAAAAAAAGAAAGAAAGAAAGAGAGAGAGAGAGAGAGAGAGAGAGAGGAAGAAAGAAAGGAGAGTAAAGAAGACTAAAAGCTCACAGCATAAGTTTTAAATCTTGAATGCTACAGAGATATTTTCCACATTGTTCTGTGTTGGTATTTGCAGTTGGGATTTTGATAGAGAAATAGACCAAATGTTTGATTTATTGTCTTGCGCTCAAAATACTAAGTCTGTTCCCATTGTGCTATCACCCGTGCGGTCAATTGCACTCAGTATCTCTTCTTAGGGAATGAAGGGCCTAACCAAACTGCTGCAAAGGCACCACACAAGTACCCTTAAAGAAACTGATGTCACCACAACTCAACTTCAGTCCTCCACTGATAGTTATGTAGTCCCTCATTGTCACCACACTTTAGGCTAAAAAGTTCTCTTAAAGCCTCCAGGACTAACCTTTAAAAGTCACCCGTGAAATCTGCATTTGCAAAGATTAGAAATCTAATTTTTAGTTCAAAGCACAAAGAGAAATAGTTGTGATTTGACTCTAGGATTCAAATCACCCAGATGTCCAGACTTTAATGTGAAAGCAGAGAATGGAATTATGAAAGGATAGCTTTATTTGGAAGAGAAAAACATAAAATAAGCTTGGGATAGTACGTATATCACAGAGGGAGCAATGAATAGATTGAGTGCTGTCCCTAAGAAAAAATATACCTTTTTAACTAAGCTATCCTCACATAGCACCTTAAATGCTTTAAATTATAAGTAAGACTTTTTCCCAATGTGAATGCATTTGTGCAAAATATAGGACTTTGTGTCAATATTTTTACTTGGAAGTCCTCATAAATATACAATTATAGACCTATAACTAATCTCTTCAGACTTATACAAGACTATATATTTCCTTTTACTTTTGTAAAGATCTGCCTATTTGTGGGCATAGCTTAATTTATCTGCCAGGAATACCCACACAATGAAATAGCCTCTCCTAGTTGTGGAATTATCTTCATTTTGATAGCTACTAAGCACATATGCTACTACTTATCATTCATGAGCCTGAGACAGACATTACTAATCGATCACCACCTTCTTTCCTGCTGTGAACAGATGCAGCCTGCCAATACTTCTCAACAGTCCTCTAAGCAGCCACTACTGATCAATCAGAATTGGCATCAAGATGAACTGCCCTTGCCATTTGGGGCAATAATCATATAAAATTATAGATGTGATTCCCTGGGGCAGTGAAAATGCCAAAGCTTGTTATAATTGCCTCTTCAAAATGTGTACTTAATATTCTCCTTCCTTCCATTACAAATACAGAGAGTAAGGTCATGCAGAGCATATTCTGTCACAAGTAAAACTTCCCACATTTTTTGCATTTCTTTGTATGACCAAGATCCAAATGGTTCTGCACATGTACCTGCTCACACACATGCACACATACACACATTCATTCACATAAGACATCGTTGAGATTCAGTAACTAGGACTCAGCTCCTGTCCATTCCTCTACCTCCCCCCAAAGAAGGAAGTGTAACATTTACAATACAATTTCCCTATTATTGAACTACTATTTGAGGGGCAGAGTGCTCTGAATGCTGTCTTGAATACTGTCTCGAATACTGATAGAAAATAGTGCCCTTCCCCAGAAGGAAATATTCTTAATCTTAAAGAAATTATATTTACTGAAGAATAATTCATCCTAAGTTACATTAAAATAAGTAAACCCATGGCAGTGTAGCTAAATTCATAAGAGCAAAAACCTATCATTACCCTCAGATTCTCTTTGGATCTCTGCTAAATTGAGGGCTGTGCAATTTATGAGTACATATTTTTTGGTTAAACAAACCCTAGGAAAAATCATGTTTGTGCATCAAAAACCTGTTATTAAGAGCTCAAAATGTAAACTTCTTATCTTAGAACTAAAATCATTTTATACTTTCCTTTGTCATAAGACAACTATATCATGTTGTAGGTGAGAGGACCATGAGAGCTTACAGTTTTAATCATTTCTGTAGAATAGTTACTTCACAAAAATAACAAAGTATGCTCTAGATCATGTAGTGAGATTAGAAACCAATAACAGAAACAGACTGTGCACTGAGCATGTGCCCTGGGTCAGAGGTAAGATCTGTAGCTAAGAAAGTCATATTTGGTACTAGGACACAATAGAGGGAGTGGCCACCATGGACCATCCCAACAGCCATTCATCCAGAGAATGATGTTTGGTATATGTCAGCCATGTCATTTCCCTTAAGAGTACTACCAGACTATGGTAGAGGTACGACTAGAGATGGTAGCTTACTCCCCAGGAAATTATTCAGTTCAGGCTCCTCTTTCTAAGTAAGCTTTTCAATTTGTTTGTTTGTTGTTTGTTTATTTTTCTGATAGGGGTTGAACCCAAGGTCTTGTGTATACAAAGAATATACTCTCTTACTGAGTTTTGTCTCTGTCTCTATCATTTATCTACTTGTTTAAATTTAAAACGAAAGTTCTATTTAGAGAACGTGCCTAATTTTGGTACATGTAGATGTTATTGAATGACTAAATGAAGTAATTCATACATTATTTTGTGTGCTTATTTGTCATGCAAGGAGCATTTAAAATCAATTCCTGGCAATTCCCAAGTATAAAAAGAATTGCTATTAAATATGATCACCTGCTGCTCAGAAAATACCTCGAATATATTTGTCCTAACTGAAACTCAGCATCCTTCGATAAAGATGCTCCTATTTCCACACAACACATCCTATGCTCACCACTACCCTGTGTCATATTGTTAGACTCTGTGTCAGAGGCATTTGTTTATTTTACTTAATGTGACATCCTCCAGCTCCAGCTGTGTTGTCACAATGAAAGAACAACCTTCTGTTTGAGAGTAAAGTTATATTCCATTGTGTGAAGTGTGCACTGTGTTTTCTTTATCCATTCATTCCTTAAAGGACCCTTAGAGGCAGTTCTTTGGTAGCATGCCTCTAATTCATCATTGATATCCAGCAACAAATACATTTGTTAGCACACAGTAGGCACTCAATAAATACATGGTATCTGGTTCAGTCCATAGAGAGAGAATAGGAAGAGATAACATGTGGCTAAACTCTAATGTTGTCTTTTTCTTGGCAGACAATGGGCTCTGTTTCTGTTTCCCAAAACCCTAGTGAGTTCTGGGTGTAAAAATACTTGTTTAATGATTTCAGAGGTAGGCATAGGACAAATCAGAGAATGTAAAACAAGAGAAAATATTAAGAAAGAACACAATTTTAAGATTCTATGGTTTGAATAGAAAAAGACAATAAACTGTTCTTTCAAGAACAAGTTGGTAATTGCTCCAATGTATTTGGTAGACACATTTTGCTTTAAGGCAGTGTCTCTTGTATCCCAGTCTGGTTGTTCGTGAACAAAATGTATAGCCTTGAACTCCCGATCCTCCTGCCTCTATCTCTTTAGGACTGGGATTAGGAATGTGTACTACCAAGCCCAGTTTATTCAGTGCTCAAGATTGACCTTAGGGCCCTCATGTGTGTTAGAAAAGTGTCCAGCCAACTGAGCTACAGTATTCTTAGTCCAGTGTACACATTCTGCTAATCATTATTCCTTGTGACTAGCCATTCCTACATCTTTAGCAACTGTAGAGAACAAAGAAGGTGTGTCCAGGTGGAGCAACACCAAGGAAGCAGCAAGAAAGGTTGAAGTGGCCTTGAAGTGAGGAAACGAGGGCCTGGAACTACTAGCTTCCTAGCATCCACTCATTCTAGGAAAACTGTGCAGTGACCCCAGCAAAATGCAAACCCCATCATGTTGTTGTTGACCATGAGCACGCTCACCAGACTTTCTGGCTAGCTGGCTAGACACTTACTTTAATTCTGTTCTTTTCTACAACCTGGAGTCACCAG
Source organism: Rhynchomys soricoides (assembly GCA_019843965.1). Classification (NCBI taxonomy): domain Eukaryota; kingdom Metazoa; phylum Chordata; class Mammalia; order Rodentia; family Muridae; genus Rhynchomys; species Rhynchomys soricoides. The sequence continues at coordinate 9,310,118 of JADRCH010000008.1, forward strand.
GTACCTTCTACTGAGATGACTCCATCTTCCTTGAATGGGATTTCCCAGTTGGCTTCATGCCAAAGGTCAGCAGGCTTTATAAATGTCGGTGAGGCGGTAGAAGAAGCACGTTTTCTACCTGCTGTCACCCATCATATTTTCATGTCGGGCAAGGAGAACAAGTTTAAGTGGCGTTACAAAGCATATTTATTTATGCAGACGCTCTTTTTATCCTTTTCTTGACAGGATGTTGGCACCACACTTGAAATTGGGGGAAATGCCACATGTTCCCATTTCTCAACTCCCTCACTGCCAATTTTGAGTTGAGACTATCCTCAAGATTTTGAATATCTTCGGCATTGATTTCCTACCACTGTGCAGTGTAAGAATGAAGACAATAGAAGTCTCAAACTGAGACAGACAGCACCTTGCAATTCTCACTTTCTATATTGGTGTTTAATAAGGCAGGAATAAGAGAGGGGTTGCTTCCTCCTCTCCAGTTCATTTTGGCCATCTCACCCCTGTCAAGAATTCCTGGGATTCCCACCCAGCCATGATGCCTATCCATTGCAATAAATGCTCCACCATTGACCAGCTATGTTACTTTGGTCAAGTTGTTTGATTTGTATCGCCTCTCTCTCTACATCAGTAAAATGGAGATAAAAGCAGAACCTAATGCTTAAGGTTGCTGCCAGGATTTAAAGAGATTAAGAATGTTAAGAGCTCAGGATAGTGCTTGCATCTAGTCATCGGGCAATAAGTGCTAGCTGCAAGCTGCTGGTATGACCATTCTCGTTGTGGTGTGTATAAAAGAGACAGTTGTCTGTATGCCCATGTTGAAGGATTAGAAGGATGGGAAGGGAAAGAGAGTGAAGCCTATCTAAGATGGGAGTCTGCCATTCCCTTCTGAACTGTTGTCTGGGGAGATCCTTCTCCCTAGTGCCATCCCCTGTAGTTTTGTCCTATGATTCCTGCAGCTACTTGTTCCAAGTTAGTTGCTTATAACAACATGAAAGTCCCATATCATAGCTCAGCGTCATAAGTGTGAAAGACTTCATTGAAGCCAAACTCAAAGTGGAGTTGTGCTTAGTTAGCATAGAAGTTCCTAGGTAGAATATTTACTTGCCTTTTCCCTTCCCATATCTTCTAGAGGTCACCTGCCTTCACTGGATCATGGTCTCTGTTGTCTAAAGTCCACAGTGTCAGGATGAGTCTTTTCCACCTCCCCCCCATTGTCTGTCATTTATACCCTATTCCATTTTTAGGACCCACATGGACATCCAAAGCAATCTCATTTCCAAGTCAACTGATTAGCAAACCTTCTACCTCCAGCCTTCATTCTGCCTTGCCATTTACGTTAATCCTCTAGCTCTCTGGTAGAAAACTAACACAAAGCACATAGCTTGTGACAATGTAGACTTACCAAGGCATCTATGGGATCATATTCTCTGAAACCTACAGTTTCCTAACTTCTGGTGGTTGGTTAGCAATTCAACATTTCTGCATTGCTACTGACTTCTCTGATTTATGTCAAGAGATTCCCCTCCATAGTCACATAATGTTCTCCTCTGACTCTCTGTGTCTTTACAAGGCTGTCCTCCTATAAGGACACCAGTCCTAGTGGATTAGGAGCTCATCAAGCTCTAGCATGACCTTATCTTAGCCCTGTATATCTATAAATGACATAGTTTCTAAATAAGGTCATATTCTGAATAACTGGAAGTTAGGAAATCAAATTATTTCTGGGGCTAGTCGAGAATACACAATGCAATCCATAGTGTTGTATAATTTTATATAATTGTAGGATCTGGGATCAGGACATGGTAGTGTAGCATCATTGCACATAAGTACCTCCCTTCAAACCACCCTCATTCCTGATTGGATAAGATAATAGCAATATAGAGAGAGAAGGGGCAGTAGATAAATTTCTATTTGACTTTATCCCTAAGGTCCTCAAATCACACATGAAGCCTAACACATCTAGGCATAGTGTTTAGCGACATTTTAGTCCATAGCAATGGAAAAGGGAGCTTGGGAGACTGTAGAAAAGGAAGAAATTGAATCCTTGACAACATATGGTCAAATTTCATCTCAAGTAAGCTTTCATTTAAGGTGTCTGAATCCGTTCTTGGAAGTGTCTTTTCCCCTCCTGTTTAGTGTGCTCACTCCATATTGAATTGCTTCTCTCTTCTCCACCCCCACTTTCCACCAGCTCCCTTCAGCTGGCAGTGGACTCTGATTCGGCTGATATTTGAAGTGTGGCTAGGTCTCACTTTCCCAGCAAAATCCTTTGTTCCCGGTTATTGATCCACTAATTATCTACCTAATCCCCCCTCTGCATCCTTCCCCTTACAAAAGAAACAACAACAGAAATTAAAGGCACAGACTGAAAGAGCAAAATACCTTCAACCTTCATAGCATCCCTGGGAGAAAGTATAACTGTGTACTAACACGGAAGATGATCTGTTCTCCATTTCTTTCCCCCATGGGAATATGTACTTGGATTCCATTTCACTAAAATATTGAATTTTTTTATCTTGAGGGCACCAATTGTTACAAAATGGACCTTACCATTAACCATTCTTGTCTTGCATGCAAGTCACCTAGAATAGATAAGGAAGATGGGTTCATATTCTTAGAGATGTGCTCTTGGCTATTTGTGTCTCCATTTTGCCTGGCTGACCTTAATGAGCTGGCCTCCTGGATCTCAGGTTTTTTATCTGTAAAATGAATATTTTAAAATGTTGAATTTTCACATTTATGGTTAGAATTTTAGAAGTGGGCCGTGTATCTCAAATACTTGCTATACTTTCTGTTACCCAGCATCAGTGTGTCATACAGCATCACTGTCAGTCAATGGTCCCTATTTTGGTTACTACATAGCTTGCTTTATTGGATCTGCCACAGAAAGCAAGGCATCCTTACTGTCCTTTATGTCTGCTCTTGGAACCAGCTCAGACTCAGCAGAGAGGCATGTTCCTCTGAGAGTTTGTTTTGGACATGATTGTACTACGTTTTTGTTCAGCAAGTCAGAGCCAACGGACTTGGCTGGTGAAAAATTTAAATCAGATCGGTGAGAGTCAGCAATCTTCCTCTCCCCCACTGTTCGGCTCTGCACCTCTGCCACCAGGTCAGGGAAATCTGCAGTCCTGGGGAGCAACTACAAAGCTGTTTCCAGAGCCAATTTCCTGCTGAACTGTGTGTTACACTCTTAGCAACATTCCAAAAATTATACTCACTTCAAAGACAGCTTTGATCTGGCCCCCTCCCTCCCTTCTCCCCAGCCTTTGCTGAGGAGCGCATCTCCAGGACTAGAGTTCACCTTGAAAGACTGAGATGCCTCTGAGCAGAGCTCTGCTCTTCCTGAGAGGGAGGGAGGCACCGAACTGGAGGAGAAAAAAAGGGAAAAGAAAGGAAAGTCTGTGGGGGACCTCACTTATCCTCAGTAGGCCCACTGCCCTTCACTTGGCAGCTCCACGCCTTCTCGGGGTGAGCAAACCCACCAGTCTGGGTTCACCATCCACTGAGCAGCTACATTAGCTGCAGATTCCAGCATTTTCTATCTCTCCTAGTTGGGTGTTGTCTTTTAATCTGGGAGCTGTAGCGGGTTTCTTGAATAAGGTGATGTTTGGAGCTTTGTAACTCTCACACTGGATGAGGAGAGAAGAAGAAGACAGGGACCTCCTGGTGTATAACACTGAGAGAGCCAGCTGTACCTGGTGATTTTCCAGAGGGAGGAGCATGTATGGGGACGCTGGCTCGTTCCTCTGTCCCCAGCTCCCTTGCCTCCCTTCTACACTAGAGTTTGGAATCTGAGGTGAAGCAAAATCCCTGGCCACCAGACAAGTTACCTAAGAAGTACAAACATATTTGCAAATCCCCCTTCTAACCCAAGGGAAAACTCTCAGATGCCAAAGAACAGGAGAGGGGTCATTGCATCAATGACAGAGGACCCCTCCACTCTCTGACAGCTGTAGACCTTCGACAACTGTTTCATTTATGAATTGAAGTTCTTAGGTTGTCCCTAGCCAAGGGACTTTATATAATGTTATAAAGTCCTTTCCTTGGATATGGGAGGAACTCAGGAAAATAACATAAGCTGCTACCTCAGTGAGAAACAAAAGGCATAGCCATGGTAATCATACCTCACCTGACTGAGTCTTAGGTTCCCTTCCAATAAAATGGGGGCTTTTGCAGTAAAGGTAACAACCAAAAAAAAATTCAGTAAAAACATTAAATGACTCCGTTCTGACCCTGCAAGTTCAGGGTTCATTTGAAGTGACCAGCAACCAAAGAAGTCATTGCTTCTGAGCCCCTAATTCTAGTCTGTCTCCCTGTGCCTAGCGCTTGGTCTTGGGTTTAATGTAACACTACTGGATATATGTAAGCATTGACTAAACCAAGTTCACTCTAAGAATCAATAATACTTTAGGTTAGACATAGTGATACATGCCTGGGACCCCAGCACATAAGAGGCTTAGATGGGGGTGTGGGGATCTTGAGTTTGAGGCCCATCTAGGCTACATACATGTCTACATGCTCAGAACAGACTCTCTAAGGAAACCCTTGTAAAGTGAAGAAATAGTTTTACAGTCATCCACTGTTATTCTATTAGCATCATTGCTGTTACTGGTTTTATAATTATCATTTCACAATGACAAGCTGCATTTACTGACTCACAACATGTAGTATTGTTATTTAGCACAACTTAGTGCTCAGAGAAGGTTGCACACTAGTGGAATGACACACTGCCTGCCTTTCAACGCTTTGGTTTCTCTATGCATTTTTGGCATCACATCTAGGAGATAAAGATGGGTTTATTTATATTTCTCTGTTTTACGAAAGCCTCACAGTTATGTTATGGGAATAAAAGCAATTACCACTGGTTCTTAGAAAGAGGCTCTGAGATGTGTGCTGAGCAATCAACAGAGCACTTTATGAATGTGGCTGGCTCCCCAGGACCCTCTGCATCATGCTGACCATCCTGGTAATTAATAACCACCCTGACACTCGAAGCCCATCAGGAATGAGATGCTGCCCTAGTCTAAGAGGACGGCAGGACATGTTACCACCTGCACACCTCCCTGTAAGCTCTGCTCACTGCATTAGCAAGTGGCAGCTATTATATTAGGCAGAGCTACAGCTGAGCCCGCGGTTTGATTTTTGTCACCATAAAGTCAGGAGTAGAACTGACGGCAGAGTAATTAGGAATGAATTCTCAGACTTATCAAGCACACTGCCAGAGAAGGTGGCGGAAGCCATGTGGCGGTGTTTTGGAAGCTCAGGTGGTGACCTTGTAGGCTGACCTTACTCTTAATCTATCAAAGAGACCAATAAGCATGGAGCTGACAACCAAAGCAGTTTGGGGATTTCTTTTTTTTCTTTCTTGGTAGCCTGTAGGCACTCAGACGAGAAAGGAGCAAAAACACAAAGGCAATATGGGGAGCAAAGTTACCACAGGAACAAAATGTTCTTCTGAGCAGCTTGAAATGAGCATAATTTTGGAGAATTTCTGCAGTGGCGGGTTAATTCATAATTGGGTTTGCTGAGCAATCAACAATGTGTTGCTTGTATTTTCATATGCCGGGAACATATGACTCGGCGTGTGCAGGCGTGTGCATTATAATGCTCCAGTACTTTGATACCTCACTAATGTGCAATCTCTGTTTCTTGCTTTTGTCTGGGGGCCTCTCATATTACATTTAGATTGTATCCTTTATCATCCTAAATTGACATTTATGCTTTTACTTCTATTGTTTCCCCAGCTTCTCCCTGGTATGGATCAACAATTTGTTTTAATCTGTGTCACTTCTGTTATCTCCCTCGACACAGAGGCACAGTCATTCTGCTCCGCCATCCGCCTACAGAGGTTGTGTTAGGAGAGCGTGCTGGGGTCCCTCATCCTCTCCCACTGTCTAAAGTGCTAGCGAATGTTAATTGCTTTTCCAGTTAGTTTATAAGAATGCAGAAACCGCTGAATGCAGCTTGACTAGTTTTGATGAAAGTAATGGAACACTAGTGCCTATGAATAAATAAATCTGATTTACATAGAGGACTATCGTGGTGCTGGATGGGAAGCTGCTGAATGCAAGCAAATTATAGTTTAAGGACACATTATTCCTTAGCTTTTATTCCAAATAAGGGAGAGGTGCTCAGGTTTCTTTAGTTTCCCAGAGGGAAAGGAGAAGTGATCCCTGAGCCTGGGAGAAAACTGCTTTCTTTGAATCTAAAACTTAAGGGGACATGCTTAGTTTGGAAAGAAGCTGTTTCAAATATTTAATTTCTAAGGTGGAAAACAAAGAAAATATCGAAAGGGAAGAGGAGCTGATGAAGGAAAAGAAAATCTAAAAACAGGCCCATGAGAGTATGCGATAGGTCTAACTCTGGGTCCCAGAAGGAGGCACAACCACACCCACCTGCCTGCTGAGGTTATTTTGTTTCCTAAATTCCTGCAAGATCATGGTGTTGTGGTAAATAAGATTTGGGGGTTCTCTACTCCACTTTAGATCATTTAGTTCCAAGCTTTTATATTAGCTGGGCAGTGGTGGTGTACGCCTTTAATCCCAGCACTTGGGAGGCAGAGGCAGGTGGATTTCTGAGTTCGAGGCCAGCCTGGTCTACAGAGTGAGTTCCAGGACAGCCGGGGCTACACAGAGAAACCCTGTCTGAAAAACAAAAACAAACAAACAAAAAAAAAAAACCAAGGTTTTATATTTTATAATAAGCCTTAAAGCATTTGAGCTGGGTAACCCCTCTATACTATTTTGTCTATTTCCCTGTCAATACCCCTGAGATATCACTTGCCATGTGCTGCCTGGGCCTCTCTTACTCCATCAGGCCTGCCCTCATGGCCATGTGCTCACGATCCATCCACTCCATGGTGACTTCTTCTTTCTCCCTTCTCTCTTCCCTCTTGAGACTCCAAGTCTGGAAACTTTCCCTCTGCCCCCTCTCTTCTGCTCAGCCCAGGCTGCAGACATCTTTATTAACCAATCAGGGATAACTTGGGGGGAGGGGGGAGGCAAAGTTTATACAAAAGTTGGTATATATGAGGGTCTCCTGGGGAGGGGGGAGCAGCCAGATCTTAGGGTACAGAATTCAACATTTGGATACAAGTAGCATCAGGCCAATCCCCTATTTCATGATGACTGGTAATGGAATGAATAGAGACAGTCTCCTCTTTTAGATGAGGCAAGGTAGATAAATGGGAGCTTTATGCAAGCCGTCCACTGGTTGTAGCTTCCTGAGAGCAGAGAAGAAGGGAACAGGGAACATCTTCTCTCCTTGAAAAGTGAGTGGTAAGGGAAGGTTTAGAGCAATATATTCTGGCCCCTGCATTTCAGAGCACTGGAATTGTTCTGAGATATGGAGATGGAAGAAGGGTGCTAACAGTCCAGAAAGACACACTGACTAAACCAGAAGCAAAGGTACTGTGACCTAGAAGTGGTCCTGTTGGTGAGATTGAAACATCAAAATGCAAACATTCAGAAAAGATGTGGGACTAACGTCTTTATAGGCACTGGTGGGACAGCAATAGACATCCCAGAGTCAGCCTTGAGTGTATGTGTAAGTGTTCATGCCCAGCCTTTGGCAAATCCTCCCCCTCAAAGGAGACAGATCCTGCCACTTGAATTCAAAACCTAAGAAGATAAATTTTCTAGCTGGAAGAGTTCTTTTTGTATCTAGTGTCACTCACAACACAAGATTATGAAGGAATGAAAGATTCCCCCAGGAAGCCCAGGGTATGAGATAAAAGTTAGGTAAAAATTATCAGCAGCAAAACCAAATAAGCAAATGAACACTTGACACATTTTGTCCATTTCAAGGTCTTCCGTTGGTAAATGTATTTGAAATCAAATTAGTATCCACTATCGTCCCTGCCTATCTTCCATGTTCTTCCCAATCATTCCTCAGGCCCTGATGATATATCGATAAGGTATAGATTAAATATGAAATTACCACAGATCGCAAGCCCTTAGAGATTTATGGACTGAAGCTTTGGTTTTTGTTTTTGTTTTGTATTTTTTATCAAATCAGCCATCTAGAAAATGTATGAGTTCACCTTAATATTAAAAATTACTGGCAGTGTCTTCATCTTATCCAATTGGTGTTGTCCTGATAAGCCACAGTAAGCAGAGAAAGAAATTGTGTGATAAATTATGGAACAGACATTGAAAAATATATTTATTACATTTGGATGTGCAAGGATTTCACTTGCTGTGTACAGAATAAAGAGTTTATTCTTTAATGCCTACTTTAGGTGCAAGTATTTTAGAGTCTCAAAAGACAAACTAATATGCAGTTGGCTCCAGTCACATGAGCTAAGTGTATAGGCAGGTAAATTGGGGGTTACAATAAAACTCCTTTTTTTAAGAAAAAGAATGGTTAGCAATAGATCAAATTTTATTATAATCTATATGTCTTTTTCATCTCCAGAATTATGTAAGGAGCCTAGATTCTTAGTCCTTAAGGTATGGTTCCTGCACCAACACACTAACAGTACCTGGAAAAGACTCAGGAACTAGACATATCTTAATGAAATTCTCAGGTTGATAGTGTGTCAAATCGTACTGATAGACAGGAAGCCTGGCAGGAGAAGAAAAGATCTTGTGTCCCACAGAACTGGCTAAATAGGAGATATGAAAATAATAATAACAATAATTAAGAAGTGATGATGAGCAAGATAATAGCTAATATAATTGATCACCTTTTATAGGCATTGTACCACAATATCTAGGCATCTCCGTAGGAGAAGTACATTTTTCTTACTTTTAAACTGAAATAAAGCCTGGGAAGTTTAAAGAACTTTGCTTGTAAATCAAAGCATGTAGGTAGCATAGCCTGAGATGAACACTCACATCTGCTTTTTAATCTCTTCTCTATGTCAGTAAAGTACCTTGCATCCTAAAGAAAGGATCTTCCACATTATAGGACAGTCTTGCAATAATGAAACGGTAGTCTTTAAAAAGGAACATTCCCATAGACAATGAAACAATGGCGGGGGGGGGGTCTTTTAGATTCTTTTGTCATATGCCCTCCTTTGAGATCTCCAACTTGGAACCTATAGTCATCCTTCAATCCTCTTTCCCCATGACCCAGGCCCATCTACCTCTGGTTTCTATTGCAAAGGCTCCTTAATACCTCTTGACTGCATCCCTGGCTCTTCAAGCCCGGCCTGATGTCCCAAACCCTAATCCATCTATTGCTACATCTAGAAAAGCATCCTCCATTTTGGTCTCCATATAGTTACCTTCTACCTTCCTAACAAAAGCACTCTGTCTTCTCGAGACCACCCAGCCATGTTCATATCTTTCTGACTCTTGCTAGACACCAAAACACAAAGTCAAAATAAAATATGCATCCTGCTCTTGAGAGAATGACCAGCCTGTGGACATTGCCTGCTCTGACCCCATTTAACTTCCTCAGTGTCTTCTCTCAACTACCAGCCATGCCTGTCCTGGTGCACTCCTTTCCATCCTTTGACCACCAGTCTGGCAATCAACCTCTCTCTCTCTCTCTACCTGAAAATGACACTTGGGAATATCTTATTGGTTTCCATTTTTCCTTACCTATTTCCCTTCCTAGAGTTCCTGCCTTATGTCTGAGAGAAAGAAAGAAAGAAAGAAAGAAAGAAAGAAAGAAAGAAAGAAAGGGAAACTGTAGAGCTGCTAGCAGATCCAAAACCTTTAGTACCTGTTGTTGGCTATTTGATATTTCAATGCACTGCTTCCGGAAGCACATTGCCTATGTAGTCCCAGAATCAGGTTGGGTGACTTCAGACTAGACATGTCTCAAAGAGTGTGTTGACAGAATCTGATCATATTTGGGTTGTGTGGTGACTGACTACCACTCCAAGCTCATTTCTGTCTTGAAGCATCCCTGTGAAATAAGTGTTCTAATTTCCATTTTACTGATGAGGAAGTAAAGCCATGGATGTGTAGAATAGCCTACCCACACTGCTCCCTGCCAGAGTAGAGTTAGCTTAGAGTTAACTGAGTCAGAAACCCAGTATTTTTCATCCTCCTGAGCCATCTCCCTAACAACTCTCTTTATCTCTCTTTCTCTTTACTATCAAACCTTCTAAAGATGTCTTCGTATTTACACAAAGAGAGACAGTGTGGCTGTAAAGCAGAGATGCCAGAAAAGGAAATATACCTGCAAGCGACATCTAATGTACTCCGATTGTGTTCCTGATGTGAACACACCCTTGCCTTTATGTGAGGTCAGGTGTGAGGCTTCACAAAGAGTGTCAAGTCCCAGGTCTCCTCGTTTCTGTTATCTTACCTCCTACATGTACCATACGATGTAACGGATGCTTCATCTTAGCTCAGAAATCTGGTTGTGTTATCTCCCACATCAAAACAGTAGTTGCACATTTGTCTTCATACATATTCCTTACAGGTGTGTAGGACCAGGTGCTGTCCCTAGCTCTTGGGCTTAGTTAACTGAACATAGATAACAGGTGAGACACTCTTGCTGCTTCCTGTGTCAGCATTGTGGGGACCAGCTCTGATCCAGTTTTGTCTATGGGCGCTTGCCAGGAACCACACAGACAAGTCGATAGGATGCCCATTGATGGGCCAAACGTTGTTTTTCTCGACAGGAGCATGCAGAGTTGGCAAGTTTGTCCAACTGGCTGGCTCTGACCTGTCAGCCAAGTTTTCTTTCTCCTGGTAATAGCTTAAAGATGGTCGAATATTTAGAGTTTGTGACATAGGTTATCACTTCTTTCAACTCAAGGTGACAGAAGAATGAGGAAAGTTATCACCAGACCCACCGGGATTCCATTGGAGTGGAAGCATCACAGGCACATGCAATTCATTCCCCAGTGCTGTTCACCAAAGCTAAGTCAGGGAACAGTTTGCATCAGCCACACCTGGAGATATTGGGGCTGTGTCTTGTCTAATATTGCCTCTAGATGCAAAACCTGGGGTTTTAATAAGATTTCACTGCAAGTCTAATCCACATTGGATTTCAAAATCTGTCTCCAAACCCCTTTCTTACAGTGCCTTTAGATAGAGAAGAGTAAAATGCCTAGATATTATTTCTTTTGCCACCAGAATAACTGAAGTCTAAAAGACTGAACACTGACTACTGCAGTGATGTAGAGTGCTTCTCAGAGCAAGTATAAGAGTACCACTTAACTCCATACAAAGATGCTGAACCTTTTTTTTCCTCCTGATTTGGAATTTCTTTATACAATTATCTACAACAATCCAGCCCCAAGTATTGACCCAAAAGAAATAAAAACGCATGTCCAAGTGTAAACTTATGCCTGAACACTAACAGAAGTTTTGACTCTCAATAGCCCCAGACTGGAAACAAACCATATGCCTATCTACCCACTAATGGATGTCTCATACCAGTCAGGCATGAATAGGGATGAGAACTACTAGGATCTTAACAAGGAGAACCCACCTCCAAAAAAGCTGAAGAACAAAGAACACAGCAGTTTTTGTTCATCACTCCAACTAATTTAAAATATGTGAGTAGGAAGCTAGAGAGATGGCTCAGTGGTTAAGAGCACTGGCTGATCTTTCTGAGGACCCAGGTTCAATTCCAGGCACCCACATGGAAGCTCACAATTGCTTATTATTATAGTACCAGGGGATCTGATACCCTCAAACAGACCTTCATGCAGTCAAAACACCTATGTACATAAAATACAAATAAATAAATTAAAAAATAAAATATGTGACTAATTTATGAATCCATATTGTAAGTGTGGCCTCTGTGGGGCAGAGTGGATAGTGTCTGGAAGGTGGTACAAGAGAACTTCTTGGAAGGAGGAAAGCATCTTATGTCTTGAAATAGCTGATAATAACATGAGTGATCATGATTACTCAAACTTTTCAAATTACACATATATGTATAAATCTGAGTTTTTTAAAAGGAAGGAATGATGGGAATATGGCTGTAGTGACAGCATTTAGATCTTTTGTGGTGATGGAAATGTCCTTTATCTTCCCAGTATCAATGTTAGTATCTCAAATGTGATTTTTGTATAGATATCGTATACAAGGCCTTCAGGGGACCTGGACGAAGGATATTTGACAGTTTTGTGTATCATTTCTTACAATTATATGTAAAACTGCAATTATCTCATACATTTTAACTGGGACTGTAGCTTGGTAGGTAGAGTGTTCATCTTATACATGAAGAGATTTGGGTTTGATTCTCCAGCACCCTCCTAAACTATAGTGGTAGTACACAGGCATGTAGGTATTGTTATATGCTCCAGAGATGGGAGCTAGAAGCTCAGGAGCTCAGAGTTATCCCTGGCCTCAACCAGTGCCTGGCCCATCTGAGCTAGGTAAGGCCCAGTCTCAAAGCTACCATAACAATAATTAGCTCATAAATATTTATTAAGATGAAACAGTACAGAGTTGCTATTAACACTCAGTGTCAATTTTATTATCTTCTTGAATGTTTCCGTGTGTGTATGTATGTGTGTGAGTGTGTGTGTGTGTGTGTGTGTCTACACATACACATATATACAAATGCCTTACCTGCGTGCATTGTAGGAGAGAAACAAAGAGAGGATTTTTACATGTTTTTCAATTTGCTTGGATTTTTAAAAATTTTCTCCACAGATGTTTTGGAGTCTCACGATTAAGCATCCACCCCTTCAATGGGGGTGAGTCCCTCAAGTCTAAGACCAAAACTTTCTCTACCATTTCCCCCTTTCCTTGATTTATAATTCCATACTTGGAGTACCATAGAAGTGACCCCTTTCTTGGATGCTACAATATTCCCCAGACTTGGTGGAGTGAGGAGCTCCTTCAAGCAGCTTTGCTGCTGAGTGGGGGAGGTGTCGCCACGTGTGGTTTTGCAAGTTTCCCAGGTAATGCAGTGATACTAATGCAGTCTGCTGGATGCAAAGACACCAACTGGGCTTATGTCACTCCCTTGGTGGCCCTAAGTGCATAAATCAATCCTTATTTTTATACCGATCCATATGGCTTAAAAATGGCTTCCTTGTGTGTGCTCCTCAAGGGGAGGGAGAACAGGACTCACATGGGTTATGTTCATAGAATGCAAGCAATATCAGGACCTGTCTCAGGGTTTTTGTTTCTTTTTTTAAATTCCTAGAAAGCCTGCCCTGATTTGGTCAGAGACAAAGGCAAATGAATCTGCTAGCCATAGTGAAGTTAGTATCAGTCAAGACAGAAACTGAGTGTCTGCCTTGGCTTGTCCAGAGCTGTAGGATACAGTCCTGATAGGCCACTGTTGGCCTGTCTCCTGGGCTCCTGTCCACAGCACTCTGAAACACATCTAGCCTGCTGAATTCTGCCTTAACCAAACACCTGCTACAGCAAAGCTGTCATTCTGAATTATAAACGCCAATGGTTGTAAAGGTATAGCTTAGAATGGCCAAATGCTTATTGTTTGGGGGTGAAAGGATATCACTGACATTATCCCAATGTGCCCAGTGACGTCCAGCAGGAAGCTTTTGCCATTTAGCAGGAAAAAGAAAAAAAGTCAATCGTATGCTCTCCTGCCCTGGGGATAGAAGTCAGAGGAAGACTTTGTGGGCAAGTCTGAGGAGATACCCCTGTCATTCTTTGTCTTTCTCGTATTTCTTTACCCTCTCTAGGACCCTGAAAACACTCTGATCTCATCTCCACTACAACATCAAAACCAACCCCAGTCGCTCCTGATTCTGAGTTTTGATAGAACACTGGGTAGTAATTAAATTAATTGGAAAGCATGAAGTTTCCTCAAATTCGAAGGTGTCCGTTTCTACTGGTCCCCAAAGGCCATTCCTAATATGATCTTGGATACCACGAGAGATCTGTGGGAAAAGATGCTTAGGGAGATAGCTAGAGCTCTCCTATTCTCTACATCACATCCAATGGGAAGAGCAGTACACTGAATCACAGGGTGACTTCTGAAGATGGGGCAATCTGCCTGTATCACTTCCTGGCACAAGAGACACCAAAATATTTGGTGGAAGAGTCTGTGAAGAAGGGCCAGACAGTTCTTAGAGTTTCTCAAGCATTTGAGAATGCCTCTTAGGAGGTGTCAGAGCCTGCCTTGGCTGCCAGTGAACTTACTGGAGTGTTGAAATTTTCGAATCCACGCAAAAAATCAGAGGAGTTTTCAAAATGTTATCATCTTGAGAAGCTACTTCCAGAACACCATGCCTACTCCTCATTCTTCCCACTTCGAAAGTTCTATGGAAATTGTCTGCCTTTCCTACTAGACTAAAAACTCCTTGAAGACAGGGAGATTATATCTAAGTTTTAGCAATGAGCTCAGGCCCAGGCACAAAATAGGTGTTCAAATGAATATCTACAGAATCTATCCAGGGTTACTTCTGCTAGTCTTCAGAAAAGATTGCCCCTAGGATGGTGTGTCAAGGGTGCCACAGTCTGGGCTGGAAGGGGTTTTAGAAGATGTTTTGCAGTGGTCTCATTTCAGATACCTTTGGAGCCTTGCATGGGAGAGTGGGTTCTACTCAAGGTCAGCCATAGGCCATAAGCAAGACACTACTAGTGACAGAATTGGTAAGGAGAGATTTACAGAACCTTCTTTTATGGCTCAGGGCTACATTTTCATGCCAGATAAGAGTGTTGTCCCTCAGATAGGAGCACAAGTGAGCAGTTCAGCTCTGCCTCTCTGCCTTCTGTCCTCTTTGTGCACCAATGCTCAAGATGACGCTGTTATCTCGCCAGAAAATACAGCCCAAAGCATTACAGATGTCTGGTACAAGCAGAACACATATTAATGGTTATTGCTTAAAGAAGAGGCATGCTCAGATCTCTTTACTGTGCTCTAGGGAAATAGCATTTTTTACTTTCTTCCCGAGAAGACCAGAGATGTGCAAAAGATCAATTGGATTTGGCTCATCTCAGCTAGAGGGGGCTTTTCGAAGGTAACTAAAATGGCAGAGCTGGCTTGAACAAGACACTTCCCCCCACCACACACAGATTTCTTCACAGTTAACTTTTATGGGAGAGGTGCTTATGGGTACTTAGATGCAAGAGTTCCCATTTGTTGCAGGAACAAGTAAATTAGAGACACAGTGTAAAGAATGATGAAACATCAAAGGACAAAGGACTTTGGGAAGTTCAGTAGAGACTCTGGAATCACTCCCAAAATTGGGACTTTCACTCTATGCTCACAGTTAGCTTGTCATTTTATTTGAACTAAGTGGGGGCTTTGTTTCCCTTCTTTTCTTCTTTTTATGTGTATGTGAGAGAGGATGTGTATTCACATGTGTGTAGGCTCACATGTATGTGTGGATTTACTGTGTGTGCAGCCTACTTTTAGTATACAGAGTCTATTTTCTGCCATATTATTTGAGGCATGGTCTTCTAATCAAACCCAGAGCTCAGAAGTTCAGTTAGTCTCTTGAAGCAGGCTTGCTCTATGTTCACCTTTCAGGTCTGGGCTTACAGGTGAGTTGGTACGCACGCCCATCATCTACTGGGCGTGCGTCTGGGGATCTGAACTCTTGCTTGTGGGGCAAGCATTTCAACCACGTAGCCTGCCTTCCAGCCCCATCTGAGATGTACTTTTTCCTTTTTAAAAGACTCAGCCAGTGAATGGAAGGGAAAAGATCATTGCTAAAGAAGATATTTGCAAAAGAGAACACTACTCTTTCTTTGGGTGCTATGAATTAGATCAAACTAGAAATTCGTAGACAACATTTTCAATGACTGAAAATGAGGTACTGGTTTTGTTCTGGGAGGAAACACCCAATTTTAAACACTGGCAAAACATGTGCACACTACACCATTGAATACTGCTGATAAGGGTCAGTATCAACTTTAGCTGGTAGACATGTTTGCCTTCCTTTAATTCTTCAAAAGGCAATAGATGTCAAACTAGAGCAAAGCCACTCTGACCGCAGCTTTATGGTGTATGCCATGGGAATTAAGCAGCCCCTTTGTCCCCTTGGAAAGCATCGCCATTTGTAATTATTCGAGAGCCTCCACTGCAGAGCCTGTCAACAGCAAGAGGAGCCTTTAAATTGCTTGCCTTTGATGAAAATGAAACTGTTATCCATGGAACATCTCTAGGAAAATAAATTGAGATCTGAGTCCCACTATGCAAACAGATATATACAGTATCTCCCTGAATCAGCTCTTTTCCATCTGAAACAGAGCTACTGTACTTTATTATGATGTCAGAGTTTGAACTTGGATGAGAATGCACTTCTAATAATTAAGATGATATCAGGATCTGGGAAGCCTAATCCCTAAGGGAGGGTGAACGGTTCCTCTTGGAGAGACCTCAGAATGCCTACAAATTAGGCCACGTAATGGCCTGAGAACTGTCAGGGGTATGTGTGAAATTCCTTGTTGCCAAAGTGTGTAGATGAGACCAGAAGGGAAAGTTCCTGATCCCATAAGCCCATTTAAAAAAAAAAAAAATACAATAATAACATGAAGCAACTCTTGGAGCAGGCAGGTGGTGCCTCGTATGTTCCTGGGGCAGAGAATGAGCTTCCTGCCTTTAAAAGCAATTGATTCTTTAGAGAAACGTGTCAAGAGTGCTGGTTTTCAAAATGGTTCCACTCACAAGTGTTGGGGAACAATATAGGCAGCTAATTGCTTCAGAGTTGCCAGATTATTTAACTTTGGTTTGGGTGGAAGCTACGATGGAGCTCCTGAACCCTCCTGCCGCTTTCCTGATCGCTGTCTTGGATTAATGATTGTCTTGGAACTGAGTTACTCTTGCTTTTGCAGAGGTGAAACCTGCACATGATCCCACCACCATCACCCACTTTTATGCGTAGGGCATCAGCTCCTCCTGGTGTTCTTAGCCCAAACTCTGAGTATTCTAAAGATAGCAGTATGACATTTCTGTTTTCAATAGA
Source organism: Rhynchomys soricoides (assembly GCA_019843965.1). Classification (NCBI taxonomy): domain Eukaryota; kingdom Metazoa; phylum Chordata; class Mammalia; order Rodentia; family Muridae; genus Rhynchomys; species Rhynchomys soricoides. The sequence continues at coordinate 9,326,925 of JADRCH010000008.1, forward strand.
GCCCAAATAGTCGGCAAGATATAAAACACCTGAGAGGAGGGCGGTTGGTTGATTTTAGCACCAACATATTGACCTCCCGAGGTGAGTGGCTGTAAGTCCAGGCCTGCCATGGATGGGGAGGGGGGGCAGCGAGAGAGTACCTTCACCTCTAGAATTGGGGGAGGGGGTTAATTTATCAAATGCAGAGCACCATGCGTCTCGTTGCAATTCTATTTTTGAATGTCTCGATCCTCTACAGATTGTTTGCAAGCGGATAGCGTGTGAGACCGTCATCATATCCCAAGGAAGGAAGTCTGGTTGTTTTCTTGTGTTACTGAGTCCTCCCCATGGTTGTTGCTCTAATGAGCAAGAGTGGGTGTGTCTGAATTAGAGAAAGCATATGTTCACTTCAGGTATCAGTCTGGTAGAATGAGCCAGAGACCATAGTCTGCGATCAACACTTATCAAACTTACCAATTATGTCTGTTTATTTCATCATCCATTTGTTCAAGCAAACATGACTGTATGTGGCATAAACACAGGCACATGTGTGAGATCCAGCAGAGGCCCAGTTTATAAGACCTCCATGTACCTCTGTCTCCAGAAAGCCTTCCAGGATCCGCCAGGTCAAGGGTTAGAAAATAGTTTTCTGTTAAGGTCTAGATAGTAGAGAGTTTCTGGTATTTTGTGAGTCGCCTGTGGTCTCTGTCTCATCTTCTGTTTTGTAATCTTTCAGAACTGTATGAAATATTCTCACCCCAGGAGCAGAATATAATCCCCATACCATACTTCGCCAGCTCCAAAGTTGAACCATGGTGGCCAATGTAGCACACAGAAAAGACTTCTAGAAAGAAGATCTGTTTGTCAGCCTTGGCTGCATGCAGAGCCAGCTGGTGTCCACTCTGAATATGTTAAATGGTGTCCACCTTCTACTGTTCTATCCCACTGGGGAAGCAAGCCCATGTGTACAAGCCAGTAAGAATGCACAGCAAGTGTTCTGTGTAGGTCTTCAGCAATTCTGGCATCCTGGACTATAACCCCAAATGGAGAAATCAATTTTTAAAATTCCCTCTTAAGTTCTCCAAATTGAGTTTAGGAAGCTTTCTCTTTGTGCTTTGTTAGGCTTCAATCTGGGGTTCTGTTTGGTCTTTGTTCTGTGCAGTGTTAAACAAATTAAATACTCCTTTTAACATGAACTTCAGAGACGATGGTAAAATGAAGAGGGATATATGATGCCACAGGAAATGAGGCCCCAAAGTAGCCCCAAGACTGTCAGACTGATCTCAAAGAAAGAGCACAGAATGCATCAAAGGGAGACTCGGAGCTACACTTTTGCTCTTAATCAGTTGTCAGTCATCAATTAAATGTGAATTATGCTCATTTTGTCCTATCTAAAAAACGCAGCCAGATTCGACTTCCAATTTTGAATTAACATATCTATGTAGTGTGGTTAAACAGAAATATCAAACACTTGCAGGCAGGAAGTTTTGATGATACTGAAACTTCACTGGTTTGGGCCATGTCAGCTATAAACGGAATGAGATAAGAAACATAGGCATGACCTGGAACAAGAACACAGGGCCACCTGGCCAGAACTTGAGGCCAGTTACGTAACCTCTCGGAACCTCAGGGTCTTCCATCTGCATAATGGGGATCTCCCACCTCCTATGGGATCTTTGAGCTGAATAACATGATTATCCATGGAAATTTCTTCACAGAATTTGGCAGGTAGTAAGAGCTTAGAAGAAGTTAACTATTTATTATAATTGATTGTGCTATTAATGGATAGGTGCACAAATAAATATGATTTGGCATTTGGAAAATGCCAAAGGCGTATGAGGTTGTTAGAAGCATCTGGGATTACACTTCGTAGGAAGTTACAGTTGACCTGGAATTCGGAAGTCAGATGAAGTTAGAAGTATTGACTTCCCAAGAAAACATAGTTTACTCCCAGACTATTCATTTTAGGCTGAGAAGAGCTGATTTTGAGAAAAATCAAGCCTGCTCACGTGATATTACATCTGGTCCTACTACCTACCTCCATGTTTTGAGTTCCCAAAACCCTATAACATTAATTGCTTTGTTCCTAAGCTATAGATGCTATATGGAATAGAACTATTCAATCTTAACCCAGAGCCACCCCACACAATCCCAGGAAGGAGAAAGACTTCCATTTTTCTCTCCTAAAATCTTCTCTGAAACTCTTTGGCTTCCGAACATACCTCATTTCACAACTAAAGTGTAACCTACTGGGAGTTCAGAGTTACCACATTCGTTGTCACCTTTAAAAGCAAGGACCTGGAAAGGGTTGCTCCCCCTGGAAAACAAGCTCTGGCGACAAGTCCAGTCACTGATGTAACACAGAGAAAGGGCTGCTTCAGAGGAAGAAATTGGGACGAGGGAGTTTGGCTGGAGCAATGAGACACGCAGAGAGCCTCTGGGTATTAACCAGACTGGCAGTGTGATTCCTGGGAGGGAAGGCAAAGATAGCACCTGCCTGTCTGCCTCTCAGCTTACCACATTGCTCCAGCCTTCCGTTCTCCTGTAAGGCTTTCTTGGTGCAGGACACAGTCTCTACTGAGTGGAAAACTGAGGCTTTTCAGGGCCTGGTATTTGTGCACTCGGGCATCACGGACAGCCAGAACCAACTCCCGCAACCGAAGAGGCCTAGCATAATTCCTGGACGGCAGGCCCGTGTGCGGGAAACACCACCCCTGAATTGCCCAGGTAGGAGGAACAGCAGCTTTTATTGACTATGAGATCTGAAGCAAAGAAGAGGGGTGGGGGTGGGGGAAGAACAATAGACAGCATTTTAGTCATTTTGTTCTTAAGAGTGTTTGTGAAAAGGGTCAGAACACCCTAAACGCCAAGGGACAAGGACTTAGCTGGAGAAAGAGTTCCCTAGAAATGAAAGAGGAAAAAAAAGTCACATACAAGCCACAAGAGCCTCCAGCCTGACACAGTCCCTTCAGCAGAATATTCTGCCTGCTATATCCTTGCTATAATTCTCATAGTTTTCCCTGGTCCCTTTTCTGGGACAGGCTCTCATGAGCCAAGGCCCCTGTGGCCAGGCAGGCAGTGTTATTTTTCTGTCTATCCCTCTCCTTTCTGTGAATCCCCAGCCCCATCATTTATGAGACCCCCTGGGCTCTGATGGACTGGACTGATGTGGGTCACAGGTGCAGGAGCTGGAGCAGACAGCTATGCTAATTATGCTACACCGGTTTCTGCAGGTTAAGCTGTTGCTATTGGAAACCATGTTCCAACAGGCAGTTATCGGCCATCGGTTTTGTGACAGACCCTGGATTGGGGTACAGTCTCCACGAAAAATGACATAGACGGTATGAGCGATGGGTGGGAAAATGGCGCCCATATTCAGTTCTAGGAGACTGTATGAGAGAAAAGTCCATCCCCCCCCCACCCCCGGGGTAGATGACAGTCAAGATAATATTTCTCCTGTAGGTTCTGAGACTTCAAAACTAAGAAATCATTTGCTAGTTGCTGGCATTCAAAGCAAAGAACCTAAAAGCATGCAGGTAATTGGATGTAGACATGAATTTCTAGCATCCCTACAGCATTCCTAAATCCACGGCAGGTAGTGCTGACCTATAGCATTCAACAGGACAGGGTCCCTTCCGCCATCTGTCTCTCACCCCATCCCTTTCCTGCTATGTCGCTAAACTCCAAGCACCCTTTGGTTTCTTTCTAGATAATTCTAAAACATTCGTCTTCCAACGTCATTTTGTACTCTTCTCCTTTTCCCAGAATCCACCCCTTCTTCTGTTGGAAATTTCCTAAAACAGAGAAGTTTCTCTTCCTGGGCACCAATTTCTGTCCCTTGAAAAACTTCCTCACACGCAGTTAGGAAGTGGAACAGACTCAAAAACTTCATTATTTGTTTTCCATCCACTAATAATCTTATTGCGATGAATAATGGAGTAATGTCTGAGCAAGGTTAGGAATGGCGCTGAGTGTCCGCAGAGCAGCCGACAGGACAGTGTGGCACAGCCGTTCCCCCTTTGTGCACGGTGCAGCTTAACAGCTTGCAGTGGAGGCACAAGCTTTGGCAAACAATATTCAAATGAATTCAAATATAAAAATGATTAGCAATATGCCAGGAAGACTTCTACGCAGATGCTGAGCCCCATTTTCTTTTCCTCGGTGTTCCTTTTATATTTTTTTTTAAGAGGTGATAATTTGATGGCCATACTTTTGAGTTCTAGAATGTTTTTAATCCCTCAATTTCCAGAAAGTAGCTAAAACGTGTCTCTTTGACACAACCCTCCATTCTGAAGCAAAACGTTCCTATAGACTCAAATAATTCTGTCCTATTCTTAAAACTCATTGTTAGAATACGGTTTTAATTAGTGTACGGGAAGCGGCTTGGTGGTAGAGTACTTGCCTAGCCTGCACACAGCCCCGTGTTCAGTCCTCAGTGCTTTCTTTTCTTTTTTCTTGGTTTTTGTTTTTTGTTTTTTGGGGTTTTTTTGTTGTTTGGTTGGTTGGTTGGTTGGTTTTTCAAGACAGGATGTCTCTGTGTAGCCCTGGCTGTCCTGGAACTCACTCTGCAGACCAGGCTGGCCTCGAACTCAGAAATCCGCCTGCCTCTGCCTCCCAAGTGCTGGGATTAAAGGCATGCGCCACCATGGCCCGGCACTCAGTGCTTTCAAAAATAAAGATAAATTAAGTTAGATTGACATACAGTGAGATCATCTTTGCCACATACAATTCAGCACTTTCATTCCAGAGGAGGCCCGAGGAGCTTCTGACACAAAATCCTCCTCTGTGCTTCTCTGTAATAATAATCACGTCCCAGCACTACAGAGCCCTGGCCTTTACAGGTACTGATCTGTTACCACAATGTGTCTTTTTGAAACGGACTCCTCTCACCTGGCGTGGTGCTGCTGGGGCAGGTGTGTATATCAATAGTTTACTCCTTCGTAATAATTTTAATTTTTATAATTTTTATACTGACATATATTGTAATTGTTATTTTTATTAATAATATATATGTTTTAGATAGGCTCAACCCACCATATCATATACTCATCATTTTCTGATAGGAACATTTAAAAATCAACCCCCTTGGCAGTTTTAAATTCCATACTATACTACTACTAATTCTATTAGATCCTTTTGTTTACTACATAATAGTCCACTATATGGAAATTATAACACCTTGCTTACCTGCTCACTTGTTGGACGGTATCTGATTGTCTCCATTTATAGTGATTTTGAACAGAACTACTCTAAGTTTTCACACGCAGATTTCTTTCTTTTTTTTTTCCCGAGACAGGGTTTCTCTGTGTATCCCTGGCTGTCCTCAGACTCAGAAATCTGCCTGCCTCTGCCTCCCAAGTGCTGGGATTAAAGGCGTCACATGCAGATTTCTAAGTATAGGTTTTGGTTTCCCTAGTGCAAGCACCCAGGTCAGTGCTTAGGAGTCGGTCTCCTAGGAAGCTGGTTTAGGAGTTCCAGGTTCGTTTTCCTTACCATGTCTCATCATGTTATTCTAAGGAGCTTTTTTAATACCTGCCCAAAGTAAAATATGTTTCTGGTAATGCCACTCTGCCACTTCTGGTTAATTCTGTGACGTCATTTACCTTGCCATCCTCTCTATTCGTTCTTTCCTAAAAAGAAGCATGAAGTGTCTGCCTGCCCTTCTTTGTTCTATTTTGATTCTTCTCGGTGTCATTCCACACATGTTTTAATTATAAAAATACTCAAATGGCGTGCGCAAGTGCATTTTGGAGTCAGTATGATGACACTCAGAGTACGAGATAAGCACAGAGAGAAGGCAGACAGCAGGAAGCTACCCGGAAAGACCTCTTCATCCCTGCCTTCCATCTTGCTGCAGGACTGCAGATGCATTACTCTGTTTCATGTGCACTAAGGTACCTCAAAGGTCATGTGGCTCCTACGAGTCCCCACCCAGACATTCAGAATCCAGGGCATGGATTGCTCTCAAATCTGAGCCTTGTAGAGAAAAGGATATTGTACGCCACGAATTCCACGTGCATAATTGAGGACTCCAGTTCGCCATGCTCTATTATCTAGAATTAAACATAAAAGACGTTGATAAATATACCACATTCAGCTGAAAACACAAATGAATCAAAATGTTATAGTTTCTCTCCACAGGTAATAATTAACATTCTTGCGAATCCCTCTGTGTGCTGTGGAGCATCCTTTAAATGGTATGCTGGCACCAAAAAAAAAAAAAAGTGTGCTTTTAGACTTATGTATGGAGAGCTGAAAAGTGACTTACTTTGGAAGATAAGATCAGATTGGGGGAGGCCGAGGGTAGTTTTATACTGTGTGTGTGTGTGTGTGTGCATGCTAACTTTTTCAGAGCAATGTGCATTTTCTTAAGTGAGCTGAACAGTGAATAAAGACATGCATGGAAAAGTGAGGCATCTTGGCAGTTACTGTCCACAAGGAGACAGAAATGTTAGGGTGGTGTGTGGCTCCCACAGATCATCAGCATCAGGTCATCAGCATCTGAGGTGTCTTTTTCCCTGCCTTCCAATACACCTGCCCTGTGGGCCCTGAAAAGCTCTTGCATCCAGAGTAGGTAGCTAACAACTGATTGTCGAGTGGACACAGGAATAAACGGGAATATGAATAAGGGATAGATGGGAAATTGGAGTTTTAAAACCTGACAACTGAAAGCTTACGCCACAGGTTGCTGCTGTTTCCGTGCAAGGAATTGAGTCGGTAAGAAGGCAATGGGAATCTTGCAGAGAGAGCTATCCTTTCTTTAGACTTCTGTCATTGGATGCAAAAGAGTTTATCAAGGGACTGCTTATATATGATTTTGCTAGGCTCTTTAGAGAGAGAACCCTGCGGGATAAAAGTCTCAGTGTGCTCTGTTTAAGTTGGGAAGGCTTATAAGGATTTAACAGGCTAAATGGGAACAGCAGTGATGATTCCATAGACCCTGTGCCCATGTGAGCTAATGTTATACATGAGACAGGGCAGCCACAAAATTCCTTACACATGTAGTCACGGGGAGGGCACCTTTAAGAGTCCTCTATTACAACCTGAGCAGGCTTCTTGGAGGAGATAGGGTTCCACTCAGACTGCTTTTGATATGAAAACCCTTAGCCACACTCTTCTTTCTTCTTAGCCTGTTCCGTTGCTTTGCAAATCACCAGCTACATTGGTGAATCAAGATCCACCCTGCCACAGTGCATCTGAAGCCAGCCTTCAGCAAAGATGTTTTAATGCAGTGGATTTGTGAGGGAGAGCTAACGCTTCCCGCGGGTGGCAAGGGCTACAGGAGATCCTGTTAGTCAGTTTGGCAGCGAAATGTGTCATTCCCACTTGGGTGTACCGAGGGGGGGGGGGGAGGCTCTGCGCTTCTTCCCTCCGTGGGGATTTCTGCTTGTAAGGCCCTTGTTGTCATGTTTGGGTTACTGCAAGAAGGGAAAAAATTGCTACAGTTTGCGTGAGATAGTTCTGCCTTGGCAGAGATACCCACATAGATTTGTTTCCTGAACTTGGAGAGACTACAAGCTTTTGAGGTTTGGGGCAAATGACACCAGGTAGCGGCCTCTCAGAAATATTATCTCTTCTGTTGGAATTTAGATGGCTTTTTGATTCTTTTGCTCTTACTGACCTTGTCAGTGTATAGGACCTAACTAATTGATCCAGCAATCATTTATTATGCCCAGGAGAGCCCAGGTCCGTGGATTCCAGACAGAATAGGATCGTAGCTTTGTTTTCATGTTGTTTACGTTCTGTTGCAGAAAGATACTTTTAATGGATGCTAATGTACATCAGAGACTTAAGAAACAAAGTTAGGGGGACAAGAGGGCTCCTGAGAGTATCTTCCAACGTGACATCTGAGCTCAGATGTGCAGAGTAAGAAAGAACTACTCAATTATCTGGATCCCCAAGGCTAAGGCTTCTGCAAGTGCAAAGGGCCTGAGGCAGAGGCCATGAGAATCTGGGGTCTTGATTGTTTGCTTCAGTGTTTTTTGTTTGTTTGTTTGTTGTTTTTTTCCAGAACTATCTTGAAACTAAGAGGAAGAGACAAACCTGGGCTAGTATTCTGTGCAATCCCAATGCACTCTTGGGTTTAAAATGACTCTCTTCTATCTTTTTCCTCTGCCAGCACATTGTTCCTCCAAATGGTGGAGTGACTCTCTCCTTTTATCCTTCAGGTCTCAATCAAATGTCATCTGATCAGGGAAGCCCTTCTCAGACCACACTGTTAAAGTGTCTGATAGGCAGTGTTAGAAACGGCAATTATTTTTCTCCACCAAATCTGATTACTTCACGTGAAGAATGACTCCCTCTCCACATTATGGAGTTAAGAATGATCCCATTTGAGGTGATAAATACTAGGCTGTTGCGGTAATGCAAGAAGCCCTGAGAAACAAATTGCTAATTCATGACTCAGACCATCTAAATGTGATGAACAGCCCAGTCCATCGGTGAGCAGCTCAGCGGTGGATTCCGATAGTAGACCAACCTGTGTGGTTCTGAATTGAGCCAAAGAAAGTTACGTTCTGGGTTTTACCATGGGCTTGTGACACCAAAGGGGGACTGCAGCTGAACAGGGGCCAGCAACACTGAAGGAAAACTATACCTTCCTCTTACTCATTTCCTTAGCAACATGGCCACTACTGAGAAGAGCAGGGCTGCTATAAGATCACTTGCTTTTTGATGACTTTATATTAGTTCCCGTGAGAGCTGAAAATGTGAAAAAGCAAACAAACACATTGATCATTTTAATATTCTATTAGACCTAGAGCCACTCACTGTAATTCATTAGTCAAACATAAAAGAATTTGTTCTTAGTAATGAATGTTATTTGGGTTAGAGATATTGGGCAAAAAATTTTTAAGTCATCAAAATAGTCATCTTTGAATCACAGGTTCTGTGCCACCATCAACCCTAATTCACTGTGTGAAGAAAGAAAGAGATCATTTAGGCAAAAGTAAATGAATGTGGATGTTCCCTAGGTGCTTCCTTCGGTTAGTGTGTTTTCTAAGCACTCTGGGCACATTAACTCTCATTCCAAATAAGGTCTCCTTGATGCTAGACCCTTTGATGGATGAGGAGACAGAGGCACACAGAACTTAAGCATCTGAGTCCTCAGCACCTCCAGGCAAAGCCAGGGTGATCCGTGGTATCGTGTTGCTGTTAAGATCTTCTAAAGTACCTTTTATTTTTTTCTTTTTAAAAAAAGTGTAAATAAATAAAAAAGCACACACCAAATTTATAATTTTATACAACCCAGCAAACTTCTATATAGTTAGAACAGGCATTCAAAAGAGAAACATTAAAGCTTCATGTTTAATTTTAAGTTTTTAGTATTGAATATATTCTATTTATTTATCCATCCACCACCAAACTATTTTAAAAAATCATGTCAGAATTAGAGAAAATAATTAGTTTTCTGTGCTCTTTCATAAGTCATATCATTACCTGGATCAGTCTTTCCTCATGTATTTATAGTTAGCTTTTCTAACTCTTTTTTCTTCTTAGTACACTGCACCGTGTGTGTTCATTTGCATAGATACATATATTATTGGCAAGATTACACATATAGAGAGGGCATTCAGTTTATTTCTTTCTGAAATTATGTGACCTAGTACAATATTATGCCTCTAAGTCCATTATCCATTTTCTTGCAAACTTTTAACTTAGTTTTTCTTTAGAGATGAGTAGTAGTCACATATGTGTGTGTGTATCTCGTGTGTGTGTGTGTGTGTGTGTGT
>JADRCH010000008.1:9336644-9355015 GCA_019843965.1 Rhynchomys soricoides
TGGAAAGACACAAACAGAAACTCTGAGGTCACTAGCCCTTTGGTCAGAAGTTGGTTCTAAATACACAGGGCTGTCCTAGCATGAGAAATAGCTATCTGCTTCAATCCAAACATGCTGCCCAGCAGCCCCTTCCCTGGCTGTTTTGTTTGTTGGCTTGACTAAAATATTAGATAATTCATCGTGGGTTGTCAAGCACTGTAGCTCCTTAGAGAGCACAGAGGAAAAGATATTTCAACTCAAGCATATTGCCAAGAACTGAGGTTGGCTTTGAAGTAGCTTTGACATATCCTAAATCCAAGCACAATCATTTTCTGGTGGAGAGTTCTAGACTGTCTGTGAACCGAGGGTTCTTTTTGGACATCTGGTACTGAAAGAGCTACTCCTCATGATCTAAGTGGAAGTGTCTAAGAAGAATTAAGTGAAATGCTTGTGGCTTCTCTACAGTAGGATTACAGTGGGGCATCCTCCCTGTATGGTTACTGTCTTGTTAAATATTCTAGCAGGGGATAAATCTCTCCTTAAGTGTTGTCGGATGTTTCCCTTTTGTTTCTGGTTTGATTGTTTTGCTCTGTGTGGAATGTTCCAGTAACAACTGTTTGTTCTTGCTGTCTAAGAAGTTCCAGCACATGGGTACTACGGTGGATTTATGGGGTAGTCAGAGGACATCCACCTATTACTTTGTGTAATAAACTTCCTTCCAGAAGGAAGAGAGAAATGGCTTGTGCCTTGCTGGCAGGGCAAATTTAGGGAGTATCTACAGCAATCATCAAAGCCAGCACACACGGAGTTTGCAGAGATCTTTAGGGTCTGTGCTTTCTGCTCTTACTGGAGAGAAACTGAGCTCAGAAAGGTGTATTGTGTGCTTTCTAAGGAGACAGGGTTAGCACCCAGCCTTGGAGATGGGGCTGGACCTGCGCACCAGCTTTATGCCACATGCAGACTCTCTTGATATCAGATGTCTCTAAGGAGCTTGGCAGCAGTCGAATCACAATTTGGTCCTAGCTGAATTTTCTGATAAATCTGTGTGTCCCACCCAGGACTCAGTGTGGTTGATAAAAAGAGCTGTCCATATGCTTTGCACACCAGACAGCCAGGCAGTTTTGACACTTTGGGGAAAGTGTAAATGCTTGGTCTGGATTCTCTTCTAGGCAGAGAGCCATCCCGGTACTACACGGAGAAGGAACTTAGAAGGACACTTAGCGTGGACGGGATCTCCGTACCCACTTCAGACTTGTGTCTGATACAAAATCAGAAGCTTAATTGCTCACACCAACTCACTTGGTGACAGGGTGGCTGTATTAAAAATAGGATGTCCAGTTAAACTTGAATTTTAGATAAACAACAAAATGGTTTTTATAGGAGTGTGTCCCAAATATAAGATATTAAATATGAGCTATTAAAGTCTAACATGACCCCTATTTATTTGCTGTGCTCACACCTTCCCCTGGTGGTCACACCTCTGTTCAACACCCTCTTAGGTAAGGGAAGATGCTAAACCCAAAGAGAGTTGATAGTATCTGCCCAGCCATGGTGATTAACCCAAGGAATAGCCAATCATATGACCAGAATAAATCCAATTGAAGTTCTTGCCTAGATTATTTAAAAGTGAAACTTGACAAATTAAGCCCTTTTTCTGGAAGTCCAGGGACTGAGGCATTGGAACAGAAATCAGCACCAAGCCCTTTCCTATGTAAAGTTTCTCTGGGTCTCTCAAATGGCTATAATGAAATACCAGAGTCTATGTAACTTATAAATAACTAAAATTATTTTAGTTCAAGAGAATGAAAAGTCCAAAACTACTAAGCTACTAACATACATTCAGGGTCTGGAAAGACCCCCACTTTCAGGCTCATAGATAGTACCTTCTAGCACTGCTTAAATGGCAGAGGAAGCTTTAGCTCTTTGGAGTCGCTTCTGAAGAACACAGATCCCATTTGTGAGCCTTCTGACTTAACCACCTCCCACAGGACCTACCACTTTAACTTGGGATACAAGACTTCAACATGTGAGTTTAGGGGAACACCAGCTGGCTGATAGTACAGACCATTAATGAAGGTTAAAACCAGGTTTGATCAGCTGACTACTCCTGCACTTTCCTTAAGCTGACTGATACCCTTCAAAGTGACCAATTTGTGATTATGCCAGGACAAGCCAAGACACCCTAAGCTGATACATTAGAGGTTTCATTCAAACTATGAAGCCAAGTATAGGCCAGGAAGGGACAAAAAATAAAATAAAATAAAAAAGGATTTTCCTTAGAATATGTGAAGACTGATGGTTACAACCAGAGGCCCCAGCCTCAGTCTATCACTGGTGGAAGTTCAGCAAAGTATCTAGCTTTGGTACTCCACCCTACTCCATGCAGAACTGATATCCCCCAAGGCATGTCTGCCTCAGTCAGGGCTAGCCAGAGAGTGGAGGCAAGGAGACACTGTCTAAAATATCTTCTGTCTAAAAATACCTTTTTCTATTTGGCCCAGTGCCTGAATTTTCCATCTTTAGGATTTATAAGTTTGGCTTAAGCCATTAACTGCCCCTGTAATTGCACGTCCATTAATGGCAGAAAATACAATGCTGTGAGGAATTCTGTGAATGAATGCAAACACCAAGTTGCAACAGACTTTTTTGTTTTGTAGATATAACTAATTCCATTGAGGTTGCTGATAATTTGAACAGGAGAACTCTGAGCTAGATGAAACCCCCGGAGAGTTAGGATAGGACACAAAAGAATCCACACAGGAAGTGCTGTCAAAGTTTAGGGGGGAGGTGAGGGTCTCTCAAGTTGAGTTCATCCGGATCAGGCAGAATGGACAGAGGTAGGTACCTGAAGGAAAGACAGCATGCTGAAAACAGCCCACTTTATCACCGCCCTTTGTATTGCCCTGGTTCTGGCTTCTTCCCAGCCCCGCCTTCCCACCCCTGTTTCCCACCCTTGGCTTGAATATCTCTTTTCCATATTGCATTTTCCCAGCTGCTTCTGCCATTCGACCTGTGTGGGCACAGATCAAGTACGCAGACCTGGAGGGAGGTGTCTAGGCCTTCTCCACCTGCTTGAAAACAGACAAGAGAAGCTTCTTTGTTACCCTCGTGTTCTCTTTCACTAATTGCTGTCAGCCCGGCTTCCCACACCACTGCTTCCAAACCTGAGCACTCACAGTTTCCGGGAAGTTTCAGGGATTCAGAGACACTCCAGCTCCACCCTTGAATTCTGGAGCCAGGCCGGACAATTAACATTCGTAGCAAATTCTCAGTTGATAGGGATACAGACACCATTAACCTAGACTACAAGCTTTTTGAGAGGTGCCAGGACTTGGTCATCATGATACCCCAGCAGGCAAAGGGCAGGGGGCTGGAACATACATACTAATTATCTGGGCTCTGCCAGGCCCTCAAGCCTTTGCTGTTGTAATGTCAAAGCTGGTGATAGAAGTACGCGATACACAGACATCAGGGTAGAAGCAGAAAACTGTGTTTTTTTATTGTCTCCAGAATATCTGGGAAAGGGATTAAAGGTGGATCTCTAAGTGGGAAGAAAAATATGGAAGTTGGGGGCTTCTCTTGAAGCAGCATTTGCATAGAAACACACTTTCTGCTTCAACTATTTGGAGTAGTTTTAAAAGAGGCTGATGGAAGTCATTCAGAACACCTCTATTGGTCTTATACTGCTTTGTGTTGCTCCTGATGCACACTAGCATGAAGTATGAAAGGCAAGTGTTCTGTGGGCTTGGGTTCCTATTTAAACATCACCCCAAAATAACAGCTTCAAGGGTGGACGTGGAGCTGGGATGAGAGCAGAGGACTGGTTTTCTGCACAGATGCATGGCCTGGGGAGTCAGCTTCTGTAAATCGAATCTGGGAAAGAGGATCCCCCAAGTGTTTTCCTATGCAGGTTAGTTGGAAAAGACACAGAGAGATAGAGAGATAGACATAAGGGGGAAGGAGAGGGAGAGAGAGAGACAGAGAGAGAGAGAGATGGGGGTTCTGTCTCTTGATATTTCTACTGTAAGAGACAGGAAGCACTCTAGAGAACTGTTATGAACTGGTGTTCCCAACTATGTTCAGAAAAGCTTGGGTGAGCTACTTAATGCTGTCCATCACTGGTGTGTCATACTGTAAAGAGGGGCCTAAGGAAAGTACTTGCTTCAAAAGCTAGAGTAAAAAGTGATGAACATATAAAATTGAACCATATGAAACTGCCAATGCTCTACCACATTTGGTTCACCAAAACAATGGCAATTTCATGTCTAAATCCGTGAAGTGGTTAGTGACAACACACAGTGGGACCAGCCTTGACTCTTCTTAGTGACAATTTTATTGATTTGCCTTGCAGCACCTGTAGGATGGTGGGTCCTCCGTGATTTCTGGTGGAATCATTGGATTAAGTAGATGCTGAGATACAACCCCCAAGACTCACACGGTTGCCTGGCCACTAGAAATCTTGCAGGGCTAGAAAAGAGAAAGGTGAGACAGAAGAGGTGACCTGAGGCAGAAATCTTTCAGTGTGGAGGGTCAGCCACGTAGAATGGGCTCCCTGAGCAGTCTTTGTACTCTGGCGGCAAAGAAACATCCTCTGGGCAGTAGAGGTGAGTTATAGTTGGAGATCTGGTTTTGTTTTCCCCACAATTGAGAGCCTTGAGAAAAGACATGTGTGGGAAACCTCCTTCACTTGGCTGTGGTGTGAGGGGACCAGAAAGCACAGAAATTATGACGGGTCTGTCAGAACTGGAAAGGCTGATACAAAGAGGCAGTGGGAGCAGCAGCAGGCTGTACTCTCAGAATGTAGGTAAGATCACTGGCAGCAAACAGTATGACTACCTCAAAGGGGGACACTGCTTTTTTTAAAAGTCTTTTATTTTTACTGAGAACTTTTATTTTACTTGTAGACACCCATCTCTAAATGTGTTTTAAAGTCTGGGACATTCACGGCCGGTTTTCTTGCCGATGTTTCGGAAACCTTAGGTTTGTTAAAACACGTGAAACTTTTCAGTTTGTAGGCATTGTTTAAATGCTATCCTGTTTGTGGCTATCCTGATTAAAGTTCTTTAAAGTAGAAGTTTTTAAAAATAGAATCAAGAAAAAAAAATGGTACCAGTGAAACCCAGGGGCATGGCTACTAAAGACTGAACGAGGAAGATGCATCTAAGAACCCTGGCTCTACAGGACACTGGGTAGCTGGACTGAGGAGGAGAGTTATTTAGTGTCTCAAAGCCTAAGTTTTCTCATCTGTAAAATAGAAATGATTGCTGCCTCGATGTTTTAAAATCATCAAATTGGAAACCATCTTAAAATCAGATAAGAATTGAGAATAAAGAATTCAGTAGGTTCTGCTCAATGCTATGACAATTGATTCTTAGCCTATAATGCTATAGGATTAACAGAAGTTAGAGTCTTAAACTCAGATTTTCAAAGCATTCTTTTCTTTAATATATATTGCCTACATAAGCATGATGGTACATACCTATAATCCTGAATGCTGAGGTAGGAGAATATCAGTTCAAGACCAGCCTGAGCTGTAGAGAGGGTTCCTGGTCAGTTTGGGCTACACAGTAAAACCCTGTCTAAAAAACAAAAATCTATGTGTGTGTATGTATATGTGTGAGTGTTTGTATTTGTGTATGAGTAAGCATGCATATGTGTGTGTGTAAATGTATATACATATGTGTGAGTATATGTGTGTACATATGTGTATATTTGTGTGTGATATAAGTGTAAGTATGTATGTGTGTGTACATGTATGTGTGGGTGTGAATATGTGTGTATGTATGTGTGAGTATATGTGTGTATATGTACATGTGAGTGTGTATATGAGTGTATGTGTATGAATGTGTGTATATGTGTGTATGTGTGAATGTATATGTATGTGTGTATATATGTGTGTATGTGTGTCTTTATGTGTATATGTGTATCTGTATGTATGAGTGTGCATATATATATGTGTGAGCGTGTATGTATGTGTGTGTATGTGTATCTGTATATGTGAGTGTGTGCTTCTCAATACTGCAGCATTTTAACCCTTCTGCTGGGCACAGGGTCAAATTAGAGAATGGGGAAAGAAAACAGTCTCATGGTTCAACAGGGTCATGGCACATGATCTGGGTAAGGATGGCCAGCACGTTCGTTACTCATCACCACTGATATATATATATATATATATATATATATATATATATGAAATACTGGGGGAAGGGGGTGCTCCGGGACAACTGACTGAGCCACCAAAGTCTCCGACTGCACCCCACAGGCATGCTGGCTCAGCTCGAGCAAAGCAGCAAATGAGTTTTATTCCCCCTCAATTCATTTAACTTTAAAAACCAAAGTGTAAAATATTTGTGTTTACCAACACCCTCATTGTTTTGGCAGAACCACGTTTTACTTTAACTGTTGAAAATTTAGCATCTGAACTGAGATTCTGTGAGCGTAAACCACAAACCAGATTTCTGAACACTTTGTGCAAACAAAAAGTAAAATGTCTCATTCGGGATTTTTTATGCTCATGACATGTTGAACTGATAATATTTGGGTTATATTGGGTTTGAAACATTACGTTTATTTGTACTTATTTAGAGTGGTTAGTAGAAAAATTTAACTTCATGTGTGTTACATTTATGCCGGCCAGTGCTGGCCCAGAAGCAGAATGCAAATGACCTTCTGGATAGACAGCCTCAGGAAACACAGCATTTCTGAGGAGAGTGCTGACGTCAGTTAGTCGGGGACAGTTGCTGCTGACAGCTCCAGAGCAGCACTTAAAGGATCAGAGGAGCTGGTGAGGAGTCTGATCAGGGGCTGACAGACAGAGCTGGTCCTAACTAACTGCAGGACCTTGCTAGAAGAGCCAGATTTAGCAAATTAAAGAAAAACCCCAGCAATCACTGACCTTGGATATGCAGTCTAAGCATGATAGCTTCTTTTTCTTTTGAAAAGCAGGAAAAATAACACAGCAACTCCAAACTGGCTTATGAAGTTTAGATGCAATGGAGTTAAATGATCGTTTTAGAAACTTCTACCTACAAACAGTAAGAAATGGCAATGATATCCAACAAAACAAATGGGCTCATCTTTGCCTCCCAATATGCAGGTCTTGGAGACCTGTCTCAGACTGGTTGATATCCCCCTTGCTGTAATAAAATACCTGAAGCGGACTACATTATAAAAATGAAAGGTTTGTTTGAACTTGCCATTCTGAAGGTTCCAGGTCCAAACAGCATGGCTTGGGCTCTGTGGTGGACTTCTATGCTGTATCACAGCAGGAGTATATGTTTTTCTCTGTCTACAAGGTTGTTCTTTTTCTTTGTGACGCCACCAGGATTCAGTCATGGAGTGCTACCTAGTGACTTGTCTTATTGAATCCCTTTTCGAAGGTATTATCTCCAAACACATGGATTAAGTTCCCATTCTGTTATACCACTCACCTAAGACCTTGGGGAGTAAACTCTTGAATGAACTGGGCTTGGTTGAAGCCATACCATGTTTACTAGAGAAAACGCCGATCTCATCTTGGTGGGGGAGGGGTTGGATCCTGCTTGGCTTGAGAGTCCAATGGAAGTCCAAAGAGTTACAATGGAAGTTTGGAACATAAGCTGGCAGGAAAGAGGGGAGAGAGATTACTATGCACTGTACCCCATGCCTCTCTGCCTCATCATGACGCTCTGCAGAAGCCAAAAATGCCACAACACCGCTGCCTGTCGAAATAAATGTGTACCTTCAGCACAGAGGCTGCGTGTGCGACCTGAGTATCACACAAAACCCTTCAAATCAGCTCTATTAAATAAATTGTCATTAACTCCAAATAAATCTAATTGTGTCATTTGTCTAATTGCAGATGAAAATCTGGCTCCTTAAAAGGAGGAAAAAATGGGTACTGTTAGCTTATGTTCCAGAAAAAAATTGTCCCGTCTTTTCTTCCCAGTGAGCTTTGTTCTTTTAAGTTGCCTGTATTGATATCAAATAGATCACAGCACAGGGCCCCTGTGCTTTCTGGCTTCCTTCCTTGCTACCTAATCAGGCCCAAGGAGATAGAAGGAATTCTCCAACACCATGTTTCGCTCCATCAGAATCAAGTTTTAAATGTTTCAGCTTAGCCATCTGAAACCCACTTAACTAAAAGCCATTTAAGAGAAAGATCAAACCCAATTTGCTAATGCAGGTTTTTTTTTTTTCCAATTCTGAGTTTTTTAAAATAAAATAAAAAAAAAAGAGTTAACCATGTCAGAAATTAAAAATTGAAAGGGACACGGGCGGCCTCCCTATGTGCCTAATTTGGCTCTGCTGAACAAATGACCAAATTGAAATGAGAATTACATAGAGGATTTGCTCAACATCTTCCATTCTTCAACTCATTTCTCACTTCTGAAAAAAGTACAAAATCCACACCCAAATTCACTCGTAGGAAGAAGCGGGTCTGTATTGACCACGGGGTCCTCAGAGAAGGGGGAGAGGGAGCTATGGGAACTTTAGGCTCTGCTTCAAAAGCACTGCCATAGAAGGTATTCACCATCAAGCTCTGCTTATGAATTGGAAGATCAGACAGCATCCTGCCGTCTCTTATTAGTAACGGGTTTCTTGGGTTTGACATTGCTGAGACCATGGTAACCCGAGAAAAAGTAAGAAGGGGTGCTGCTCTGAGGTCTCACAGCATCATGAGGAGTCCCTGGGATATTCTGCTTTTCTTAACAATCTGGGGAGGAAAGGGTAGGCAGAGAGCTTGAAACCAGAGTCCAAAGCCTGGCTTAGTCAGTCACTAGCTATGCTGAGCTCGAACATGTTGTCTCACATAAGTAGGGAAAATGAGTCACCATTTGCCCAAACAACAAACACCTGGACTAGGAGTCTCCTGAGACCTACCTTGATGGGACTCTGCCATGCTTAACATGATGTGGAAAAGAAAACCACAGAGGTGTCTCCAAAAAGAATCCTAGCAAAGCTGATTATGTCAGCTATCTTTGCAGATGCTTGGGATTGAGCTGCTGATAGCGGTCAGGCTAGGGCAGGATCATGCATCCAGTGGTATATCACACCTCTCCTGCTTACCAAACGCACAGCTCAGCTCTCTAGCCTCAGCTTGTTCTTCTGTAAAATAGGAAAGCAATGATCTGCAGCTTATAAACTTAGTAATAGCTGCTCAGCCCAGAGTTTGCCACATGCTGCTGGCCACAATTGCTACTGGGAATGTGGTAAAGTACCCAGGACCCAGCAGAGAGTAAGGGATGCTTGTCAAGTGCCTCTGTGTGACATTCTGAAACCCCACCCACTTTATACCTACTTCACACTATACAGCAGTTGAAGTACTCTTGTTTCTGTAGGATTGCAGTTAGGGACCATGTCAAGATGTTCTGGTCAATAACAAACCACATGTGTGTTGGTCCCAGAAGATATTGTAGAGGTTTCAGTTTGTATAAGTCCCCTCTTGATGCTCACACAATGACACAAGCACCTACTGGCGAATTTCTCAGAACACATTCTATCATTAAGTCTCCTGAGGTTAAGAAAATATTTAGGAACCCATACTTGGTTCTGAACCCAGCTGTCACCACCCAACCCTGTGAGACCTGCATACTGGAATTCCTCTGTAAAATAAGGGTACAGAACCCTTTACCTCTAGCTTATTGCAAAGAATAAGTAAAGTATAGCAGGCACAAAGGGCTTAGAACTATACCAAGTGCTAAGAAACATAGCTTCCATTATAGCTAAGGAAAAGTGCTGAGAAGTACACCAATTTATCTGGGGTCGACTGTCCACCAGTCAGTACTGTGTACAAATTTGAACCAAGATGGAGATAAATCCTGTATTTTCCAGGGAGTTAAGACAGAGAGGCAGTATCCCTTTTATTCTGTTCCTAAGCCTTTTCTGCCCCGGTTTTCCTGCCCCAGTTCAGGCCATTTGTCTGGAGGCTTCCAGAAGATTCTTGGGCACAGTCTATTGGGGGCTGCTGTCAGATACCACAAGAAGAAATAAATCCAGGCCTTCTCTGTCCCCTCACTTACTACTGCCAAAGAAAGAAACTTGCCCAAGAACTCAGTCTGCCAAGGGCCATCACTAGCACAGGCCTGGCCCCTGGCCACTCCTTCTTGCTGGCGGCTGTTTCACGGGAGACTTCGCTCTCTTTGTCCCATCTCACATTGCACATCTCCAGATCGATATGACATCTCATCCTCTAAAACATTCATATGTCTGCTTCCTAGGATTCCTGTGGCCTCCTGCCATGGGCCACCCCCTTGCCTTGCCTTTGTAGTTAGTGGTCTCGTGAATCTGTCTCCTCTTTAGCAGGGCTGCTGGGTGTTATTCTTTAAAACAATAAAAAGACAGGTACTGTTTGGGTTGTCAACACTGAGTGACAAGCTGGGGTGGGCACGAGCATCTAGGTGTATCTGCATGGATGTGGGCATATGTGTTGTTGTCACTAAAGCTCTTAAAGTCCCAGCCCATGATTTGTTTGGTGAATAAAACCTCCGGATATTATCCTTCTCTAAAGATGTTTTGATCACATGGGCGCTTTCTTAAGGAAAGAAAGGCTTTTATTTTATTTTGGGGGGGGCGGAGGGGGGGTGAGAGAAATAACATCACGACCAGAGTGGTCTGGGTGGGAAATGGCACCCGTTCAGCTGATGGCTCTGGGCATGTGTTTATCAGCACAAGGATGCACAGATCCCATGGACAATGGGCTGCCTGACCGGCATGGCCAACCAATATATTCCAGGCACTCTGCACCGGAGAAAAACAGTGACTGCAAGCGCGTGTCTGTCTTGAGTATTGATTTTTTTTGGTGATGTTGGGGAGGGAGGGTATTTTTGGAGGTCAGCTCAACATGCCACAGACCACACCCACACTATCAGCGGAGGCCACCTGCCAAGCACCTGCAACAGGAGCTTAAGGGAGAGGAGTGGGGAAGCCATGGACTCCATGACCCTGCACATCTGGAAGCTGCAACAAGCCCTGTTTGTTTCCTCCAAACACAGGAATTGATTAATCTTGTCCCACTTCCTACTCACTGTTCTGTCCTGAGCCTGTCACAAGAATAGATTAATGTGCAGGTCCTTCTGTGTAGATTCTTCTTGTCTGGGAAACATACTGCTCCTCAGTCCCGGAGCTGCCTTACGGAACCGTTACCTTGTCCTCAGTAGCAGATGCACAAGGGGTGGCGAAAGCCTCCATATTTTGGAGGGGGACCAGGAGTAGGAAAGTGACAGACACTAACTATCCTCGCTGAGGTGTTTCAGGACCATGGTGGGAATGGGACAGGGCCTGCAGAGATGGACTGGCAGCAGGGCTGTCTCCCCAAAGACCCTCTCATTCAAGTGGTCTTGCCAGAATTCTGGGATCACTTCTTCTCTTCTCTCTTCTGTGTGATTCCCTGGCCTTGAGCTTTGCAAGCATCTTGGAAGCTGCAAGCTGAAAAGTTGGCCATAGGCAAATAAGTTTCCAGAGCATCCTCAAGAGCTAGGTGCGCAAATCCCATTACTGGTAAAGGGATTTGTGGGCGTCACTTGCATGTGGTGCTTTGAAATTTTATTCCATCCAATGTATTGCTACACTGTCTGGGAAACAAAATAAGCAAAACCATTTCGCTAAGGCAGTTAGGATTTTTTTAAAGGGATTTAAAAAAAAAAAACTCTGAGATTTAAATTTTTTTAATTCCTTTTTTTTTAAGTCTTAAGGTGTTTCGAGAATGTTATTCCTCGTGGTTTTATTGGCACCGCTTTGTTTCCTGAAGAAGGTAGCTTTGGCTGCAGCAACAATCTTAAAAGGGTTTTATTAAGACATTGCAGAAGCCCCCTCCCTCTGCAAAAAGAAATAGAAGTTCTATGTTTAACCACACCCCAGAGGATGAGAAGCAGACTGGCCCAGGAAAAAGCCACCAGAAGCTAATGTCAGCAAGCCAGAAAGCCAAAGTCACTAGACCTTTATTTTACATTCATAATGATGGATCTTTAGGTTAAATAGCAAAATGGCTACTGATCACGGTATACTCATGAAGGATGAATGACTTCTTGCAAAGAGGTATCCATTCCTGAGTGGGCTTGGGCAACATCCACAGAAGAAGTTCTGGAACCTTCCTGCCCTGCTCAATCTTATAAAAGTTATCCCAATAGAAAATTCAGTAGGCAGATGTCCTGAGAGGTGATGGGGACATGCCTCGGAATGGTGTTGTTTGTCATCGCAACATGAGGACTTGGGGCTCTGACTTTAAAGTGATAAAGGTCAGGGTTTAGATCCCGGATTCCCCATTTCCTCGTGGCCTGACATTGGCTGAGTCAAGCTCTCTAAATGGCAGTGTTCATGTCTGTAAAATACAAATTATATTAGTATCCCTTATGATGATAAGGTATTAGTAGGACTCCCTTCCCCTTCAAAAGGCATTCTTCAACAAAATGCAGAGTCCCTCCAGAGGCATTCGCTCCCCCAACGTGACCCACCCTCCAGTTCCCTTTCCTGCTTGCTAGACTCTAGCTTGGACATCTGGTTGCTGGTGTCAATGCACACGGCCATCTCATTTCCTTTAATCTTTATGTGTACTGACCCATCATGACATCATCCTTGACCAGTCTTCATTAAAGGCAAAAGAAGAAGAAAGAGAAGACCCTTGCATTTCACATCTCTTACTCTCCCAGATGTCTGGCTTTGTACTCAGCTCTTCCGGGTGTGTTTAGTTTCCCTGCCTCCCACTAGAATGTAAGCTCCATGAAAGCAGGGATTGTGTTTTGTCAACTGCTTTATTCCCAGGGCCAGAACACAATTCGATGCACAGTGTGAGCTCAATAAATATTTGCCGAATGATAAATAATGAATAAATGCTGCCATTAAAGTAATTATCCCAGTCCCTGGCACGTTGTCAAAATAAATGTGTATCATCATCATGGCTGAAGATGCTCATCTGCATGTGTTGATTTTCCCTGCTCCCTGCTAAGGTGCCTCTACAGTGCCCAGTAAGTTCAGGGTTAGCACCTGTGCACACTAGCCCTGGCCATCCTCAGCAGGTTCCATCCTTATGGCAGGAGCATCTTGGGAATCTGCTGTTTTCCACAGGAGTCCTGGCATTGTGGGCTTAATTGCCTGGTGCTGAGCCAAGGATATCCAGCCCTGACCCTTCCCATCATTCTCCCATTTCTGAATGCGCTCTGACATCAGTCGAAAGGTCCTGTGCTTCTCTGCTTGAGTGTTGAGCCACAAGACCCAGCAGGCTTGGCTCCTTCCTTTCCCTCCTGGGGCTCTGCTTGGCCTGCAGTCTTGCATTTTCAAAGGGAGAGCCAATCTCCTCCCCTGGTTATCTATCGACAGGCCTGATCTTTAAAGATACCCCTTGCTCCTGGGGGCCTGCTCAGCAAACACGGAGCATCTGTGGCTTCCATGTTTGTCCTCTTTGACGAGCAGGGGTTGAGCGGCTCTTGGTGAAGTATTGCTGACATATTGATTGACTCTCTTGTCAGGCTGATCCTCTGCCAGCCAATGAACATAGAAGGCTCTAAATGGCACCCAGCAGGGCCCACACATACCCTAATTACTATTTCGACAACCCCTTTTGGAAGCTGCCATTTTTCAAGGCCTGGGGTCTCCATGTCCTTGTGCTGGCTGGAGAGTTCTGTCTCCTGTGACCAACCCCTGCTTTCTCTAGCCAGGGCTTGCCCTCTCAGTCTTTCCTCTGGATCTCATCTGGCACCTAAATGCAGGAACTTCAATGGAAAAGTATTAATCGACCTGCAAGGAGGTCTGACTATTGTACTTGCTGAAACCTGGGATCTGTGTGTGGTCTCCCCATGTGGCCGGAGGTCCTTTTCAACATGCTGGGAAGGTTCTCTCCAATTAGCTGAGGGACACTTCCAGGGTCTGGCTGCTCACTGTGCTTTTAGGGGCTGATTTCCCAGATGCCACCTGGATTCCATGAGCTCTCACTTGAAGCCCTTCCCCATCCCATCCTTGCTGACCCATGGAGCCCCATTGTTCCATCCCAGCATCTCTCTGGAGTAGAACCTGTCAGATCATGATGAATTGTACATTTCGCCTGTCAGTGGGGGCGGGTAATTCAGAGGAGAGGGCGTCCAGAACTCATTTCACTTCTGACCCTAACATGGTCTGAACCAGACCTTTTGGGATGAGCTGCCGGAGCATTCAAGGGGAGGAGGAGGAGGAGGAACCATCCCAGGGCAGCCAGGATATCTCCTCCAGTAAAATGTAACATGATGGGTACTTATGTGAAGTACTGAGATGAAGAAGCAATAACTCTGACTCTCCCAAGGGTTCTCAGATGTCTAGTCTGGCTCCGGAAACAGAAAATCACGATGATAATAATAAGATGAAGGTATTACAATTTTCAAATACTTTGCTGTCCATGGAAATAGGCATGAATCTAAACAGGTATTAATTTTCTGTCTGGATTCCAGAAAGGCTCCCCAATTGATAAAATTTAGAGAATTCATAAAGATCTATTCTATAAACATTCTGTCCTCTTTCCTGTTCTTCCTAAGTGAATCTATTAGTCAGGATAGATTAGGCCCCGCTGCTGTAACAAAGAATCCCAAACTCTAGGTGGCTCATTGCCATAACAACTAATTACTTCTCTTGCTGTGTTCTGACACTTGCCAGCCATAGCTGGCTCTGTCTAATGGCCTCTTTGCTCAGGATTCAGGATCACTATGCAATGCAGGGTACACTGCTGGTCACAAGGCCACATTTGAGATCAATAGCAAAAAAATAAAAGTTCCTCCTGGCTGCATTGACAGATGCAGTGGGTACCCATGCACCAACACATTTTGCTGACCATGAGTTCTGAGAAAGAAGCAAGTAATACCGAGATGCTGTTTCCCCATGGACTTTGTAGCCAGATCTTTCTCTATAAAGTGTGAAGCAGATACCACATCCCCAGCATAGCTGTACTCTGACTCTGAAATCTCCCAATGGTAAAACTTCCTAACTTCCCTGTCTGTGAAGGGGAATCATGATAGTACCTGCCTGGAACTCCTTTACAATGATGTGTATGTCAGGGCCTGAGTGTTGAGCTCAATGAGTGACAGCAGATACACCAGACACTATGGTTCAAAGCATCATTCTCTTTATACCGTGGTCCATTTGCCACCCATAATATCCCATCCTACTGTCTGTACCGCCACAATGTTTTGGTTTTTATTTAGAAGCATATAGTGCTCTACAGTCTAAGCTCTCAAATATGACCCCCTGCACTATATTCTACCCCAATAAACATGGATGTGGTGTCTGTGTTTGAGACACCTGCCAGCTCTTCCAGGGAGCTACGCATGCATAACCCTCCCTGGCACTCCCCAAGCTGCCCTCTATTCTACCTGCGAAAGGAACGTTTACAAAAGAGACAGGGAGGGAGGGAGGAAAGGAGGGAGGGAAGAAGGGATGATTCCTTAGCCTAAACCATAGAGCCAGTCAGAAGCAGAATAAAGAGCAGGCCTCTCATTAGTCAGCAAACTCATTTAAGTCACAACTTCCCAGGGCCTCTATCCTGAGGAAACTTCTGTCCATTCCCAGGGGCCAGAGAGATAATAGTCTCATCTTCTTCCTCAAGTTGGGACCAAGGGACAGCTGACCAAGAACACCAATACATACAAACATAAATAAAATAAAATAAAATTTAAAAAGCCAACAGAAACCTATGTCACATGCCCTTCCCCCCAAATAAGAAGAGCTGGCCATAGCCCTGGGGTAATTTTCACTCATTTAGTTAGCATTTGGTTTAATGACGGGAGATATGCCTGAACCTGGGATTCATCTCCGTGCATAGCTTCTGCTGATGGACAGGTAGGTCTTATGCTCAACGACTTGGCTTCGCCTCTTTTCTTACCTTCATCTCATTCATTTTCCTCTCGGGAGTTGTCTGGGAAGTGACTCCCATCCTCTGAGCCTAACGACCTCATGCCTAGTTTTCTTGAATAGCTTTGTTAATGATGGCATAGTGGTGGTATCACTAATGACCACAGTATCAACAATAATGAAGAATTACAATAGAAACAAAAAAATGCTAAGGAGGTGAGATGGAAGACATCCTTGAAAATAAAGAACCAAGTCATGAATATTCCTTTTATGTTTAGTAAGATTACAGTCCTGTCTACTACTCTCCTGAAGCTGACGGTAGCAATATACCCAGTACCTTGGAGTGACAACCCTGAGCAGATCTAAAGAGCAGTTTCACATGGGTAGGGCACTGGGGAGGTTGTCACCATTGCCTGCCAGGACCCCCTGTTTTTTCATAGACAGGAGCATCAAAGCTTTGTTAGGCTGGGGCCCCGCTGCACCTGGAAGCTTTGCTGGCAGCACCTGTCTTAGCACTGGGGGACCCTCCTCCAAAGACGCACTTCTTTGACACAGCAGCAGCTGGATCTAGGCAAGCTCCAATAACCCAATGGTATTGGATTTTTTTTTTTTTTGAAAAATCATTTTAAAACAGCTAATTCCTTGGCTCCCTTCACCTGGTAATTACAAACCAGAAGCTATCGTTATCTTGAGGCAGCCACGATTACTTCTCATTTCCTGACCTCTGTATGGTGAAAATATGTCATTATTTGAGGCAATAGAATCTGGTCTCTTCAAGTAAGTGACCTACATATAACAGATAAACTGCAGGAGAAAATTAGGTGTTACCTCGACGGAGAGAGTACAGTAAATGTCACTTACTCTTATTAGTATTTATCATCTGGGAAAGTTGCGACCGTGGGCCTTGCACCCCATGGAAATGTAGAGATGGGAAATGTGGCTTGAGATGGAGAAACCTGTGAGAGAAAAGCAGACACATGCTCTCCCAGGTACCTTGCCATCCTAATCTGCAGCCATCAATCTAAGCTGCATTGTGTGAAGATGGGTTTTTAACCTTAATAGAATACAGCCTGACTTTAAGTGGTGGTAGGCATGCAGAATTAATTGCTATGTGAACAATTTCCTAAGCATTGTTAATTGTGTTTCCTGTGGTTAATTGTTTCTCCCATCCCCACGTCAAACTCAGAACTTTCCTGTCAACAGCCCTTTATCTCCTGCCGAGCTACTACGAAGGTGGCAACAGGCATCAACCTGTGCCCATTGAAATGCCAGACAGACAGGGCACAGTCATTGTTCGCGTGGGAAATAGACAGGAGGATGGATTCCTTATTTATTTACAAATGAAGCATTTCTTAAATGAGGGCCTGGAAAGAACACAGGTGTTTCAGTCCCCCTCGGTAACAATAAAACCAGGATCCATCAGGGATAGATAAGGACACTGGGTTTTCTAAAATCACTCTGGGTATCTGCCCAGGCTAAGTAACAAGACCAGAAGGTTGCCTAGATGCTGAGGCATACGTGGAAATCGACCTCTGAATGCATGCTTGTCTCCTGAGAGCAAGTGCTTATGGGAATCTTATCTGCATTTCATTCTATACTTGGGGGAAACTCAAAAATACTGTGTTTGTTTTGCTTTTTTCTGGAAAAGGCTCTACCTCTATTACACATATGTACACACACTCATGCATGCATGCACAAACACATGGATACACACCTACTTTAAGCATTTTCACAATGTGCTAAAAAGATAGGCACTTGTCATGAAAACAGGGAGAAAGAAAAATTATATACATATATATATTCAAACTTTGGCAGTTAGATGGGCATGCTCTAAGTGGGCCAATGAGATTGCAGATACCTCTGGCTGTGGTGGCTTTTCAGGGCCCGTCAAATGGGAGCAGTGTGGCCTTGTTTTTTAACTTAACTCACGTTTTGAGTAGCTGGGTGAACCCAGCCTCTGCCAGTGCACCTGTCTAAAAGCATTCATGTCAGATAAGTGGCCAAGCAGGCGAGTGATGAGTGACCCCGTCCAGAAAGCTAAGACCTATACGCAGCCTCTCTCTTCCACTTTCCACACGGGGTGCTTCCCCTGAGGCTGGGAACCGCTACAAAGCAGAGACAGAAGCTCTTGGATCGCCACTTTCTGTATTTTAGCTAATCCTGACGGCCTGGGGCAAGCCATTTTTTGAACTGCAGTTTCCTTAAAAGGCAGTCGCTTGGAAAAAGGCACCTGGCCCTCCCCCTTGACATTTGCATTGCTGAATTATCTATTCATATTTTCATTACTTTGTCTCTCCTGCAGCAATGCATCTGCTCGGACTCAATTGGCAACTCCAGCCGGCAGATGGACACACCTTTAACAATGGCGTAAGGACCGGCTTACCAGGAAACGATGATGTGGCAACAGTGCCATCTGGAGGCAAAGGTGAGGTTTACAGCTGCTGCTTGCCCTATTGAGGTCACAGGAAAAGTCAAGGCTCTTGCCAGCTGCTTCAGGTTTTTTTTAATCCAAGACTTGGAAGGCATGCAAAAAAAGAAAAGAGAGAAAAAGAGAAGGAAGGAAGGAAGGAAGGAAGGAAGGAAGGAAGGAAGGAAGGAAGGAAGGA
>JADRCH010000008.1:9355025-9373109 GCA_019843965.1 Rhynchomys soricoides
GGAAGGAAGGAAGGAAGGAAGGAAGGAAGGAAGGAAGGAAGGAAGGACTGCCTTTCATAGGTGCCCACTTTAAAAGCTGTTTGCTGTTCCTGTCTGTTAACTGTGTTTGGCTGGAGTCACTTGGATCTGGCATAGTGCCTGCTCCAAGCAGCGTGCATACCTATGCTGTCTACAGCAACTGACTTGATGTAGCATGCTTGAAAGCATTCCAAGGCCTAAGCAGAAGCAGCAGCAGCAGCAGCTGGAGGAGCAGCAGCAGCAGCAGCAGCAAAATCCTGCCTAATCAGAAGGCAGGAAGCAGCTGGCAGTACATGCCACTAGCCTGGGTCCCTCTCCCACAAGGAGAGATACAGCCTCCCTGGAGAGCAGTCTCGCCTGGCTTGCCATGAAAGAGACAGAACAGTTCTGCTTTGGGGAAGAATAGAAAGGAGTTTTGACAACTCAGCAACAAAGCTTCCCTTTTCAGGCCGGTGAGGAGGACAATAGAAATGTTCATTGAGGTAATCAGGCGACTGTATTCGTGTAGGGGAGAAAAATAGGTGCTAACAAGGTGCTAAAAAAGCAGAGAAAAAAAAAACAGAACCATGGGGAGGTGGGGACAGGAGCAATTAAAAGACAAGAGCAGCCAATGGCACAGCTATCAGGGCTGGCATTTGGTAATTTGGTGGTGTTTGAGTGATTCAGATAGAAATCACATAAGCAAGGGATTGTATCAAAAGGGCTTCTCCAAACAGAATTTTTCAGTCCATTTCTTAGTCACCAGCACACACAGAGAGAGAGAGAGAGAGAGAGAGAGAGAGAGAGAGAGAGAGAGAGATCAATTTTTTAAGAATACACATTGCAGGAATATTTCAAAAAAAAAAAAAAAAGGAAGGAGTCTTTCTTCTGTCTATCCATCGTGTGTCCAGAATAGTATAGTGTAACTTTCGCTGCAAAAGCAGGGAACTCATCTCTGAGAAATTCAGGCCCAGAATGTTCTAGAAACCGATCCAAAGGAAACAGGATAGGCACAAACTTGAACTCAGGTCTGTGTCATGTGCATCTTTGGACAGGGTGTGGGCTTTTCCCATATCGGTACTTTTCTCTGGAGGAGACTCCAGAATTCCTCAGCCTTGGGTGTGCATTACTTACCCTAATATGCTAATGGACCTTAAGTCTTTCTCCCCAGCGCTGTCCTACACCTTTGGGTGTGACTCCTCAGCCTTTTCATCCAGCCTTTCACCACTGTTCCCGTCTGTCATAATCATAATGCTAAATCACCTTTAAGTAAGCATGAAAAAGTTTTATCTAAGGATGAAATGGCATGCTTCCCATTATTGAGTAGGTGAAATTAGATCTCAAAATAAAGACTGTATTTCATCCTAACTGACCACGTGCTGCTTTAACTGACCACAACGCCCAGAGACAAACTTATTGCCCTCAGATTTGAAATCTGTTCACCTCCAGTCCTTGACCTCACTCCTCCCTTTCCTCCTTTACAACAGGAATGCTCATTTTTTTGCCCCTTGGGAGACATTTGGCAATGACTGGAAAGGGGTTTTTTTGGTTTTCTTACTGTCACAATTTGAAGAGGTGTGACTAGTGGGTTGAGTCCCGGGGTACACTGGCTAGCTCCCTATGCTGAAGAATTACCTCAGTTCGGAGGACCAATAGGACGGTTCATAGAAGCCCTGCTTCATGAAGTCTCTGCTACACTTACCCATCACTGTCCTCTAGCCCACAAGTCAACAACCCATCCTTCCAGACAAATTTAGAATGCACATTTGAAAGTTTAGATGCAGATTATCCCACCAGGCATGGCATGTGGAGATAAGAATGTTCTGAAGTTTGTTTACAGATGCTTTTGAAATAGTGGCCTTCACCCTGGGACTCAGTGATCCTCACAGTTCTCCAGGAATGAAAATAGCCCCTTTTTCTTTTGTCTTTATGCTCCATTCCCCAACCCTACTTCCCTTTGACACCCCATACCATCCCGGCCAGACAATTGAGGAAAACTCCCCTGCAAGAACAAGTCTTAGGGATACTTGTCTCTAAGGCAGTAGTCCTCAACCTTCCTAATGCTGTGACCCTTTCATATACTTCCTCATGCTGTGGTGACCTGCCCCCAACCATAAAATTATTTCCGTTGCTACTTCATAACTGTAATTTTGCTACTGTTATGAGTCACGCTATAAATATTTTCGGAGATAGAGGTTCGACAAAGGGGTTGTGACCCACATGTTGAAAACCACTGCTCAATGCTAACAAATAAGGACATCTTTTTCATTGTGATCTGAGGAGACCAGAATCTTAGGCTTTCCTGTGTGCTTTAAAATATAGAGTCCAACTTAGATAACACCGATGGCTTTGGTATTTTCCAGATGAGTTACTAGACAGGGAGGTTGTTTGCTAACTCGTTGTCCTGTGGGTTTTGCCCATCGGTCTTTATAAAAAGGGTGAAATTTCAAAATTACCTTAAAATAAAATAGAACTCAATACCTTTGCTTTCCAAATGCCAAAAACAGTACTCTGGTGATGATCGAAGACACTGGATTGCCTCTTTGAGCTTAAGGGAAATCTTGTAAAATGACAGAAAAGATTGTTAATGTCCTTGAGTGACTTGAGATTTGAATTTCTGGACCTAGTGACCTCCCCGTTCCTCACTCACCAATTCCATACATTTAGATAACCCAAATCAATTCCCATCGACCACTTTCCCACTGTTTCAAAGAGACAATCAAGACATATTGGCAATAAGTTAATTAAATAACACCCCCTCAATTTTTTTGTGGTATAGGATAATCCTTCACTCCGATGTTTTAATCAAGATTCACCACACATTGCCAGGGAGGTTAATCTTATTAAGCAATTACTGGGTAAGTATCCAGCAGGAGCAAATTAAAATGTAAGCAAAACACGAGCATGTGAGTCCCATCTAAGATGGTCTATCGATAGAGATTTCATTAGTTGGTCTTCAGGAGTATTTACATTGTGCAGGTTTGGGGGGGGGTGTCTACTAGACAGGACAGCTTCCACACTCCGATACAGTAGTGGAAACAGAGCTCCCCATTCATTAGTTAGGAGAGAGTGTTCTTGGGGATTGTCTTCCTCTTCCTTATCCATTTACAGTTGTTCCTAGCTTATCCCCTCCCCCCCACACCCACACACTCTTTCAATTAAACTTTACCATGGATGGTCTTGGTTTCCACATTGAAAAGAAGCTGCACTTGGACTGCCAGAATCACTCACCATCTAGTGTGTATTTCTATGTTCAAAGGAATGAACTCGTACATCTTCATTAGAGGGACACAGAGTGCTTTTTCTATAGATCTGGGCTTAGATAAGCCTTAAGAATGAAGATTCGATATAGTATTCTGACCTGGTCAGATAGCATAAAGGGGTCCAGCTTGATTGCTCGGACCCAGAAACAAGGTATACAAGAGCTTTGCCAGGGCATGTCACTGGCCCTGCACTGATCTGAAGAAAGAATATACTCTCAAGTAGAATTTCATGGATCATTCTCCGACTCCATCAGTCATTTTACCTTTCTAGTGTCCTCTGTGTCACTGAGGTTAGGAAACTATATCTCATGGACCAAATCTGGCTGACCACCCACTGTGATGATAGTTTTTATTGGTGCATAGCCATGCCCATCGGACTGTGGAGGCAAACAGGTACAGCAGACTGTACAGCCTACAAAGACAGAAGTATTTGCAATTTTACCCTTTAATAAAAAACAGTTGTTTTCCCCATAGCATTTCCAAACCCATTTCTACTTCCCTAGAACCTTTCCTATGCCCAAATTATGGGTATTCCAAGGTCCCAAAACCTCTGTTTCTCTTTCTTCATCAAGTGCTGGTTATGTACTCTTCCTGACTCTCCTTGAAAAATCCTGTAAACCAGTGTACAATACCGGCATTGATCCGGCTGGACACTAACGCTGGCTCCGTCCCTGTGTGATGGGTTGACCTTATTTTTTCAGGATGTTTATCCATTCCCAGCCTTCAACTTCTCTTCTGAGCAATGGCATTCCTTCTCAAGCTTGTGGACCAGCAGGAGATAACCCTTTCAGGACACTGTTGTTATGTCATGCACCAGACAATCTGTGAACCTCTGTCATTGTTAACATCACCCCTGTGTCTCCCTGTTGACCTATTTAATACATCTCCACGGGCTGCCACTTCCTATGAAATACTGGCATGTCCAAAATGGAAGGCTGCTTTCAGAATGGCAAGACATACAATAATACCACTTCATCTCCCTTCCTTTACCATCTAAGAATTAAGACACGTCCCAAGTGAGGCTTTTGCCCCACACATTTACTGGATGAGCTCAATGGGAAACAAGACTTCCCATTCCAAGGGACCAATGGGTAAGACAGGCTGGCCAGATCCCCAAGCATTATTTGTCTCCTGCAGCTTTGAGCTCCATCACTGCCAGCCTGCCTGTTTTAAGCCCTATCATTCTCGGTTTATAACTCAGCTGTAAACATTTATTTGTGCCTGAAGCACATTTCTTTCCTACCCTTTGGAAAAAAAAAAAAATCAGAATTTCCAGATGGTATGCAAGTTGGAAAAAAATGGCAAAGACTGTTATTCTGTTTAGAAACATGTTTTTCTACACTTGCCCTTTCAGCAAAAACTTCATAATGATTTTTACTCGTTGGCTTAATGCATGGTACTAGGAGCCAGATTCGCAGGGAGGTTGGTAATTCTTCCTCTGGCTCCTGTCATTCAGCTTCTCTACGCACACAGCTCAGGGTTTCAAACGATCACATCTCTGCATGGGACTTTTCCAAACTTGGTGATGTTCCCAGAAGGACAAGAGGTCAAACATCACCTTATAGCACACCTACTAGCAAATCTACCAGTAGCTTCCGTCAACACAGTTCCTGTCATGTTTAGAGCGTTGTCTTACCAGTTACACAGCTGGGTACCAAGAAAATATGTCACAAGGATGGATTGCTGACCGTAGCTCAAATTCATATAACTTGTTCTTCACTCTGGCTTGACATGGGTACAAATAATCCAATCATTTTTCTACATCCTGAACTTGCTTTTTCTCCCATTGGCTACCCTTCTTTCTCAGGTTCGACATACCCAGAGCTCTTCTCCTTCTGGGCTCTCTTTTCTGGAGATCCTCTGTACATAGTGTGGGTTCTGAAATGCAATCTAACCTAATAGATATATGGATGTATTGAGTCCACCAAACACAGATTTTTAATCCCAGCTCAACCACTAAAGAGCTATAGGGCCTTATACAAGTCACCTAACTTCTATCAACCCCAGTTTTCCCATCTGAATAGTGGGGAAGGCACAAGCTATCAGCAGATCATTTGCTAAGTAGTAGCCAGTAGCTCCT
The DNA here is from genome assembly GCA_019843965.1 of Rhynchomys soricoides. NCBI lineage: Eukaryota > Metazoa > Chordata > Mammalia > Rodentia > Muridae > Rhynchomys > Rhynchomys soricoides. The sequence continues at coordinate 9,360,366 of JADRCH010000008.1, forward strand.
GTCAACAATACTAATAAACGAAGCAGCATATCAAGGCAAAGTGAGTTCACTGAAGGGTCAGGGGTATAAATATTTGACAAGCAGTGAAAATTTGTTTTTATCTTAGGCAATATGCAAAGGCCATATCCTGTCCCTAGACCTGAAGGATTTTATAAGAATAATCATTGCTGCTTGGTATTGTGAACACCATCACTGGAACGAGGTCTCTCACTCTGGGAATCCCTTCCTGAGAATAAGCCATTGCGGTGACAGAGTGAAGGCTGTTGAGGCTAATGACAGCCCAAACTAGCTGTATATCTTAGCCGCTAATCTGAGGTCCTCACAGGATCGCTTCAGTTACCTCTTGGTTAAACAGAAGCCTTGGATGGTTGTCCTGATGCCCAAATAAATGGAAACGAAGGGTAATGGCTGTGGCAATCTTCTGAATTCAACTTTATTTGCAATAGATAAAAATATGTGAGGCAGAATAATCTGCAAGGCAGATTTATGAGGAGGAGCCTCCAGAGCTCAGGGATGTTAGGCTGTATTAATATGAGGTCTCATTTCTCTGGTTTAACTTAGAGTCCATTCTCTTTATCACTTGTTTAGGGAATAACTTTCCTGTTTCCATAAATGAGTTACGGTAACACATTCTGAAATTATTAGTCCTAATGCAGCTGTGGAAGACTGTCATTTTGCCCAACATCAGTCTTATTTAACGGGTTGAAATTTTAGGTACACGTCTCAGAAGTAGGCAGTAGTTTCCCATTTACATGAGCAATCGTCCGTGGAGTGATAGAGTTGATGATCGTGTAAAATTGATCATCAGAGTGTTACTTCAGAAACACCACAGATCTCACTGGATAGCACGCCCTCAGCGTGCTATCCAAAACCACAGGATCTCAGACATCTGCCTCCTGGGGAAAATGGCCATCATCTAAACCTTTCATGGTGTGGCCCATAGACAAATCTCCAGGGATGGTCCCAGCTCTGGAAGGCAAGGGCTGGACCTGGTCCTGCTTACCAGATTGTCTTTCCCAGCCATTGTCCAGCACCCACTCACACTGTGCCCACTTACACAGGATGATCACAGGATGCCCTGTCATGTCTCCTCTCTAGAGGTCCCCAACTGAGTCCAAAAATCAAGAACAGATGACCCTGAACTTCAGACTGCCGGGGCTATTAGAATATAGGGTGAGAATATGACATGCTTCCCTGCTCTGTGTAGACCAAAGTTTATCCAGTAGCAAAGTAGATGCTTGATAAATATGTATTGCTTGACTTGAAGATGACCCAGCCAAATGCTTAGGATGTTCATCCATCACTGTTAACTAAGTAAAGTCTGGCTGCCCTTCACTCAGGCAGGTGCACAGAGCCGCTCACACGAGGAGCAGCTGGAGCCATTTGGAACCACCAGACTTGTAGCTGTGACTGCTCTGGCCCTCCTATTTTAATATGCATGACCTATGCACTGCCCCTGCCGGGCTGCAAGCATACTGGCTGTTCGTTGTACGTTGATTTCGACTGATCTGGAAAACGGCTGTGGCTTCATAAAGCCCCACTCCGGCCCTTGGACCTCTTTTATTATCTGTGCCCACTCAGGGCAGTCTATATATGATACAATCGAAATGATACAATTACGAGTCAAGGCTTCAAATCTGAGATCCCAGTTTTAGCAGACTTAAGGGAACACTGTGACAGACAGGATAAAAAGATGTAGAAACACCCGCGTGTCTACAATATGTTATTGGTTGAATCTACAGAAGTCTGTTATTCAGAGAGGAAAATGGAATAAGAGAAGGGTGGTGACTAGCCCAGAGGCACAAAGCTGGTAATTCCTGGTGCTGATGTTCACATCTGGGTCTGACCAGCCCTAGAAAACCTCCATGAGATCTCTGAACCTCTTCATGTGAGGTTGTCCATGCTGTACATAGAGGTCAAGAGGTCAAATCCTGATGGTTAGTGTGCACTCACTACCTGTCTCTCCATGATATTCCTTTAGGGACCAGTCATGTTCTTATGGGAGAGCTGTAGGGCTGGGGAGAACCTTTGTTCAAACCTTCATTTGTGGGATCCAGTCTGGCTTTGGTGTTATCTCTTTGCTCTAAGAGAACAGTAGAGTGTGTGTTCCCAGACACTGGCCCCAGGTCACATGGTCCATTAGGCGGGTCCCCATACAGGCTGCTGCAATTCATAGTTTTTACATCTTTTGTCCCTTCTTTTCTTGTTTTTAAAACGGCAGCTTTCAATATATTCACTTTCATGATTTTTGAAATAATAGGAAAATTCTTCCTTTTACTATAAAGAACATTAGGGTGAGCACTGGCAAATTCACATAAGGTCTGTGGACTAAACATTGCGCGTGGCAGCAAGGTTCATTTAGGGGGATTGATGGCTTCCCTGTAGCTCTTTAAAAGACTATACCTGATTTAAGATAAACACATGCAAGTGCGTAAAGGTAAAGGGGGGGTTTGTTTATAACTGATTCTCAATGTTTTAAGGAGGAAAAAAACTACAGAGAGAGAGAGAGAGAGAGAGAGAGAGAGAGAGAGATCTTTCAGTGTCTTGGGAGAACTGGTCCAGTCTTCTCCAGATACCAAAAATCTGCGGGTCTCCAAGGTCCTTCTATAAAATGGCACATTGTTTGCATAACCTAGGCATAGCCTTCCCCACACATTAAATCACCTCTACATCTGCTGTTCTGGGAATCCCAATGAAAGGGTGGTTAGTGCATGTGTTTAATACAAACATAATTCTTTTCAGATACTTTTGACCTCTATTTCATTGAATCCACATATGTAGAAATCCCACATGTAGATGGCTGACTGAATACATACATGTACATGCACTGACAGAGAGAGAAAATGATGCTAAAACTGATGCATATAATATTCACAGAGTCTGGGTCAAGGGCTATAGAAATTCCATGTAGCACTTGAAAGTATTTTAAAGCTGAACTTACTTTAAAATAAAAATTTCATGTATGAATGTATGTATACATGTATACCTAGAGAGAAAGAAAGGGTTTTGCAAAGTCATTCAGTTGCAGACTTAGGGTAATCAGTTTTGAAGGTTTTATTTACCATCTGTGATGGCTAGTCTTTTTTTTTTTTTTTTTTTTTTTTTTTTTTGATACTTTATTTACATTTCAAATGTTTCCCCCTTTCCAGCTCTCCCTTTGGAACCTCCCTATCCCCTCCCCCTCCCCCTGCCACTATGGGGGTTTCCCCTACCCACCTACCCACCCACTCTCATCTTCCCTCCTTGGCATTCTCCTATACTGGGGCATCTAACACTCTCAGGCCCAAGGGCCTCTGCTCCCCCTGATGGCTAACAAGACCCTCTTCTGCCGAATATGTGGCCAGCACCATGGGTTCCTCCATGTGTATTCTTTGGTTGGTGATCCAGTCTCCAGGAGCATCGGGAGGTCAGGCCAGTGGACATCGTTGCTCTCTCTATGGGGCTGTGTGATGGCTATCCTTTTTTTTTTTATTTTATTTTTATTTTTTTTGGTTTTTCGAGACAGGGTTTCTCTGTCTAGCCCTGGCTGTCCTGAAACTCACTCTGTAGATCAGGCTGGCTTCAAACTCAGAAATCCACCTGCCTCTGCCTCCCAAGTGCTGGGATTAAAGGCGTGCGCTGACACTGCCCGACCATGATGGCTATTCTTGACTGTCAGCTCTATAGAGATTTTCATACAGTTGCGCCTGGGGGTGGGGCATATTCTTGATTGCTAATTGATGGAGGAGGGCCCCTCCCACTGTGGGTGGTGCCACTTCTGGGACAGTGGTCCTGAGTTGCATAAGGAAGCAGGCTGAGTAAAACCATTAACAACAGTAAGCAGCTTTCTTCCATTGCTCCTGCCCCTGCTCCTGCTTGAGTTCCTACCCAGACCTCCATCAATAATGGACTGTGACCTGGAAGTATAAGCCAAATAAACCCTTTCTTCCCCAAGTTGCTTTCAGCCAGGGTTTTATCACAGCACGAGAGAAACAAACTAGAAGCTCCTACCGGTGGAAAGAGCTTACATCAAGGCCACTGAGTTTGTTAACCAACTCTAAGCATTTTCTGATGGTCCCCTTTCTATTCTGCTGATGGGCTAGCCATGCACACACTTCTACAATTCCTCCAGATTGTTTAAAGAATGACTCTTGGAACTTGCTCTACAGAGCATGGAAGGATGGAGTGGAATGCCATTTAACATATCTCTCTGTCTTTACCACCCTTAGGTAGAGAAGGCATCAGGACCCCAGGAGCTAGACATTCTAAAGCCATGATTTCTTAGAAATAATGACAGGGGTTCAACTTAGACTAGTTGATTCCCATCAATCCTTCCGCAAAGGACTCAAGGTCATTGAGTGCCAGGGCCAGGACCCTTAGCTTTTGATTCTTTTATCTTAAGGACTTTTCCACTGTATCCCATGTTTCCTGGTATGATTGTTTATTAATTAGACTTTGTAGGAAAGATACACCAGAACTTCACTTGCAATTCTTCCAAATGGTCCACAAGGAAGGGTCTTTAAATAGCATACTCCACATGGAGTTCTCAAAAGGTAATTTTGTCTTAAAAAAAAAGTTCAGTTTACATGCAAGCCTTCAAAGTAATCTTCCTCAAGGTTCTCCTGTCACCCAACTGTCAGTGGGCTCGGCTGAAAATTACCCACCAGATGGGCAGGTGGCGCTGAGGCCCATTCAGGAGGAATGGGCAGAGTGATACAAGTGGGGAGGGGGGACAATTAGCCCCTCTCTGACCTGAAGGAACAGCTAGAGAGTACTGTGGAGGCCATAGCCTCGCCTAGGGGCAGTAGCAGGTACTGCAGGCTGTGTCCCAGCAAAGTAAGACACAGAGGACCTACTGGGGGCCAGGCTCAAAGCCCCAAGTTTATGCTTATTCTTCTAACTAAATCTATACCATACAAAATAAGACACCCTCTAAACATAGGCGCACACACATACATATAGATCACATAAATACACCAAACTTTCTACCTTTTAAAAGGTTTTTTTTAACTCCAAAAAGAAAGGCGGATGTTTTCTGTGTAGTTTTCTCTTCTTCTATGATCATTTTCCATCCCCAGTAACTGGCCTCATTTATTATGCTATTACTATGCGCTGGGCCTGGTGCTATGCTCTTCTTTGTGGACACTTATTATTCCTACTGTATATCATTTCCATTTTACAATAGAGGACTGGAGGCCCAGCAAGGTTAAGCAACTTGGTGGAAGTCACACTACATGGAAGCCAGGATTTGAGCCCTGTCAAGCTGCCCCTCCAGGCTGACACATGAAGAAAGGAAACATCTAAAACTCCAATGTGTGTGGCTGCTTAGTAGGTAGTCTCTACCCAATGACAGCTGAAGATGGTTTCCTAAGCACCAGGGTCCTGTACAAGAAGGGAAGTTCCATGAATCTAAACTAGAGCTCCGAGATGTCTTTTCATGTAGGTTTCCAGAGGCCACCACATGCTGCTCGCTGCAGCAGATTGCAAGCCTGTATTGCCCAGCCTGCCATTAAGCCAGTAGCTCTGAGGCCTGCAGATGTGACAGAACATCTGTCACTTATCTATTAAGCTCCAAGCATGATTAAGCTTAGAGATAGAGCTTAGGTCTTCAAAGTTCTTCCAGTGTTGATGTATTCCCTCACTTGTTACTCTGTGCTGGCATTGGCTTTGGTAGCTGTCAAAGGCCTACAGATATTCTTGTCCAGGGAGGTGGTTGCTATTGTTGTTGTCATTGTTGTTGTTGTCATTGCTGTTGTTGTCATCGCTGTTGTTGTCATTGTCATTGTTGTTGTTGTCTTCATTGTCTTTGTTATTCATCATTGTTATTGTCATTGTCATTGTTGTCATTGTCATTATTCTGATTGTCATCATTATTGTTGTTGTCATCATTGTTGTTGCTATCATTGTTGTTGTCATTGTTGTTGCTGTCATTTTGTTGTCATTGTTGTTGTTATTGTCATTGTCATTACTGTTGTTGTCATCATTGCTGTTGCTGTTGTTATTGTTATCATTGTCAATGTCATTATTGTTATTATCGTCATTGTTGTTGTCATCATTGTTATTGTTGTTATTGTTGTTCTCATTGTTGTCATTACTATTGTCATTACTATTGCTGTCATTGTTGTTGCTGTCATTGCTGTTATTGTCGTTGTTGTCATTACTGTTGCTGCTGTTGTTGATGTTGATGTTGTCGACATCATTGTTATTTAGTTTGTTATTTCTTTCCTATACTAATGTGTTCCTTTTGAATATAACATTCTGTCCACCCAAAGGCTTCAATTTGGATAAGGAAATCTGACCAAAAAAGCAACATTTTTAAATAAAAAGCTGTCAGTCTATAGCACACACGGCCTCTGTCCAACTTGTGAGACCAAATGTTTTCTCCTGGACTCACCATGATTTTAGAAATCCCTCAAATTAACAAGAGTTGTTTGAGGTTTAGGGCCTTAGATAGTAATGCTTAGTGTCAGAAATGATTCTGAGAGGATAAACTCATTGATTCCTGATAACAGCCCTATGAAACAAGTACCAGTAGTGTCCCCAGCAGACAGACAAGGAAACTGAGGCACAGAAAGCTGGTACATTTATCAAGCATCCAAGCTAAGACATGAGACAAGACAATCAGAGTCTGCTCTCATGCACTATCCCATGGGCCCCCTTGCAGGTATGCATTAGTGCCTGCTGGACCCACAGCCAGCATTTAGCCAGGGTACCTGACATACTAGTTACTCTGCTTCCATTGGTGCAACTTAGGGCTTCTCTACACATTTTCTTATCAGATGGGAACTTCCAAACTCCCCTCAGGAACCCATTGCCTACTTTCATTGGCCTAGGGGCCAGCTAGTCTAAGTTCCTATTGATCTACTACTGAGCTAAATAGAAATGAATTGTTCTTCATAGAGCAGGGAGGGATGCCTTCATGTATTAAAGTCACTCTGGTTTTTCATAGTTCAGACATGGAAGACCTTCTGAATTCCAAAACGTCACCTGCCCGTTTTATGGATGAGGAAACTTAGGTTAAGACCATGTAAGAGTCTCATCCTGGTGCAGTTGGTTATAGAGACAGAGCCAGCCCTGCCAAGTCAGAGAGAGTCACCAGCCTCTAAAGCCAGTCTTTGGCAGTTCTATAAGTTTCCATGGCCATCCAGTTCCTGTTCAGTGTGTAGGAACAATGTGTGTGTGTGTGTGTGTGTGTGTGTGTGTGTGTGTGTGTACATATTTGTGTGTGGAGAGAGAGAGAGAGAGAGAGAGAGAGAGAGAGAGAGAGAGAGTCTATACACATATAAATAGGCAATAGGCAGAGATGTTTGGAACTATCCATCTACTGTAGAACACTGAACTGAACTTGGTCCAGCTTCCTTTGCCCATGCTGAAGATGCTTGAGTGCAGGACCACTGGTGTGATCGAACCCCTAGAAAGGAACAGAGACAGAAATAACTTCTTTCTGTGGTTGGTTTAGAAGCTCTTGAGAGCCAGGAAGATGTTAAGATGTGAGTTGTTTATATTTCCTAGCATGGTTGAATCCTTTTGTGGCCATCACAAATGGCACTTGTGCAACCAAATTCTGGCCATGTGTTCTCTCACTATGGAGACAGAGAAAATAATGCTACAAGATAAAAATTAACTTGCTTCTCTGGAGCAATTGACTCTCTGCTTTTTCGTTTTCCTTGGTTGCAAAAGAAAGCACCTTCAGAAGTTCCGGCAGAGAGCTAGCTCACTCTTATGAAGCAGTCCTCTCTGCATAGACATTGTGAGCCAAGCATGCTGGTTCATGCCTGTAATCCCAGCACCTAGGAGGCTGAGGCAGGAGGATTGCTGTAAGTCATATTAGCCTGGCCTTATATATGTAGTGAGTTCTATGCCTACCTAAGCTATAGAGAAAGTTCCTATCTCAAGAAAGGAGGAAGACAGAGGAGAGGAGGGGAGGAAGGAAAGGAGAAGAAAAGAAAAGTAAAAAATTACAGAAGACACAGAGATTTTCTTCTCTGGGGTTTTGTTTCATTTAACCAAACTTCTGTTATTCAAGTGCTTCAGAAGGCTGTGCATGGGGCTATTGAAATTTTCAGTATCAGTACCAAAAGAATGTAACAGAGTCGCGCCAGTCTCAAGGCAAAGAAGTGTCTTCTCAGGGTCCTCCCATTCTTTCCTCTACCTTAAGGATGGAGCCCATCCAGGCCAATCCAGGGTCAGATGGTATCTTCATTTTCTGCTGGGCTGTTTTATTTATTTTGGACTAGATTTTGTTCCAACTATCAGAGTAGACTGGACTTGTTTATATCTGGAAAGAGTCGTGAAAGGCTTCAAAAAAATTAAATGTTGCTCCAAATTAACATATCCGGCCCCTTCCCTCCTGGTCATGTTAAGATATCCCCCGTTACCATGAGAACACAGCCCACAAAATAAACAAACCAGGGCTCATCGGGGCTCATAGAGACTGAAGTGACTACCATGGACCCTGTACGAGTCTGACCTAGGTCCTCTGCATATACATTATGGTTGTATAGCTTGCCGTTCTTGCGGAATTCCTAACAGTGGGAGTGAGGGTGTCTCTGACTCTTTGCCCGCTCTCGAGGCCCTTTTCCTCCTACTAGGGTGTCATTGGGCCCTGACATGAGGGGCTGTGTCTGGTCTTATTGCAATCTGTTATGCCATATTTGTATGACATCCATGGGAGGCCTGCCTTTTTTTTTTTAAAGGAAATGGAAGATGAGTGGATCTGGGGGAGAGGGGAAGCACAGGGGGACTGGGAAAATGAGGGGTGGAGGAAAGGGAAACTGTGGTCAGAACGTAATATATGAAAAAAGAATAAAAAATTAAAAATAAAAATAAAGATACCAGTTACATGGGAGGTGGGGTGGGACTTCATGTCTGCTTCTCAGAGTCTGGCTCATAATATATTTTATCAGTAGAGATTAATAATAGAATTCCTAAAAAGCACTGTGCCAAGGGCTCAGATGCCCTGGGGTATGAATTTATAGCTTTTTTGTTTAAATCCTCAGTGTTTTAGCTGTCACTCAAAGAAAACGAGTTTAATCTTAATTTTGAAACAACAGCAACAAATTCTGGCATATAACTAAAAACGAATGCATCATCAACTAATAATGTATACAAATGTCATTGAGTCACTGTCATTCCTGTGTTCCAGTGCCCTGGTCATTGAAAAACAGCAGCATAGACAGTGGCGAAGCAGAAGTCGGTCGACGGGTGACACAGGAAGTCCCACCAGGGGTGTTTTGGAGGTCCCAGATTCACATCAGTCAGCCTCAGTTCTTAAAGTTCAACATCTCCCTGGGGAAGGATGCCCTCTTCGGCGTCTATATAAGAAGAGGACTACCACCATCTCATGCACAGGTACGACCACACTTGGTGGAACCAAGTGGTTGACATATTTAGACGCATTGCTTTGTACCTACTGAAGTGCCTGTAATTAAAACACAAACAACCGCAAGGTGCTGGAGAAATTTGGGACCTCGGTATAACCTGATATCAAACCTGATATAACCTGTAGAATTGCCACAGGACCAAGAACCTTCTCTTCTAGGTATATGGTCAAAGAGACGAGAAAGCCTTCTTGCTATTAAGTTCACACTAATGTTCCCTACAGCATTATTCATAACAACCTGCAAGTGAAAGTCAATATGATTGTTCAAATGATGGATGGCTAGACAATCAAAATGTGATGTCTGTACAGTGGAATATTACTTAGACATAAAAAGGAGTGGATTGCTTTGACTTGATACAGTGTGCCTGGGTACCCTATGCTAAAGGAAGTCAGACCCAAAAGCCTTGTGTTGTACCGTTTTATGTGTATAAACTATCTGGGCTAGGCACATCCATAGATGAAGATGGTATATGCATGGTTGCCAGGGAACGGAGACTGATTTCTAGCAGGACCACAACTTCTTCTTGGGTAATGGAACTACGCTGAAATTAGCTGAGGTGGTGACATAGCAATGCATGAACTGAAATCACCAAGGGTTTCTATTTTTTGGTTAAATTTATGTTACAAGAATTATCATTGTTTTTAAAGATGTGACACTCTACCAACGTATGGCCTAGTTTGATCAGCCTTGAAGTTAATTTGGGGGTGCCTTATGTTGAAGAGTCATTTCATTAAGGTCTCACTAGGTAATGTATCGTTGTGTATGGAAAGAGTGACGTATAGATGTATGGAACCAATGTCCAGGGATGTTTCTCTGTGACCTAAGCTGAGCTCCTTGGGAAATGCTTTGCAATGTAGAGGGGAGATGGTTGCCAGAGTTTGATTCAGGGGAGTAGACTGTCTTTTGGAACTTATATCCATCCCGTCTTGTCTGGTTACTGTCACTGTGGCCAGACTTTTCTCACTAGAATAGCAGCTATATGGAAGCATCGCTTCTTGTTCCCTTCTAATGGCTGCTGCAGGACCCTCTACTGACTTACAGACTTGCCTCTTGGGATATATTTCATTATACATGGACTGAACTAACACCTACCTAGCTTGAGTTTCTTTTCCAACAAGAATTATATTTTCTGAGAAAAGTCACATGTCTTGCCTGCCTCATCTGCCTTCAAACCTAGCAAAAAATATGAAGTACCTTAGAAAGCACATGCTAGAGGGAAAGCACCCAGAGGTCCAGTCAAAGCTGGCTTTGAAATGTGTCGGAAAGACACTCATCCAAAAAATTCTATTGGAAGAAATTAGGGCTTTAAAATCATTGGCAAACAGGAAGCAGTCAGGCCTCCCTATCCTTGTCTCATGGCAGACATTGTTAATCGATGACAGCACTTTTCCTCACTGAGCCTGGTACACAAATACCTCCCACACAGCTCTCAAGGCAGCCACTACCAATTGACCAGTGTTGGCTCTTGAGATGAAACTTATTTGCAATCCTATCTTTATAGCTGGCAATAATCGATATAAGTACTCTATGGGCTATTCCGTTGTTTTGAGCAGGGGAGGGCTCTGTGGGGTTTTATTACCATATGCAGTGTATGCTATTGGGACCAATATGTAAAGTGGTAATCAATGAGTCATCCATCCAGGAAAAAAAAAAAAAAACATTTATTGGGCTAGGCACGGATTATCCAGAGATGAGTGAAAACTGTCTCTGACCAAGCAGACAGCTGCTCTACAAAGAGACTCTCTTCCAGAGAAAGAGAAATTCAGTGGAAGGAAGTCCCGAGGCAACTCCAGAACGGTTGGCCAGGCAGCAGGGTGCTACTATGCAGAGTTGTTAGGTGGTGTCCGTGACCTTCAGGCTCCACTGGCTCAGCTGTGGCATAAAGGATTTACAGTGGTGAAATCTGCTTCTTGGCATGATTTGGGGATGGGAAGAACATTCCTCTAGGCACAGCTGAGCATAACCTTCCCCTCAGCCAGCCAGCTGCAAGGATCCATGCTAGGGGAAAAAAAATGTCGCCTCTTCACGTCATTCTCTGACTCTGTTGTTCCCCTTTGCCTTGCAAGCTCTGGATACCAGAGCCTGGGAAAGTCGTGATTACAGGAAGACAGTATGACAGCCTTGCAACTGAGTGATAGCAGACAGCAGCTACAGACACACTCCACTCCGTTTTCCCCGCCGTTCTGACATCCAGGACTCCCGTCCTCAATGACAATGTCTTTTCTTCTTTTGTGGCTACACCACACTGTCCATCTCCTGCCAAGCTCGTGATTGTTCTAGCGATGTCCTCTCAAAATAGCTCCACTCCAGGGACAGCCCCAGCATACACTTCAAGTGAAGGGAAATGAATAGCATGGAGCTGATAGGAGCTGGGATTTCAGTCTAACTGCCAATGTAGGAATTCGGGGTGTGTTAAGGGGGTCAGGTAAGCATAGCACAGTACAGATGCCCAGAAATTCACAAGACAGGTACACCATGAGGGCAGCGCTTTAAAAGGCAGGGAGGAGGGAGAAATCTACTCCAGGCACATCCTCATGTTCACCCTCTGTCATTACATGCATTCATGTCCATTTGATGAGCTACATTTCCTAAAGGAGACAGGGCTGAGCTCTTTGCAGGGATAGGTGACTAACACACGTCTCAAGCTATTATAGAATTCTCATTTCTATTGGCATATCCTATCAAGGAACATAAGTTCTACGGGGATTGGCAGTCTAGCCAAGGTGACTCATTTGAGCTGGAGAAAGAGAAAGGAAGGGAGGGGAGAGGGGATGAGATTCCACTGACTGTGTTGCATGAAATGGCTATGTTTAAATTTTATAGAGTATCTTGCTCTGACCAAAAGCCTACAAGTTTAGTACCCTTGTCCAAGGATATTAAATACAGACGAGAATCTTTTTTTTTAACCTGCTTAAATTTCCCAAGATTCAGAATCGGTCCCAGCTGACATTTTTTTCTCAAACTGGCTTTTTACAAAAGATACAGAAGCAACCTGACCTAGGAGAGGGAGTCCAGCAATTAGGCAAAGAGCTTCTGGGCAGGGGCAGGACAGTGGCACAAAGGCAGGTCACCAGAATGAACTCCTAAGTCCATCTTACCTTTACTGTCTCATTTACCTGAGTTAATCTCCCTACAACAAGGTTGGAGTAATAAAATAATAAAGAGAACAACACAGTGAAGATGTGGAAAACCTTGGTAGACTAAAGCCCAACAGAAAATAGTATGTATTTCACTGTACTTCAGAATTGGAAACTGAGCCGGAAAAGCACTCAACTTGCATATGAAAAGTCCAGGGTTCTCTTCCCAGTACCATCACCTCCAAAAGTGCTCTGGCTCTCTCGCGCTCTCTCTCTCTCTCTCTCTCTCTCTCTCTCTCTCTCCC
>JADRCH010000008.1:9373509-9428770 GCA_019843965.1 Rhynchomys soricoides
GTGTGTGTGTGTGTGTGTGTGTGTGTGTGTGTGTGTGTGTATGTATGATCACTGATACAGACAGGTAAGTATGCAAATATGGGGTTTAAAACAAAAATTAATCTTCTCATTGTTTCTTCTTACTGAAGAACAAACTGTGTTTTCATTGACAAAAAAATACATTTCAAGAAACAAAAAAAAAAGAAGAAGAAGAAGAAGAAAGTAAAAATACTCATAATTTGAAGTAATCCCCTTTGGCTAAATGTTTATCTGTGTTTGCTCTAACAAAGCATATCTGTTGCAGTTTTAAAAAAAAAAAAATCTGACAGTCCCAGTGGCTTAAAATAGCAAATGCTGTTTCTTGCTCAGTCTGGTGATAGGTGACTCTCTACTAGGGAAGACTGTGACCTGCCCCCACTCCCACCATGGAGAGAGCCTAAGCAATGCTTAGATATACTTATGGTCATCACAGCTAAGAGATTGCTACATATCCTTGGGCAGAGGCCAAAGCTACTGTTGAACCCCCTCCTCGGTGCTGGATTGCTTACCGCACGCCCCCCCCCCCAAAGAATCATCTCAGTACAAACATGAGCACGGAGGTTCTGATCCATGCTTCATGTGTTCATCTTCAGTTAATGAAGACTTGGTTCCGGGCCATCTTCTGATTCAAGGACAGAGACCTATTGCCCTATGCAAGGCCAGTTCCCCATAGCGAAGGAAGGGGAGGTGGGAAAGGGCGCTGATTCCTGAAGAATTCTGTGGCACACTGAAACCTAAGTCCCTTCTCTTACTGCCCATAACAAGTCACATCCTAGCAGTCGGCGATGGTCCCAGAATTAGGGGGCCAGAAAGGTGAATGAAAAACCATAGTGAGTCCCACTCAGTGCAGTGACAGTCCTGGTGGCTGGTCTGTGTACACTTCTACAAATAAACCCTTATGGACCGCATTTGTTCGCTAGATCCTCCAGAGAGCACACACCATGCCTACACACGGCAGCATTGTGTCAGTAGCTAATTCATTTACTTCTCCCTCCCATAATTTAGTTCTTACCATTTCTCAAACGCTGCCAGTTGGAAAGGATGCTATCTTTGTGTTTTAAATGCAGCATTTTTTACACTCTACATTGCATTTCTTTTTAAGACACAGTGAAGAAAATAAATCAGTCTTAAACTACCAACTCAAATTCTTATGGGGATGGTGTGTGTACAGCCGAAGCTGGCTGGATCTTGCCAAATATTTGAAATCCTACAAATTGTGTCAGGTTTGCTGAATGGTTCTAGCTACAAAACAGATTAGGCTGAGGGAGAAAAAAAAATAACCATGTGACCAGGCTTCAGGGCTAGGCATCAGAGGAAATCTCAGATCAGAGTCTGTTGCTGCAAGTCCGGATCTTGGGTGGTTAAGGCATCGAGCAAGTTTGCTTGACAGTTCATCACTGATTGCTGCTGATATGTCAAGCCAAGGAAAACCCTTTGCGAGAACAAGTCAATAATCGGCAAATTAGGTACATGATTAACCTGAGACAACAAGATGCAGTTACCGCTTGGGAGCCCTGCTGAGACTTCACCTTCTCCACAATCCTGTTTAGCAAATATTAAAAATGCCTACTTCATCACTCAGACTGATGGAGCCAGGAGCCCAGTGACTTCCAGCGGCAACTTGAACGGAAGCTTGATTACCAGGAGGTACGAAGCATGGAGCAGCGATAAGATGTAAAGGGGAGCCAGCAGCCCCTCACTCACACTGAGATGCTTCTATGGCCAAAACAAAACAGTCCACAGGTTACACACATAGCCCTATATAGAAGAGATGTTCAAAAGACCACCGACTGCCTCCATATCTGACCAAATAAATGCAAATGTGGCAGACTGGGCATGTGTGAATTTAGATCAAAATGAGCTGAGCAAACATTCCTTTTTGTCCTCATTCACAGCATCCTCCTAATGACATTTTTCAAAAGCAAACTTGTGTGTGGCGATTAGTGGTGTTAGCTTTACCTGCCTCTGGCTCATTCTGATCTGTCTCAGAGCCTTCTTGGGAAAGGAACTCTTTTCCCTGTCCCATTCCTTCTTGCCCCGATAAGGAGGCTTTGCTGTGGTTACAAGTTGAGGTGGGAATCTGGGATACTGGGGCAACCGGTTATCTTAACCCTATGGCTATACCATCTTGCTGCTTACTGCCTATCTGTCTACAAGGGGCCCAGGTATCAATGAACTGGGTTCTCCTGGGCCTGTCCCTTGGTTGCAGCAGGCTGGAGATAATACCAGGGCTTGCAGTCAGCCTTCTAGACATCACAGAGCACTTTACAGAAGCTCCCAAGAAGATCATCATTTCCATTGTCAGTCAGGTAGGCATGTTTTCACAACCAAGTGTTTTAGAAAGATCTTGTAGAATCAATTGAATTTTTCCCGGAAGGATTGAAAGTACTTTTGGAAAGCACATTGTCAAGACACTCCCAGTGGTACCACCCCAATTGCCACCAGTATAGGGAACACTCTCCCAGTGGTTAGAAAAAACCAACTGGGGATGCTTGAATTAGGTGGGAGAGCTGGTGCGGGGAATTTGCAGGCAAACCCTGTGTCTTAGGAAGAGTTCTTTTCTGAGATAAAACACCAAAAACAGCTTGGGTAGGAAAGGGTTGATTTGTCTTCGCATCTTGATCACAGTCCCCACGAAGGGAGTCAGAGCAGGAACTCAAGGCAAAAACCAACCGAAGCAGAGGCTATGGACGGACTTTGCTTCCTGGTTTGCTGCCCATAACTTGCTCATTCTGTTTTCTTGGAGCACCCAAGACCAGCAGCCCAGGGTCAGTACTGTCTCCAATAAGCTGAGCCATTCCTTCAGCAATCACTAATCAGGAAGATGCTCTATACATATACACTGGTCTATGAGCAATCTGATGGAAGCATTTTCTCTTCTAGGTAACTCTAGCTTGTGTCAAGTTCACACACACACACAAACAGGATACACTACATGTTTTCAAACTCTGATGCTGGCCTTTGTGGAACTCCAAAGGACAGAAGAAAGCTAAGAAGACTGGGTCAGAGATACTACTGTGTCTCCTAATTAGTCCAGGAAAGAATCCTGGAGGTTCTGGGTGTCCAGAATTTGCCAGTTTTCCAAGAAAAGGGCCCTTATCTTCTAACAAAATCTTAGCAAGAACTCCAGGTATAAAGTGAGTTTTATTTGCGTATAGTTTCTAGTTCCAAATCTGCATATATTATTATAATATTAATGTCTGTGTATTTGTGTTCATCTATATTCACAGTCATCCTCAGAATCTATGGGGATTGGTCTCAGGGTGCCAACATCCTAGGATGCTCAATTTCCTTCTTTATAATGACATAATATTTGCATGAAACCTGGGTGGGTCTTTTATCCACTTTAAACCCACTCTAGATAACTTATATTCCTCAACCCACTGCCAATGCTGGCTAAACAGTTTTTATAGCATATCGCTTAGGCAACAGCAGCAAGGGGTGATGCCCTAGTTTAGTACAGATAACTGTTTAGTACAGTACTTTTTGTAAATAATTTTACTCAGCTGTTGGTTTAATCCATGAATTGAGAAGAATGTATATCTCATGGAAATAAACTCATTAGAGAGGTTCCCTCTAAGAATAATATAGGAGAATAGAACTGGAAATTCAATTTTTAATATATATATATATATACATAAATATGTGTATATATGTATGTATATATTACATACCATCCCTAACATGCACACACACACACAGAGAAAGACTAAAAATAAATATAATACCTTAAAATGTACTCCTTTGAATTGGTGAAAAATGGGTATTTGTTTGTATTTTTTTGATAGCCCTCTTAGCTTTTGCTTTCAGAAAGGTGACTTTTGTGACACAGTTGGGTCCACTCTGAGTCAATGGAGCCTGAGCCAGATTCTAGTGACACCTGTAATCTAGTCAACCTCAAGATGCAATTGATTTCATATACTTTGTTTTCTTTGCACACTTTTGACAAAAATCATAATGAATATACTTATGTGGCTGTGAACAGAAGCAGAGCTTTCTTTAATCATTTCCCTTACAGGCTGTGGATGCTCTTCAATTAAATTGATCCACAAGCTTGAACGTGAGATGAGGGAAAATAATTACTTCAAGGTCAAATCGTTTAAAATGTCTGACAACTTCTCACAACCCTTGCCTTGGTTATAAAAGGAGATGAGTCTCATCCAAGCTTTAAATTCTGTCTGTGTGGCGGGGTTGGGGGGTAATCTTACTAGGCTTGGTAGCACATGCTTGAAATTCTAGAACTTGGGAGGCTGAGGCAGGAGGATCATGAGTTCAAGGCCAACCTGACCTCTATAGCAAAGACTCAGTTTCCAAAAAAAAAAAAAAAGAGAGAGAAAGAAAAAAATTTCCATTCTGGGATGTGTGGTACATTCATTTGGAATTCCACTCCTGGTTTTACATCCTGACATGAGCAGGTGCCTCTGCTCTCCCTGCATTTGCTTGAGCAAGAGCCTCCGGTGCAGCTGCTTGTATGAATTTATCTGAGCAGACACACATCAGCCCGGGATCAGAGGGAGCCTGGTGCATGTCTTCAAGCCTCTAGTAAATGACAGTTACGGAAGTTCAAATCTGTGTTCAAAGATGTTAGGAGAGCCTTTGTTCTGAATCCTCACAAAAATTAAGGGCTTCTCAAATGCACTCTAGAGTCCTTATCTGATCACATGAAAACTTTCTACATACACACACACACACACACACACACACACACACACACGAGTGCTTCAGGTTAGTAACTCTGCCCGCTGATGATAGTCATGGCTGGTGTTATTATGGAGGGCTTCAATGTCCCTCAGATTAATTGTTTCATATGAATTAACTTAGTCTACCTTTACAACAGCTCTATTAGTAGCACCCCACTTGACAGATGAAAGCACAGGTGTAGTTTGGGGTCACAGAGCTGCTGTGTGTTGGACACGAAGGTCGGACACCTTCCTATCTGGTACTCAGTCATTCCCAAGAGCATCTCCAGGATGTAAGCTTCATCGTTACAGAGCAAAATTACAGCTCCTGTCAAAACTAGGAATTTCATTAAGTCAATGAAGCCAGTGCCAGAGACCTCGTGTGTGTCCAGTACTTACAGAAGGTCCTGCGCTTAAAGATTTAGCTTGAGAAGCAGCCACACATCAAGGCAGGGGAAATCTGAAAATTCATTGGCACATCAAGAAGGACAATTAAGAAAACACAAAAAGGGATCCTGGGAAGTTGGATGTAGGCATCTAACTCTACACACAGAGAGAGAGAAAGAGAGAGAGAGAGAGAGAGAGAGAGAGAGAGAGAGAGAGAGAGACAGAGAGACCCTTTTGATTGTGTTTGGTCCAGTCAGCTGAAAAGCTAGCATGCTGTTTTTGTGTGTTTCATCTACTCTTAAGATTCACATCATGCCTATCTCTTGACATCTAGGAAAACAGGATGTGTTTGGCGATCGATGAGGCTGGGACAGAATGAAATATTTGGTGTCACATTTTGGTACACATGAAAACTGAGTATTCATTCAAACAACTATTAGATATTTGCAAATATACCCAAATCTTCTTAACTATGAGATAAAATATATTTTTTAATTAGAGTTTCTTTTTGCAAGGTAAAATCTTAATTACACATTTTCCCATTTATTAAATGCATTTGCTTCAAGTGGCCTCTTCCTTGTTCCAAATATCTTCAGATAACTAGATGCTACTATTTAAATCAAGAAAATGTGGGGCTGAATCAAAATTTTTAAGACATATAAATATATATTTTTAAAATAGTGTTTAAATAGGCATCCTGTGGAATATTGATACAGCTGTCCTAGACACAGAAAATGCAGTACATTGCAGTCCAATTACAACTTCTAGAATTCTGGGCTGTGTGGCCTTGGGCAACTCACTGGCATCTCTGTGCTTAAGGATCCCCCCCTCTCATCTGTAAAATGGACATGAAAAGTTTATGTGCTTATAACAATGTTGTAAGATACTAGTGAGAAAACCTTCAAAAAATACCTGTAAATGTGCCGGCACAGGAATGGAAGTAAACCATTAGCAAGATGTTCAAAACTTCCGTCAATCAAGACCCTAGAAACACTGCACAGATTCCTTTTTAGAGGATAGTTTGGTCTGTGTTTTTCTTATTATGATACTAAAAGGGAAAATAGAAAATACTGGTTTATTTTTAGTGGGCCTTAGTGTGCATTCCTTTTCTGCTCACGTATTCTAAAATATGAGATCAAAGACTCAGGGAGATGGCTCAGCAGTTAAGAGTACTTACTGCTCTTGCAGAAGACCTGAGTTTGGTTCCTAGCAATTACATTGAACAGCCCATAGCCACTTTTTTTTTTCCAAGGCAGGGTTTCTCTGTGTAGCCCTGGCTGTCCTGGAACTCACTCTGTAGACCAGGCTGGCCTCCAACTCAGAAATCCACCTACCTCTGCCTCCTAAGTGCTGGGATTAAAGGTGTGTGCCATCACTGCCCAGCTGCCCATAGCCACTTTTAACTCCAGCTCCAGGGGATCTGGTGCCCTCTTCTGGAATTCCCAGGGCCCTGCACTCACATGCATACACCCACATAAAACCAAACACATGGTTAAAGCTTAAGAAAAAAAAATCAGGGCCCTTGAGATGGCTCCGCTGCTATAGCGCTACCTGCCAAGCCTGGTGGTCTGAGTTTGATCCCAGGGACTCATATGATAGAAGGAGAAAACTGACCACTAAGAGTTGTCTTCTGGCTTCGACATGGATGCCAGGTCTGTATCCCCCCCACCCCCGCACTAAATAAACAAATGTAACTTAAATTTTTTAATATGGGATCAAACATTCTGTTTTTCAAACTATATCTCTGCCTCCTAATAATGAGGAGGAAATCTTTCCAAATCTGAATAGTCTTTCATAAAATATTTTTAAATGTCTTAAAAATAGTCTAGATTTTAAAAAAGCAAAGTTAGCCAGTCCTCCCCTTTGGTATTATAAACCGTTCTTCAGTAAGCAGCTTTGAGGTCCATATGCATGGATTTTTTTTAAAAATTAGTTTCCTTGTGGCGAATTATTAGAGTAGAATTGTTGCTCAAAGAACTCACAGTATACTGAGCCTTCATAACAATAGCCATGAGAATGCAGATACCGAGTGCTACCAGGAGCTAAACTGACATGACCCCAGAGGGAAGTCCCTGTGTCATATGCACCACAGGGAAGAGAGGGTGGAGACTCAGAGTCAGAGGTCACTTACCCCAAACTAAGCTCCTACCTGGCCTGCAGCTTAGCAAGTACAAGGAGAGAAGACACCCAGCATCCACCGTTTTTCTGTTCCTCTTTAGTGCCTGGGGAGTGATTTTTGTGACTGGTCACATTCACAGTTTGTTCTTTCTCCTTAGACATGTATTTGATATATTTTTGCATGAGACTATCCTATTGATCTCGGAAGGGCAAGGAGCCAAATATGACATTTTTGATAAAGAGTTGGCTAAAGACAATTAGACGGGAAGGTGCCGTAAATAAGATCCCATGTCAGCAGGGTACTGGGCAGAAAAGTGCACATGCGCCTTCCTCATGGCGCAGCCTTTGTGCATGTTGGAGACTTGGGTGGCTCATTGGTTTTACTGACCTTGACCCCAAGGCAGTCTGGGAAGTATCTTCCACTCTGCTCTTGGACTAGATCAAAAGGCTATATAATGAGGGCATTGCCTTGTGGGAGAATGAAGGATGAAATCTGCCCATCTATACGCTTGGCAAATGTTTACAGAATGTCTATACTGCAGGCTTGGAGATGAAAGACGCCATCATTACTTTTAGGAGATATAGTCTTGTCAAGCTAAGAAACCAGGGGGTCGGGAGTAGAGGGGTGGCTCAGTGGGTAAAGCGCTTCCTGAACGAGCAGGCAGAGATGGCATTGGATCCCCAGTACTTAGATAACGAAAAAGACTGGTGTGGCACTGCGTACCTGTAACTCCACCGCTAGGGTGGGGGTGAAAACAGGTAAAGCCAGGACAGTGAGACTGTCCAACAGGCCAGTCTAACTGAAATGGCAAGCCAGAGATTCAGTGAGAGCGTCTGCTGCAGAAATTAAGGTAGAGAAATTAAGGCGTATGTGTATGCACATGGAGAAATTTCAATGTCACTTGTGGTTGGAATATGAACTGTCCTGGGTTGAAGGCTTGGTTCCCAGGGACGAGTCTTTTGGGAGGTGACAGGGTCATAGGAGTACTGACTCTGTTGATGCATTCATCTTTGATAGGTTGATAGCAGAAAGGGCTATTTGTTGGTGATGCCCAGTCGGAAGAAGTAGGCCACTGGGGCCTTTGAAAGGTGATCTTGCCCCTTGCCCCTTCCTGTCTCAGCCTCCAGGCCACAGTGAATTAAGCAGCTTTTCTTCACATTATCCTTCAGTCTTGATGCCTCTTGCCTTGCCACAGGCCTAAAAGCAATGGAGCCAGCTAGCGCGTGCTAATACATTTGGAAGTGTGAGTCAAAATCAACCTTTCCTCTCTTCATTGTCTTTCTCAACTACTTTGTCACAACAGTGTAAACGTGGCTAGCACTGATGAAAACATCAAGTGGGGAGGGCCATGAGGTCCAGCCTGGGGCAAAGGAGACCAGACACTGCAGCTTTCCTAGGCAGAGTTTGAATCTTACCTCAGCCATGCAGTAGCTGACATGTCCACAGATTAGCCTCTCTGGATTCCATTTCAACATCCACAACATGAGGACCATTCCTCATCAGGTTGTTGTGAGAATACATGAGAGAACGCCCCACAAATAGTAAGCACCCTACAGAGATCAATCAATCAGTCTAACTGGCTTGCAGTCCTCACCCCTGGCTCGCAGGTAGCCTAGCAACCAGGGGCTCTACAGGGAGGATGGCTGGGCCTCTAGCCAAAGCTGGTACTGATTTGAAAACTGAGTTTTCAACGGTCCTTGAGGCTCCAGTCTGGATGGCAGTGCTCAGGATCTGCCTACTATATCAAGGGACTCTTATCTCTTCCCATCCTCCTAAAATACAAGTAGGGTTTGGGCACCTCTGCCGGGACATTCTGTATCCCTCCAGGGAAGCCTCAGGACACCTCCCTCAGTATGGGCAAGGGGTGGAGAGTAGGCCTCCTGAAAATACTGTAGTCTTGGAAAATCCTTAAAACCCATGCTATATATCATTTGCTCTGTCCATCAGCCGAACAGTCAGTACTTGTTAACTACTGTTACTCCTAAAGGGCTGACGATACAGCAGGTCATGGGACACAAGCCTGGGATCCTTCCAGCCTGTGAAGGGTTGCGGAGTGGCCTCCAGGAGGAGCAGCCACCTGAGATGAACTGTGGAAGGAACACTAAGAGAGTGTAATGATGGAGAGAGGAAAAAAAGTCTTTCTAAGCAGAAGAGAAATGAAGATGTATCTTTGGGTGGTGTAGACTGGAACAGTGCTTTACAAAATGCTTGCTCTTTGTTTTGGTTTTTGCAGTTCTGAGAACTCTAACCCAGGGCCTCAACCATGCCAGGCAAACGATGCTCCACTTCTGAGCTATATCCTCAGCCCACTGTTGTCTTCTTTCTAGAAACTGCTAGAGTTTGTTGTTGTTGTTGTTGTTGTTGGTGGTGGTGGTGGTGGTGGTGGTGGTGGTGGTTGCCTGTTTTGGTTTTTCCAGACAGAGCTTTTTTGTGTATCCCTGGCTGATTTTGAACTTGCTTTGTAGACCAGGCTGACTTCAAACTCAAAGACCCACCTGCATCTGCCTCTGCCTTTGCCTCTGTTTCCCAAGTGCTGAGTTTAAAGGCATGCACCACCACACCCCCCTGACAATGCTGTTTCTTAACCCCAGCTCATACGCAGGATGCAGCTTTTCTTTGCTGAACCGTGTCTTGCAAGCTGGAAGTGTGGAAAGGCTATCCTCTCTGGGGATCTCATAGCTGTAAGCCCATGTAAAGTCTGTACAGATTTATAGATTCAGTCCTAGATGCACAACCCACTTTTTGTATGTTCTGTTTGTTTGTTTGTTTGCTTGTTTTTTGAGACAAGGTTTCTCTGTGTAGCCCCGGATGTCCAAGAACTAACTCTCTCCGTAGACCAGGCTGGCCTTGAACTCAGAGACCTGCCTGCCTCTGCCTCCCAAGTGCTGGAGTTAAAGGTGTGTGCCACCACTGCCTGGAGCACATACCTCTTTTTAAAGGAGAAAGCATACAAGAACTCTAGGTCCCCTGAGTAACCTTCAAACTGGGACTTTAAATCAAATTTTTAGTTAACTTACAAAGTGATGAGTCCTCTTTCAAAATTTTAATACTTCTCTGCTATTATACTTCATTCTTATTCACCCCTTTTCTGCTGCCCCCCAACTCCTTTCTTCCTGTTCACTTCTTTCTCCAAGTAGCCATCTTCTATTTTATACCTCCTGTATTCTATTACTCGTTCTCCCTCTAGTACTTAAGATCTCTTCCCTACCACCATCTCTCTCTGTGTGTCTCTCTCTGTCTGTCTCTGTGTCTCTCTCTGTCTCTGTCTCTCTGTCTCTCGGTCTCTCTCTCTCTCGGTCTCTCTCTCTGTCTCTCTGTCTCTCTGTCTCTCTCTCTCTCTCATGGTCCCCTTTCTTCTTTCATAGCACACACACACACACACACACACACACAAATTTAGTCTAGAGTCTGCAAATAAGAAAAACACGTAGTATCTGTCGGAGTGTGTTGTATGACACTGAATTCTAGTTCTAGACATTTTCTTGCAAATGATTTCATTTTTCTTGTCAATGGAAAAAAATCCCATTTTATGTATATACCATACTGTCTTTAGCCATTCATCCAGTGATGGACATTTAAGCTGTTTCTTAGGCGTTATGTGTCGTGTGGTAGTAAACATGAATGCAAACACTCATTGGCTTAGGATCCATTAGTTACATACCCCAGAGAGGTAGAGCTGGGTCACATGGTAGCTTCTATTTTAAAACTATCTGCTTTAATGTTTTTAGGAAACTCATATTGGCTTCCATAGTAGCTGCATAAGCTCACATTTCCCCCAGCAGTGCAGCAGAGTCTTCTTTCCCTGTATCCTCTCCAGCATTTGTTGTAATTTGTTTTATTGATGAGAGCTATTTCTGACTGAGATGGAATGGAATCACAAAACAACTTAATTTTCATTTCCCTGATGGCTAAGGGTGTTGAAGAAGAAAGAAAGAAAGAAAGGAAGGAAGGAAGGAAGAAAGAAAGAAAGAAAGAAAGAAAGAAGCTTATTAGCCATTTGTATTTCTTCTTTTGAAAATTCTCTACTCAGCTCATTGACTGTTATCTCTTTGATTGTTTTTTAAATTTGATTTTATTTTATGTGCACCGATGTTTTTAGCTCATCCTTAGTGATTTGATAGAATTCAGCAATAAAACCGCCATCTTTTCGTTATGGGGAGATTTTTTTTGTAGCATGGGAGGGTATTGAGACAGGTTCTCAAGCAGCACAGTCCATCCTCAGACTCACTTTGTAGCTGAGGATGATCCTGAAATCCTGAACCAGCTTCCTACACCTCTCAAGGGCTGATTATAGACAAAAGTTACCACATGCAGCTACAAGAAAGCATTACTTTTTAAAATATGATTTTCATATTAAAGCAGATGTATTATTTTGATATTATTTATTTTATAGCCTAACAGGCTTCCTCGTGAAATTGCCACACCCGCACCTCCGAAGCTTAGGTTGGCTCTTTCCCACCCATCCTCCCCGTCCTCCATCTCCTCATAAGCACCTCAGTGCCCCTCCCTCTCTTCCTTTCCGAGTGCTCCTCCTACTCTCCTGCCTACCATTCTCCCTTAAAGCTTCTTTTTGTTCCTTCTACGACATCCTTTCCAGTTTCACAGCACACTCGTAGATTCATTTTCTTCACTGCTCAGTAGCATTCCACTGTGTAAAGATCCACATGTCCATCTCTTGATGGTGTTGGCTGTTGGCTGCCTTCTCTTGCTATTGTGGCTTGAACAGCAATGGACACAGATGAGCAAGTATCTCTTTAGTACAATATAGAGTCCTTTGGGTGGTATAGCGGGATCATGTAGATCATTGTTCACTTTTTAAGAAACCACCACTCCAACTCAGTAATAACTCTACCAGTTTACACTTCTAGCACCATTTTGTGGTGTTCTTTCTCCACTCCCTCTCCAAAATATATTGTCCTTCATTTTCTTTATGGGAGCCATTCAGACCAGGAAAGATAGCTCACAGAATAGTTTTTCATCTGCATTTCATCAATGACTAAGGGTGTTGGACACATTTTAAAATATTTGTTAGCCATTGGTATTTCTTTTGAGAGCTCTTGCTTCAGCACTGTAGTGCATTTTTTATTGGGTTACTTGTTTGTTACTGCTTGGGGTTTCGTTTTGTTTTTGTTTTTACTTCTTCGTCAGTTCTAGGTATTTCTCCCCTGTTAAGTGTATAGCTGGCAAAGGTCTCGCATTCTGTAGGCTGCTATTGCACTCAGGTAACTTGCCTTTGCTATGTAGATGCTTTTTATTCCATGAGGTCCTTTTTGTTGTAGGGACTGGGTGCATACTCAGAAAGCCCTTCCTTATGTCTACATCTTGAAGTCTTTTCTCTCTTTTTCTTCCTCCATCATTTTCAGAGTTGTGGGTGCTCCATTGGTCCACTTGGAGTAGGGTTTACTTTAAAGTGAGAGAGGAGTTATCTTCATTCTGTTTTCTTTACCAGTGGATATCCAGTTTTTCATCATTATTTATAGAAGAAGCTGTCTTTTCTCCAATGAGTAGTTATTCTTCTTTGTAAAAAGAAAGAAAGAAAGAAAGAAAGAAAGAAAGAAAGAAAAGAAAAGAGAAAAAGAAAAAACTCGGGTAGCTGCCTAAGGCTCAGGGAACATTGCAGAAGAGGAAGACAGAAAGATTGTAAGAGCCAGAGAAACAGAAAGCTTGCTATAAGACTGTGTCTCCAACAAATGTCAAAGCTACACCCACAGAGTCTCACCGACATGTCTGCCCAAACCTAAGCTAAACAAGGACAACAACAGACACACTAACATGGATGGGGTAAAGCACAGGATGCCTAACCTGTACACAAAGAACTAAAGAAAGCTGAAAGTGGAAGAAATAGTCTTCTCCAGGGAAGAGTACACCAACTGTTTATCCAATGCCAAATGATCAGCCCTGAAAATATACATGCAAGTAAATCAAACAGACTGAGAATATTATACTCATATATTTAGGAGAGAGAGAGAGAGAGAGAGGGGGAGAGAGAGAGAGAGAGAGAGAGACAATAACTAATGAAAAAAGAGGCCTTGAATTTGAAAGAGAGCAAGGAGGAGCATCTAGGAAGCTTTGAAGGAAGGAAAGGGAAGGGAAAATGATGTAATTATATTATAATCTGAAAAACTAAGATAAATAATAAATAGTCAAAACAGTTGTTTCCTTGCTTCTTCTCACCCATGCCATTCTGCTTCCATGACTATAGCTCCATACTATAGTCTGAAATTGGGCATGGCGATATCTCCAGGTGCTATGCTTTTTGCTCAGGATTGCTTTGGCTGCCTGCATTCATTTCTGCTTTAAAAGAAATCTTGAGACTGTTTCTGTAGTTCTGTGAAAAGTGGTTTTGACATTTTGGTAGAGATTGTACTGAATATGCAGATTGCTTTTGGTAAGATAGCCATTTTCACAATGTTGAGACTTCTACCACATGAATACAGGAAGTCTTTCTATCCCCCAGTGTCTCCTTCAATTCTCTCTTGAGTGTTTTAAAATTTTAATAATAGAGGTTGTTAAGATCCTTGGATGACTCATTCCCAGATATTGTTTGAAGAAAATTTTAATGAGACTGTTTCCCTAATTTTTTCCCTCGGCATATTTGTTATTGGAATATATGAAGGCTACTAATTTTCTATATTTATATTCTGCCAGTTTTGCTTAAATAAAGATACAGTCTTAGTTACTTTTTTTTATTGCTGTAATGAGACAACATGACCAAGTCAACTTATAGAAGAAAGAATTTACTGAGAGTTTATCATTTCTAAGTATTAGAGTCTATGACCATCATGGTGGGAAGCAGCATAGCACTGGAGCAGTCACTGAAAGATTGTATGTTGAGACACAACCATAATGCAGAGGGAGGGAGAGAGAGAGAGACAGAGAGACAGAGAGAGAGACAGAGAGAGACAGAGAGAGAGACAGAGAGAGCTAATGGCATGGGCTTTTTAAGCCTCAAAGCCTACCCCCAGTAACACACCTCCTCCCACAAGGCCACACCCCCTAATTCCTTCACAAACAGTTCCACCAAGCATATAAGCCTATGGGGGTTATTCTTATTCACTGTCACAGAAGCTCTGCTATTTATATCTCTTTATTTGCTTTTCCAGTCTTATTGCTGTAGCTGAGAGTTCTACTATATTTAGTTAGAGGGGAGAAATAGACACTCTTGTCTTATTCCTGATTTTAATGGGAATGTTTTGAGTTTTTCCCCTATTATATACAATGATGGTTCTATGTTTGTCATAAATAGCTTTCATTATGTTATGGTATATTCTTTATATTCTGAGTTTCTTTGGGATATTTAACATGTAGAGGTGTTAGATTTTCTCAGAAAGCCCTTTCTGCATGTTGAAATGACTGTGTGCTTTCTGTCCTTGGGTCTATTTATGAGATATACTACATTTATTTATTTGTATGTGTTGAACCATGCCCATGTCCTTTGGCAAAGCCTACTAGGTCATGATAAGTAACATTTTGATATATTCTTGAATTAAAATCACAGGTATTTTTGATTTTAAATGTTTTGTTACTATGTTCATCAGTAACATCGGTTTATAACTTTCTTTTTTGTTATGTTTTTATCCATTTGGGGTTTCAGGATAATACTGGCTTCATAAATAGAGTTTGGTACTATTCCTTCCTTTCCTGTTTTTGTGGAATAGTTTGAGAAGCTTTGGTGTCAGTTCTTGGAAGGTCTGGTAGAATTCAGCAATGAATCCATCTGGGCCCCAGCTTTTTATAGTTGGGAAATTTTTTATTACTCCTTCAATCTCACTGCTTCTTATAGATCTTTTTAAATTATTTATCTCATCTTGGTTTAATTTTGGTAGATCATATGCATCTAGAAGTTCATCCATTTCCTTTAGATTTTCCAATTCAATGTAATATATGTTTTTAGGATATGTCATAGTGAGTTTATGAATTTCTTCAGTAATTGTTATGATGGTTCTAATTTTATCTTTAATTGCATTCATTTCAGTTGCTTCTCTCTTTTGCTTAGATTAGCTAAGGGTCTGTCACTCATAAGAACCAAAATTTTATTTGATACATTCTTTGTATTGTTCTTCTCCTTCTCCTTTATTAATTTCTATCCTAACCTTTTTCATAAATTTATTAATTTTGTTGTTTGATAACGTCATATATACATATATAATGTCTGATTACCCCCTCACTGTTGCCTCCTCTTACCTACTTCCAATCCCTAATACCTCTTCTCAACTAGTCCCCTTCCCAGGTATATAACATTTACTTTTGCTTGGGGGCCTATTTAATTTAACAAAGGCCACCTGTGTGACCATTGGATTAGAGGTATCTAGTGGAACCTCCTAGAGTCATTGGTGAGCACAGAACTGAAGGCAAGGATTTCCCTGCTCCCTGTATCTATCAGTAGCAAATAGTTGAGCAGAGAGAGGTAGGGCCTCATGACGCTCTCTTCTATCCACACCTGACTTTTCTTTTGTAGACCTAATGAAGGCATTCACAGCTGCTGGGAGTTCATGATTGCAATGGTTATGTCTTTCCAGGTGACATTTTTCTGCCCTTTTCCTCATCTTCTGGCTCTTACATGCTTTGCTCCCCCTCTTCTACAGTGCTCCCTGATCCGTAGAAAGAATAATATAAATGAATGTCTTTTGATGAGCACTCACACATTACTCTGATCAACAACTTGTACAGCCATGATTTTCTTCATTCTCCACCATTTACAGGAAGGAGAGGTTTCACTGATTAAGAATTAGAGTGGTTTTGTCTCTAGATAAATATTATAAGTATTTAGATGTCAGCTTAACAACATAACAATGTACCTAAACAACTGTATTCAGTTCCTGCTAAAGTCTATGGTCTTCCCCATTATGTTTTTAAGATATGTTTACAGTACCAAACATAGCTTTTTTTCCTATAGAGTGAGTGTAAAATCAAGTCAGAGAATGGTTAGTTACCCCAGTAATGGTAGTGCCATTATTGTACTTGGTCTCATAGATCATAGGATTCACGGCTGGGTAAGACCCAATGGTGCCTTTTTCCTCCTAAGAGCCTACATGGCACCATTCAGAATCTCTTGATTCCTTTCTTGATTTCTTCAGTTACCCACTTATCATTCAATAATAGGCTATTTAATCTCCATGTGCAGAAGTTGAGGGTTTAACTACATGATAGAGTATTTGCCTAGCGTGCTCAAGGCCCATGCCCTGGTCCCCAGAACTGAGAAAGGAAAAGGAAAAGGAAAAGAGGAAAACGTTCTCAGTAAATTAATCCCCTTGGATTTGTACGGGTATCATATTTTCCTCTTGCTGTTGATTCTCAATTTTATTTTATTGTGAGCAGATAGACTACAAGGAATTATTTCAACTTTACTATATTTGTTAAGACTTGCTTTGTGTCTTAATATGTGGTCTATTTTAGAGACCATTTCATGGGTAGCTGCGAATGTATATTCTGCAGTATTTGGGTGGAATGTTCTATAGATGTCTATTAAATCTACTTAATCTATGATTTTATTTAATTTAAATGTCTTGCTCTTCTCCTCCTCCTCCTCTTCCTTCTTCTCCTGTTTTTTGTGACAACATGTCTATTAGTGAGAATAGGGTGTTAAAGTCACTCATTATTAATGTGCTAAAATTAAACTGTGGCTTCACCTCTAGTAGTGTTTATTTTATGAAATTAATTACATGATGTTTGGTGCATATATTTTTACAATAGCAATGTCCTCGTGGTAGATTTTTCCTTTAATGAGTACATTGTTTCTTTCTTACTAGCTTGGGCTTGGTCATGAATGTCCTTATTTTGTGCTCTCTAGAAATGGCCTAATTTCTCCCTCAGTTTCAAAAGATGGCTTTGTTTAGCAGTTATCTACTTTCAGGACATGAAATGTATTGTTTTATACTTTCTGGCTTTTAGGATTGCTGCTGAGTGGTCTAATATTATTCTGGTATGCTTACAATATTGACTTTTTTTCTTTTACAACTGACTATAGCATTTCATAGGGAGACTCCTCTCTAATCATGTCTATGGTGTGTTAAATGCTTCTTGCATTTGGATGACCATTTCTTTCTCCAAATTTAAGTAATTTTCTGCTACAATTTTATTAAATAAAATCTCTATGCCTTTAATTTCTATCTCAGCACTTTCCTGTATCTTGTAGATTTTTAAGCTTGGTATCTGATTGTATCCCAGAGTTCTTAGATGTTGTAGTTGTACTCTTTAATTTCTGTTCTTTGAATATAATATTTTCCTACCCTTGTCACTCATCCCTGATTTTTCCCCCTGCTTCATCAAATCTTCTTCTGATCACACTTTCTACCATGCTTTTTTTTTTTAAGTCATTGAGTCTTACATTTGGTTTTTTTTTTTTCCAAGTTCTTTGCTATACTTTAAATCCCATGATGCTAATTTTCCATCCATGTACTTGATTACCTCATCATTGGCTGGCCTTTCCTCTATGTTGCTGACTTTCCTCCCTGGACCCTTGACTCAATACACATGCTTCTTTGAGGTCACTGATCAGTTTTACTAGTAAACACCTTCATCCATCATCTGATCTATTTTAGCATCTTTTAATTTGGTAGTTGAGGAATTATCTTTGGGAAGAGAAATCTTTCTTCATGTTTCCTGTATTTTGTGTTATGGTTGGTGCCTCTATTACTATGACTGTTTCTTCTGGTTTTATCGGGGGATATTCTTACTGGGTACTCCTATCTTGAGTCCTTATTCCCCCATGTCACTCAGAGAGAAAAAACTGAGCAGCTATACAACACCAAACTGCGAGACTGATGGAGAAATACAGGTATAGTTAACTAATACCCTACTTTTTATGATCATAACAAAGTAAATGGCAAAAAACTGCTGCAGAATGTGCTATGACGCTCAAAGTTATTTAAGATAGGTGGAAAAGCAGTAAGTGAGTGAAATAAAGGAATAGGAAAGGAAAATGAGAAGAAAAATGGAGGAAAATATTTTCAGAGAAAGAGAAAAGATCAAGAGATCAGGAAAAAGAATAAAACAAACAACACAAAAGATAGCCCAACATATGAATGCTTGTAAATAAATAAATGTAAGAAGAAATTAAAAACACATACAAGATAATTTTTTAAATTAATTCAAGATACTCATAAAAGTATGGAATAGTATAAAATGGGGAACTACTCCAAAGGGAAAAAGGAAGGAAGCAAAATATTTGAAGGAAAGGCAGAAAGGTTTCCTGATAATGAAAAAGGTATTTTAAAAAGTATATGAATGAATGGAAGGAATAAGGCTTTCAAAACAATTTTTAAAGATTATAAAGTAAAAACACTGCTGAAAGTGTGGTTAAGGGGGGAAGGTAAACACAGGGTGCAAAAAGAAAGTGACGAAAGCAAGCAGAAGTGCTGGAGTTCCTTCTTCCTGGTTCTAGGAACTTCTGGTTCTATGTATGGAAGGGAGAGAGTGTGGAAATCAGTTGATCTTCTAGTCTCTTGTCCTTATGATGGCATATGCTGGTGCTGAGATAGTACTGGACAAGTGCCTGATGTCCACTGGACTACCTGTAGGGCATGTAGTAGCTTCCCTTCTTCGGGCTTCTGCTGGCCTTACTTAGCTATGCAGCTGTGAGCTGGGCAGTTTCTCTCGTCTCCCATATGCCTGAGGAGGCTGATATCTGAGTTTAGGGATATCTTCCACATGCTTTGGGAGTGTGGGCAGTAACTACTCTGCAGACATAAGGATGACAGATCTTTATATTCCCAGAATCTCCTAAGTATTAATCACCCAGCACTTCTGAGTTCCCAGACTCTTCACCAGTGAAAAGCAGATAGGTGGATCCAGAGGCTAACCACATGCTGACCTCTGGGCTACCAAACTCCATTGTTATTCTCAGTTGATGAGACTGCACTGGACACCAAGGGTAGGATATGTACTTGACTGTCTGAGCCAAGCCTCCTACTAACCCACTGGTTTTAGCTTATCAGCACCCAGGCCTCCCATTTTTCACAGTTGTTCCGAGGGCTGTCTTGGGGTTGTTTCAGTCTAAATTCAGGCCCTTACATTTGTAGCTCTTCTAGGATATTTGTAGCAGGCCCTCAGGATAGTGTAGTTTTGAACACTAGAGTCTCTCTCTGGACAGGTAGTGCCTGTACATTGCCTTTTTATTCAAACCAAGGAGCACAAATGGAGTTCCGTTCCTTCCTACCCCATTGCTTGAAGGAATCACTGTCTTCCCAAAACCCATAACTAGATTTAAGTTTGTGAGGACCATGGGCTTGTCCTAAGGGTAGACCTGTCATCTGTCATTTTCAGCAGTTTTCCAGTGGAGTCTTTAATGTCTTTATGTATAGAATTGTATCAGTGGCAAATACGGATGTTTGGGCCGTTTCTTAACCTATTTGTATTCCTTTGATCTTCTTCAATTTTCTTATTACTCTAGCTAAACCTTAAGCACTATGTTGAATAGGTATGGAGAGAGTAGACATCCTGATCTTGTTCCTGACTTTAGTGGAAATACTTAGGAGTTTTTCTCCATTTAGCACAATATTGGCTGAGGGCTTGTTGTATATTGCCTTTATTATGTTGAGATATGTCACCTGTATCCATGGCTTCTCCAGGACTTTTATCATAGAAAGATGTTGGATTTTGCCAAAGCCAATTTCTGCATCTCATGAGATGATCATGTGGCCTCTTTCCTTGAGTCTGTTTATGTGGTAGATTGCATCTATTGATTTCTGGAGGTTGAGGCATATTTATACATCTGGGATGAAGCCAATTTGATCATAGTAAATAATCTTTTTGATTTGTTCATAAATTTAATTTGCAAGTATCTTATTAAGTTTTTATACCTTTGTTCATCAAAGATGTTGGCCTATAATTTTATTTTATTTTATTTTTCTTTCTTTTTTTCTGTTCTTGGTGGTGGTGGTGGTTTGGAATCAGAGTAATATTGGCTTCATAAAAAGAATTATTTGGCAGTGTTTCTTGCTTTTCTATTTTATAGAATAATATGAGGAGTATTGATGTTACTTCTTCTTTAAAGGTCTGGTAGAATTTTGTGTTGTATCATCTGACCCTGGTCTTTTCCTTTAGTTGGGAAATTTTTACTTACTGCTTCCTATCTCGATGTTTGTTATGGGTCTGTTTAAATTATCTATTCCATCTTTACTTAATTTGTATAGGTCATATATATAGAAGAACATTTTTCTAGTCTAACCTTAAGATTCTCTGGATTTCCTCGGTATCTATGCTAATGTTTCTTTTCCTCCTAATTCCTAATTTTACTAATATGGGTTCTCTCTTCCTTTCCTTTGTTTACTTTGGCTAAAGGCTTATCAATTTTGTTAATCTTTTCAAAGAAGCAACTCTTCATTTCATTGATTCTTTGTATTTTTTTTCTATTTCATTAATTTCAGCCCTGAGTTTCTTTCTTCCGTATATTCTTTTAGGATGTTGTTTATACTTGTTTTTCTTATCCCTTCAAGAGCATTATTAAGTTAATATGTCATCTCTCCAGTATTTATGTAGGCACTTGGCGCTATAAAGTTTTGTCTTAGGACTTCATTCATTGTGTTTCATGGATTTTTTGACATATTATATTAGAATAGTCATTCAATTTTAGAATTTTTAAAAATGTCCTTCTAGATTTCTTCATTGACCCAATTTTCATTCAATAGTATGTTGTTTAGTTTCCATGAGTTTATGTACTTTCTGCTGTTGTTATTCAGTTTCATTCCTTTGTGGTCTGTAGGAATGAGTGGTATGATTAAATTTTTCTAAATTTGTTGAGACTTGCTTTGTGTCCTACCTTGTGATTGATTTTATCACTGTGTTGGGATCAATCTTGGTCTTAGAACTAATAATGTGTTCTGGGTTTTTTGTTTGTTTGATTGTTTTTTGTTTTAATGAAATTACGTGTCTCTGTGTTTGATAAATAAGTACTTACAAATGTAATACCTTTTGGTAGAATTTTTCTTTATTGAGTATGAAATGTACTTCACTCTCTCTTCTGATTAGTTTGACACTAAAGTTTATTTTTATCATAGAGTAGAATGCTATCTATACCTTTTTCTATCTTTTTACTCTGATGTGGTATCTGTTGATGGTGAGGTATGTTTGCTGAAGGTATCAAAAAGATGGATTCTGTTTTCCAACCCAATTTTTAGTCTATGACTTTCTATTGGGAGAATTGAGCTATTATTAAATTAATATTGAGTTGTTATTAAACATTATTTATTAATTCTTGATGTTTTGTTGTAGAGGTAGTTTTTCTTAGACATTTTCTGATTAACTGTTCTGGAATTATTTACTTATTTCTCATGCTCTCTTGAGTGTGTCAAGTTCTCTCTCTCTCTCTCTCTCTCTCTTCCCTAAGATTTATTTATTTACTATGTATAAAGGATTCTGCCCACATGTATGCCTACACACCACCAGAAAAGGGCACCAGATCTCATTATGGATGGTTATGAGCCAACATGTGGTTGCTGGGAATTGAACTCAGGACCTTTGGAAGAGCAGCCAGAGCTCCAAAATCCTCAAGTCCTCTCTTAAAACAAAATATTGCATTTAGTATCCTCTGTCAAGCTAACTTAATGAACATAAATTCTCCTTTTAACATAGAAAGTTTGACTTTCTCTGGAATTATGATTCATGTGGTTTTTTTTAATTAATTAATTTATTTATTTATTTATTTATTTGGGAGTTTTGTCTACATGTATATCTGAACACCAAAAGAGGACATAGGATCCCATAGGACTATAGTTACAGACAATTGTGAGCCTCCATGTGGGTACTGGGAATTGAACCCAGGACCCCTAGAAGAGCAGCGAGTGTTCTTAACCACTATGTAATCTCTCCATTAGTTAATGATTTGCTAACATTAATATTTTTGCTGAGTATAATAATCAAGGTTGGCATCTCTAGTCTTTCAGAACTTGGTGATCATTAGTCTAGGCTTTCTGGCTTTCAAAATCTCCACTGAAAAAAATCAAGTATTATTCTGATGGGCCTGCCTTA
Organism: Rhynchomys soricoides; assembly: GCA_019843965.1. Classification (NCBI taxonomy): domain Eukaryota; kingdom Metazoa; phylum Chordata; class Mammalia; order Rodentia; family Muridae; genus Rhynchomys; species Rhynchomys soricoides. Next base: position 9,395,680 of record JADRCH010000008.1, read on the forward strand.
TATGTGACTTGGTCTTTCTCTCTTAAAGTTTTCAGTATCCTTTCTTTTTTCTGTGCACTTAGTGTTTTGATTATTATGTGACATGGGAAGTATCTGGCCCTGTCTGTTTGGTGTTCTATATTCCTATAGTGCCTTGATAAGTGCAAGATTTATAAAGGTTTTTTTTCCTTGATTTTGTTGAAAATATTTTTTGTGCTTTTGACCTAGGGTTTTTCCTCTTTCATCTATCCATTTCATAGGTGTGATCTTCTTATAGAATTTCTGCATGTTCCATTCCTGGTTTTATTTGTTTGTTTAGATATAACACATTTTATTTCACTGAGTTATCCACTACTTGATCTTTGAGACCTTCTCTCTTCTACTTGATCTAATCTATTGATGAGGCTTTTCTCTAAGCTTTTTGTCTGACTTTGAGTTTTTCATTTTGAGTTTTATTTCAGTTTGAATTTTCTTCCAAGATTCTGTCTCTTTATTAAACTCTATTTTCATAACTTAAAGTTAAAATTTCATAACTTTCCTATTTCATTCAACCACTTGTGTTTTTTATCCTTATTGGATATTTATTCTTATTTTCTTTGTGTTCTTTACAATTTGTGTACCTTTACAATTGCTATTATGAAATCATTGTCTTTTTGTATCAACTAAGTTGTCTTTCTTAGGGAACATTTCAATAGGAGTACTAATTTCTGGAGTAGACATGTTGTCTTGGTTATTTATGTTGTTTGTATTTTTGCAGTGGGACCTAGGCGTCTGTATTTATGTGACTGGTGTTGTTTATTGGTATGGATATCTTGTCTAATCTTTGCTGAGTAGATATATCAATATTTGTTTGCTGTTTTCCCAACTTTTCTGGTTGTGGACCAGTGCTTGAAGTTAAGTCTTAGAGCAACTCTATGTTGATATGTGATTGAGGTATCAGAAGTGGTCCCAGATCAGCTAGAAACAAGTGCAAATCTTCTACTGGCTTAGTAGGCTCTTGCTGCCAGTCTTCATAAGCCTGTGAACAGATAGATTGTTGGGTTCTACAGGTAGTACTTGGATGGCTGGAGCTCGGTCACAGTAGGAATTGGCAGTGCTCTATAAAGGTGAGTCATAAGATGCCACACCATCCTCATGTGAAGATAGGTGTGGTAGATACTATAGTGGGGGTCCCTAGCTGATGTCAGTGACAGGATGCCACATGGTCTCTAGGTGGTATAGGAGTAGGTCTGCTTTATTTCTTTAAGTGTACATCCAGGCCCTATGTAAACTCATCCCCCGCTAGGCCACCACATATGTTCCATCACTAGATGTAAGCGCCACCCTTCAGGAGCTCATATCCAAGAAGACAGAGATAAAGTCTAAATTGGTGGCTAACAAGATTTTTCAGAGTAATGAGCTTCTGTAAAGGATGGAAATAAAGAAAGGTATTTTAGAGTGGGTGCTCAGAGGCATCCTTCCTGAAGTTGCAATGTGTAGGCAAAGACAGGATTGACAAGCAACAGACAGCTGTGTGGGCAGGCGAAGGGCAGCCATGTAGAAGGAGCAGCTGGTGCAGGCTGGGATGCATTGATGTGCATAGGAAGAGAGCAAACAGTGTGTCTAGAACACATGGAAGGGGGGAGCTAGGAAGAGTCTGGCTCTCAGAGACGCTATAGTCCTGGTGTGAGCAACACCAAGAAAAATCAACAGAGCTTCCCACCATCCTTTTTGCCTGCTCTACCCAAGCCTAGCTGAATTCTTCCCTTAGGGGCATCTTGAAAGGACTCACAAACTGAGTCAGCTACCAGCTAAGTGGGCATCTAGAGCTAGATTCTTGGGAAACTTGAAGCAACTGCCTGTGATTGTCTTGTTTCCTGCAAGTCAAATTCAAGCCTTTCCTGTGCCAGTGTATGAGGTGCATTCTCTAGCCCCTACAACAGCCATTATCCCGCCAAAGACGAAGAGCAAAGGCAGGTGTTTTTAGGAATGTGAAATGAGATGAGATAACACACATCAACATTTGTCACTACAGCTGACACAAGTGCCAGCCAGAAGCCAGGGATGATGATATACACCTATAATCTTAGAACTTGGGAGGTGGAGACAGAGTATCATTATCTCAGCTACTTTTCTATTGCTGTAACAAGACACCATGACCAAGGCAACTTATAAAAGAAACCATTTAATTTGTGTGTTCACAGTCCCAGAGGGTTAGAGTGCATGATCACCATGGTGGGAAACATGGCAGCAGGCAGACAGGCATGGAGCTAGAGTAGTAGCTGAGAACTCACATCTGATCCATAAGCACAAAGCAGAGAGAGCTGACTGGAAGTGGCATGGACTTCTGAAATTTCAAACCCCACCCCCAGTAACATACCTCCTCCAGCAAGACCACACCTCCTAAATCCTTCCCAAATAGTTTCACCAACTGAGGCCTGAGCATTCAAAAGCATGAGAATGTGGGAGCAATTCTCATTCAAATCACTATGGATTTCAATTTTTTCAAAAGAACAAAAGTAAGAGATGAAAATAATAAAAGAGATGGCTCATAGGTCAAGAGCACTTACTGCCCTTCCAGAGGACCTGAGTTCAGTTCCCAGCACCTGTATCAGATCATTCACAGCTTCTTCTACCTTCCACTGCAGGGGAGCCAACTTCTGGCCTCCATGGGCGCATGTATTCATCCGTATACACATACCCTCACACAGATATTTGCATACACACATAATTAAAAATAAGATGTTAGTTTGAAAAGCCAGGTGTAGTGGCACTACCTTTAATCCCAGAAGTTGGGAAGCAGAGGCAAGATGATCATGTGCGCTTCAAAGCCTGCCTGGTCTACAGAGTGAGTTCCAGGACAGCCGGGGCTACATAGTAAGATGTAAAATTTTTAAAAATCCATTTTTTCTCCCAGCTCCTGCTCTCAGAATGACAACTCTAGACTAATTTATTAGTAAATGCCTTGGCCACAAGCTTTGGTTCATTCTCTATCTTGTAACTTATTTAACCCATTCAGGCTGCGTCTTCCACATGGTTAGTTACCGCTACTTCAGTCCCAGTCTGCTTCTTCCTTAGCTCCTCTCTCAGGGTCTTCCCCCAGCGCCTTTCTCCAATCTTTCCAGTATCTCTCCCGGTATCTCCTTTCATTCTCTCCTGATTTCCCAGAATCCTTTTTTTTTCCTCTAGTGTCCCCCTTCCTATTTCCTGCCTCAGCTCATTGACCATTGGCTTTTTATTGACAGGTGATGCTTATATAAGAGATTCTCTCTACGGTGAGTCCCTGTCTGGAGGCAGGTGGGGAGGGGGAGAAGCAAGCACTAAATAGAAATAAACTCATATTTTTGAAGACAAGTGTTTTGCTATCACAAGAAGCTATGTAGTGATGAATCAAGAATTCCACCCTTCCAGGTGAACGTTCCCCAGTATCTGGTGTTAAGGATCCCAGATGGTCCTCTGTGTCTCAAAGAGCTTGACTTTTACCTGGTTCTGGAAAAGCAGCCTGGTTTCCTATGTAGGAACTCAGGAGCACCTCCTCATTGTGGCCCAAGAGATGTCTTCCTTTTAACCTCTTGCCATTGGTTCAGTGATTCATCTATATAAGACTGATTTGCCCCAACACTCAGGCCAACTCAGGCAAGTCTTACCCCGCTACCAGATTTAGCCATGGTCCTTCCACCTCTTCATGCAGCTCCATTGAAAGCTAGTAGAAAGGCGGTGCTGAGCCTAGATGAGGAATCAGCTAGGCCCACTTTGCCACAGGCCTGGCTGGCAGCAGAGACAGATGTACAAAGCTTGAGTCGTTTTCTGTGCCAAGTCATTCCTGCTACTGAATGCAGCCAGACTACATGGTAATGGGGACTTGAAGCAGTCCCAGCTTATACATGCTGCCACCACCACCCCACCCCACCTCCACAACCCCAACAATCCCACCACCTGCTGCATATGCCCTGTCATCTGAGGGAAACTCAGCCTCAGACATAGGAGACGATGGATGCTGCCAGTGTGCCGCAAGGGGAGTAACAGAGTAGCAGGCTAGCTCTGGGAAATGTCATCATTTATTGCTTTTCCCAGTCTGTGTCAACCCTAAGCAAGCAGACGTTCCAAGTGACAATAAAGTTATTTTCTCGTTTCCCAGGGTCCTGGACCCAGTAATAACATCTTCCTGAAGGGCAATGGGTCTGTCTTTAACCTTGCCCTCTTTGGCAGGTGTGTATTCTGGAGGCTTCCAGCAGCAACCTGGGGGTTGTGCACTCCCTCTGTGTGGATGGCCTCTTTCCCTTCTGGGAAAGTGACAGGCCCCTGCTCAGGCTCAGCCAGTTCGAGTGCCTCTTCTTTCCACCAGCTCCTCTGGAAACACACTAAGTTATCTTAATTACCATTCCTCCTTGCTCTCTGCCAAGAATTGGGGAGATTTATAATTGGTTCAGTCAAATATTTACTGTGGTTTATTTCTTTGCCACTCCAGCTCTTGTAAAAGTTGCGTTTTCATGCCATTTTGGGGCATGACTGATGGCTCCCAGGCACACCCCTCTCGTGGTATGTTAGCTGTGGTTATTTCTCCAAGGTCAGAGAACATGAGAGAGAGACAGAGAGAGACAGAAACAGAGTGACAGAGACACAGACATACACAGAGAGAGGGGGGGAGAGAGAGAGAGAGAGAGAGAGAGAGAGAGAGACTTTGAAGAAGAGGGACAGTGTTTATTCCAAGTTTTTAGACTGTTTCCCTTCTCCACTTGCATGTTGGGCTTGTTTCCACAAGCCACCTGTGTCTCTTCTGTCTCTTCTGTTATGACTGGGTTATGTACTCCTAATGCCCTTCAGGGCAACTGCAGACCTATTAGAATGTGTCACACCATGACCTTTATAGCCAACTAAACAGAGCATGATCCCTGCATGTCTCCATTTTCTGGATAGATTACTACACATTCCTGGAACAGACGAATCTGCTGGTCCTAGTCCTGAGCCTGAGTTATCAATCCCCAATGGAGATAGAGTTCTAGCCAGACTTTTGGATATGATGTTCTTATAATATCACCCCTCTGCCAAGTGCACTGGCAGATCACTGTCTGTAGCCACATCCTAGAGAGGAGAGGCATCCTGAACCAGCATGCCTCCCTGTCTTGTAGTTCCTGCTTCCTGCCCTGTACTGCAGTCTCTGCCCTTGGCTCCATAGGCCCACCTTGTGGTTTTGTCCCTTCCCTGACATGCAGTAGCAATGAGTGATGTTTGTGCTGCGTTCCCCTATGAGTAGAGGAGCCAGATGTTTCCCTGAGAGAGAACCAGGTGTGTCAACTAAAATGCTCCATGGGCAACTTGGGAAAGATACTATAGATAACAAAGTTTCAGTTTCACCAATGGATGACTGCCATATTCTCTTGGGTGAGCCATCCTCTTTTGCCTAATGAGAAATGAGAACAAGACTGGAATCTGCTGCCATCTTGAAGAGTACACAGGGAAGGAAAAGAAAAGTGAAGCTGAGACATCCATGAAGCCATTTCAGAGGCCTGCTTCACCAGCAGTTATGGATAGAGAATCCCTACAACAATCTTAGGATCTCCTCCAGGTGTTACTTGTCACATCCAGGCCACAGCTACCTTGGGTACCGCTGTCTCGGGTAGTACACTCGGGATAAGAGAGAGACTATGTGAGAGATGCCCAGGGTAACTGATGTCAGCATTAGAAGGATTCTGTGACTTGTGCTCCATTGTCCCAAATGATCCTATGCCCAACTACAGTAAAGGGACTACAGAACCATAGTTATCTCTGCTACAGAGGCCACCAAGATACAGTGTCAAAGAAGGAAGGGAAATGACTCAAGATAAGGTACAAAGCACACATCACCAGGCCAATGAACTGGGAAGCATCTCCCAAGTCTTGATGACGGCTATGAATTTTCAGATGTCTGGCCCACAGCCCACAGTCACACACATGTTCTGACTGGTCGTTTCAGGCTGCCTATCACTCTACTCTTCTCTCCCATTTAAGACAGCATTGTAGAAGAGAGAAGCAAAAATAACCACTCGAGACAAAACTTTATTGCATTCCCAGGTTGGTCCCGTCCATATCATGCATTCACAAACTTGCTATTTCATTCATCTGATATTTAACAAACATGTATCAATCAGATCCTGCAGTAGGCAGATTTGATAGAGGAGTGACTTTTAATAAAGACAGCTGATGTCATAACCACACAGTTTGCACATGTAGTGCTTAAAGGTGTGCACAGGCATGGGGCACATCTGTTCAGTTCATTCTTAGAGTGGCATTTTGCTATGGACGCTATTGTTGTACCTGCTACCAGGCCCAGAAGACACCAAGAGGCATGGGCCTTTGATAGCTTACACAAAGTCCCAGTAAGCAAGTGGAGAGCAGAGCTCAGAGGCTCACCTGGGTAAGTGAACCCTAGAGTTCTCACACTAAACACTCCAGCAGGTGCTGAGTCCCTGTGCCTGCAGCTTACATCCTTCTGCATGGACTAATGATGGTCGTAAGAACAACTGTCTCATTTAGGGACATAAGATAAGAGCTTAGGAATTGATGCAGTACATAAAGGGATATAGAAGTGAGACATGTGGGCCATCGTGTCTCTTCTCACCCTCCAATTCGTGCCTTGTTTGAAAACCCACAACTCACAGATTTCCCCTTTAAATGAAAACTGCACTCTAAACCTCGACAGAAGGACTCCAAGGAACCAGCCGAAATAAATGTCCTTCCTCTACTCTAAAAAAAAAAAAAAAAATGCCTTCTCCCCTAGTCATTTGATTGGCCGGACAGCAAGACCCACCATAGACCTGAGCCATTTCTGAGTCCCTCGGCTGGCCAGGCAGTTCTGCACCAGATGACTAATGCCCAAATTAGTCATGAGCAATGACTTCACACGAGTAATCACCTTCCCCAAACTTTTCCTCATGGGGGTGATAACTTGGACCCCAAATGAAGTCTATTCTTCTCACCTCACCACCAAGGAAGTTAAAGCCATTGCTCTAGCTGACAGCAGTCTGTAGACACCAGTGTTCATGGTCGGACATTTATTAGGTTGCTAGGGAACAAATGCTTTGGTTACAAAGGTCTCTGGAAGCAGTGTCAGTTTGTCACATCCCTCCAAATCATTTATTTCAACCCATAAGGACAACAGTGACCAGAGGCGTATGGAGCAGAGGAAAGCTCCACACAAACACTTATTTACTGAGATAAGAACCATTTCTTCTTCCCAGTAACAGCCATCTCACTCCCCCTATGAATAACTAGAACCATGGACTGCTTCCCCAGGTCCTTCTGATATGCAAGTAGGTGGCCCTCAGTCATTATGCATCCTTTAAATTCTAATTACCCCACCCCCACCCCCAGCACTGCCCTAAGCTTTAGCTTGTGTCATCCCTGTAACTGTATTCCTGAACTTCAGGTGCCACCACTCCTGAGGATAAAAATAGACTCAATGTCCAACAAAAGCAAGTGTGGAGTCACAATTCAAGCCTGGGTTTGTCTAAAGGCAGAGCCACTGTGCTTAAGATTACCGAGTCTTTTGTTTACGGGGATCATGTATCCAATGGGGGAAATGGACAGTTCTAAAGAGGGAGATGTCAAGTTAGGTCACCCCTGGAGCTTCCGGCTTCGAAGTTGTACGGAGGTTGTGGTTGATTTCTGCAATGCATGAAACTCTTTTCATGGAGGGGAAAGTAGAGAGCAAGAGAGTGCTTAATCCTGCAGAGGTGGGTTGGGTTTTTTGGTTGAGTTTTTTGTTGTTGTTGTTTTGTTTTGTTTTGTTGTTTTGTCTGCCAACGCCCCCCCACACAGGAGCTTCCCTGGGAGTCAGAGTGCAAGGGGCTGTTCCGTGCAGTGGCTTTGAGTGTGTGAGATTAGTCCATTTCTACTGGGGGTTCATCGATATTCTTGTCAACAGGAAGAAACATTCGATTCCTCTTTGCCTTCCCGTGCATCTTCCCTGTCCAGCCCATGGGCAACTCCTGGCTTCTCTCCCTTAAAACGTCCCTCCAGCGCCTGCTCCTCGCTTTCTGTCCTCACCAAACTCTTCACCTGACACGTGGCTGTCTGTAGTCTTCGCTTTCTAACCAGTTGCTTTCCTATTTTACTTTCGTCCCCTACAGAATAGCTCATACCCCACCTCCAAAAACTAATTCCTCGAGACACTGCTTGATCACATCAGTCACTGTTCAAAGAGTTTTCAGCGTCCCCCACTCGCCTGCCATATGATGTCACTTAGTACTTAGAGCAAGTCTGCCTTGGGTAACACTGGATGCTCCCATTCCCTCATCTCCGTAAACCTTAGCTGTCTGACCTGTAGTACGTTCATCCCGAACAACTTAGAACCTGGTTTCCACTGCTACAGAGCTCAACACTCAAATGTAGGTTTATTCATGGCCAGGCACTATGAAGGCATAAAAATGATAGCAGAACAGAACTTTGTCCAACCTTTGCTTTGCAACTTAAGACTTTCAACAAAATGCTTGGATTTTTCTCAACTTTGATCTCCTCCTATTCCTGTAAAATATGAACATAGCTCTACCTGTAAAGTACTTATCTAACATGGGAAAGACTCTGGGTCCTGGATCCAACAACAATACACACCCACACGTGGGGGGGGGAATCCTTACAATTAAAGTATTTTTTAGTATCTGGTGAAAGCTTGTGACTAATAGTAACAGGATTAATAATGCAGAGTAGGAGCGTAGCTCACTCGTCTTGCATCCACATGACCCTGGGTTTAGTTCAAAGCATTACAAAGCATACATAAAATGAAGTCTGGAGTATTGGCGAGCGCCTGTTAATCTAACTACTTAGGAGACTGAGGCAGAAAGATTAAAAGTTCAAAAACAACCCAAGGAGCTTATCAAGATTCTATCTCTAAATAATGAACAGAGCAGGGATGGAATTAGAGCTCAGTAGTAGAGCACTTGCCTGGCATCTGCAAGATGCTGGATTCAAACCCCAGTATCATGAAATAAATTAGTAATAATCATTATAGGCATGGTGAATTGTAGCCTATACTACTGTCAAAACATATGTGGCTTATATCATTTTACGAGGGCATAGTAAAAAGTACTTCTCCATCAGCTGATGGGCAGGAGGGCAGTGCTGCCTGAGGGCACAGGTCCAAAATTGGCTTTACACATTGCCCCCTCTCTCTTGCTCTCCAGTATGACTTCATGGAACGCCTGGATGGAAAGGAGAAATGGAGTGTGGTTGAGTCGCCCAGGGAACGCCGGAGCATCCAGACCCTGGTGCAGAATGAGGCTGTGTTCGTGCAGTACTTGGATGTGGGTCTGTGGCACCTAGCCTTCTACAATGACGGCAAGGACAAAGAGATGGTCTCCTTCAACACAGTCGTCTTAGGTAGGTTGGGAGAGGGAGCTTTGTAAAGGGTGAGGTGGAAGACTCAGCAACCCTGACAATGCCTACTGGATCTTACCTGGTCTCTACTGTTCCACCCACTTGGCTCTGACTGCATGGGAATTACATATAAACCTGCAATAGTCACTACTGGGTCTGAGGATGCTCACGAGTGTCTGAATCAGACAGCTGGGATGAAGGACTGTTCGTCCAAATTGAGTATAATGGTTGCTTTTCTATTGCTGCTACAAAACACCATGACGACAGCGACTTATAGGAAGAAGGGTTTACCTGGGGCTATGGTCCCATAGAGATTAAAGTCCTTCACCATCACAACAGGGAAGTGTGCCATGAGGCAAACATGGCAACCGGAACCGGAAGCTGAGAGCTGAGGGCTCACATCTGCAATAGCAAACCAAAGCAGAGAGAGTGAACTCCAAATGGCACCAGGTCTTTGGAAACGTCAAAGCCCATCCCCAGTGATGTGCTTCCTCAGCAAGACCATACCTCCTAAGCCTCCCCTGTAGCCACCAACTAGGACCAAGTATTCAGATGCCTGGATTGTGGAGGCATCTCATTCAAATCACCACACTGAGCACTTTGCTGGGCTTATAAAAATGCCTCCTTTCCATCTCATAAAACAGGCAATCCCAGTATCACCTCCCAGGCTCCTATTAGAAATAAAGAAGGCTTTTTTTATTATTTCTAAGTGTATAGCAGAGCCAAGAAACACTAGCCATTCATATCAGTTCCAACCTCTTAAAAATTGAGAATATGTCAAAATAAAAAACTTTTTTTCTTTTAACTTAAAAATACATCAGGGAGAAGACACCAACATTTTTAAAAGTCTTATATTTATTCCCAAGTAGGCAAACCTCAAAATGCTATAATTCAACGCCTGTCACTTTGGACACATTTTAGGCCTGCTTTTCATTAGGTATAAAGACAAAAGCTAAGGTTTAATCCAAAATTGCCTCTGTGGTGCACAGATAAATCCCCGAAAGGGTGATTACTTGTAAAGAATCATGTTTGCTAGAAAACCCTCAGAATTTTAACATTGCAAGGAGCCACAGTGGCCATCGATGAGGTTCTGAGTTTTTAATCTCCCACTGATGATAGCTGGTCCCCACTGAAGCTCCAGGAGCCAGCTAGTGGCTGTGCCAATCCACTGAGAAATAAACTGAGCTGTGTAGAGCTAACTGAGGCCTTGGGGTCCCGAGATATGGGAATGGCCTTACCTTCTGGGCCTCATGCATCTCTCCACAGCATCGTGTTACCCCAGCCACTTTTAACTGTGGATTCAGGATTTGCTGGAAAGGTCTAGAGTTAGTAAATTCATAAGAAAAGGACCTTGGAGAGCAGAATTAAGTTCCAGATTCTCCTTCTCACACTGTAGCTGAGTGAGTTGCCTGGGTCTCAACCTCCTATTGGGGAAAATGAGATGATCACATTCCATAGGCTAATGTGAGGATCACCAAGAATGAGCCATACCTGGCATGTAGACAGTAGTCCTAAATGAGAGAGACTTTAGGAAAGCCCCTTGAAACACTGTGTACGTGCTTACTAGATTTCAGAACATCTCTTTGGGCCCCCCTTCAGGTCTTTTTTCTAGATATTTCCTGTTCTTAAAAGGTCATGTGATCCAACCTGAATATCAGGGTACAATTTTTTGTCACTGACCACAACTTCAGAATTGCATTAAAAAAAAAAAAAATCACAAAGCTTGGATAGTGACCGTAGGTGTAAGGTTGATCCGTAGTCCTTTGCTGAGGAAAAATGGGCCCTCCCAAGGCTAGCCAAACGTTCAAGAGTAGGAATTGGCACGCTGTAGCCCAGGGGTCGAATCTGGCCCACTGCCTGTTTTTATAAATAAAGTTTTATTGGCACAAGGCCACATTCATCTGTTTGCATGTTGTGTGTGGCAGCTTTCCCACTGTTACAGCAGAGCTAAGTGTTGCAACAGGGACCATATGGCCCACAGAGCCTAAATAGTTACTATCTGTCCCTTCACAGGGAAAGTTTGCCAACCTATGCTCCAAAGCCATGTCATAACTTCATCTACTGAAAGTCATAGAGGAAGCTCCTAACAGATGGGAAATCTAGGGTGATGTTAGGTCCCAACAAGGAAGAGAAGTAGAACAGCAGAGACGAAGTCCCCAATGGAAGGAACAAGAAACAGATCTGGGACTAGCGTGAGAAGAACGGGATGAGAAACGACTCCCTTTTCACCAGCCGGTATTTAAATTCTGAAGGTACTTGACAGAGCAGGCAGTGCACAGCAGCTGGCTTGGTTGGGAGGCTTAAAGAGATGGTCACTACCATAGTAACACAAAGTGCTGGAAGAAACTGTGGGCATGAGGGCAAGGAGGGGTTGAACAGGGAGGGGTGTTCTAGAAGTTATGTGTGCCTTTGGCATACTTCGGCTCATCCAGCCCAAAGACTAGCCATGGTGGTAGGGAAAGGCACAGTCTCGCTGTTCTTTGGAGGTGGAGGATGCCGAGGTTGAAAGGATGGGAAGGACCCACCCAAGGTCACATGACACAGACCTCAGACTTCATACAGCTGTGAGATCTTTATCGTGGATTTCTTTGGGCAGTCGCCAAATATATCTCAATTCCCTGAACCAGCAGCTTTCTGGGAGTCTGGTTGCCTTGTAATAGCATCTGTCTCCTTTCCTTACCCTGGGTGGACAGGTAGTGTGAAGATTACCCCCACCCCAGACATTACCCTCCCTGCCTGTCAAAGCTGGAAATAGCCATTCTCCCCAGAGGAGCCCTCTCATCAATGCTGGATAACTCAGAGAGAGTCAACAGTGATCAGCCTAATAGTCAGGCAGACATCTTGATGGAGCAATGATAGCAATTGGTCTGAAATGTGGGAAAAGAACAGTGTTTTATTTGGTCCGGAAGTTCTTTCCCACACACCTATCATCAGAACACCCTCCACCTCCAGCAGCCAGGAGGACGAAAATCCCCGCAATGGGAAATAGAAGGGGAGTGTTAGACGGGTGTCAGGGGATCTCACTAAATATACCCATGACTCAGGACTCTGCCATCATCTCCTGAGATGCAGCCTGCCTTGCAGGAATGAGCATTCCCTGGGAACCATGGAGGGGTGTTCTATTAGCTTGGTGTGAACCTCCACTGAGTACCCCAGTTCCAGGAGCTGGGAAAAGGTCGGTGGTAGAATACCTGCTTAGGTTGTGCAAGGCCTTGGTTTCAAATGTCACTGCTGCAAACAACAATAAAAAAAACCCTCTTTGAATTCCTAGGCATGCTCTCATCTCTGTTTCTCCCACAAGAAGACTTAAACCATGTTGATTCAAAGATGGTAATCATGCATACTTGGGAAGGGGACTGAAAAGGGCAGTCCTTTTATAATTTAGCATCTCTGTGTGGGGTTCCCCCCCTCAAAAACAATAAGAACTGTTTTGTATATAAGACTTCAGGAAAAGTAATGTTAAGTAAGCCTTCATTACAGTTTTTGCTTACTCTATCTTAAGAAGATTCTCTATCTTCTTAAGCATGTGTGCATGCACCCATCAGCATATTTCTATGACTTCTCACCAAATGCCTACTATGTGCCAGACACTGAAAACCTCCAGAATCAATGGCACCTGGCCTCATCCTGAAATCAAAAATGAGGTGCTTGAAAAAACAATTAAAGGTAGATCACCATAAGGTAATGAGAGGAATAACAGAATGAAAGAGACACAAAGCTCACACTGACAAAAGGGAGGGAAGAAGCCACCTGGATATGATATCTAAACTGAGACATAAGGATAAATGTCCCCAGCTGGAGTCGTGAGACAAGTAGAGAGCATGCAGAGACCTCTGTCCCCTTTTACAGAACCCTGGTGACTAGGAGCTTCCTAGCCCCTTGGTGACAAAGAGCTTCCTTGCAATTTTAGGGCTGAAGATATAAAGTTGGGAACTGGGTATGCTGGCCCCAGAGTGATCCAGTTCTACCGAACCACTCAGCCACCCATGTATGATCAGTGAGAAGCAGTCCCCACCTCATGGTGGGAGCAACCGCCAAAGCTACAAGCTAAATGCTGGCATTCCTCTGTTTAGGATACTCACCTATTTTCAGTAGCCCCAAAATAAGACTCTGAACTTCTCTGGTAGACTGTGGGGTCCCAGATAATCTGCCCCGCTGCTTCCTAGATTTCTCCAAACTCACGTCACTCCGCTTTTAGCTCACCATCTCCAGTCACGCTGGATTCACTTCTTTCCCACGTCAGAGCGTTTGCAAATCTGTTCCACTTACCCAGAATTCTCTTCCATTAGTTCCTCATCAGCCCGTTACAGTTCATCCTTCTTTGGTACCATAGGAAAAAGGGAGGCCTGCTTCACATACCCCCTTTACGGGGCTTCCTTCTGTTGCCTGCTGAGGACCCTACTCTCTGCAAAGAACTTACTATAATTTTTACTTACTTGTTTGATGTGGGAGGCAGGGTTTCTTATATTCTCTGTGACAGTAGAGTATTATGAAGGTAGAAACTGTATTATTCTACAAGGGCACTTCAGTTCCTTGCATATAATAGGTGCTCAGTTAATACACTGTGCCCTGTGTTGAGACTGACAGGTCTGAGATCTTGCCCTAAATACAAGCTAACACATTAGTCTGTCACTGTTTCCTGGGTGTCATCAAAAAACATTAGGCTTCAGGGTGGGTTTGTGAGATGTCTCTGCCAGTAAAGCACTTGGCATGCAAGCCTTAGGACATGAGTTTAATTCTTAATATCCACATAAAACACCAAGTGTGACAGTGTGCACATATAGTCTAAGTGCTAAGGAAACAGAGTTGAGAGGATTCCTGCAGCTTGTTGGCTAGTCCGTCTAGCAATTCAGTGAGAAAAAAAATAAAGGCAATGGAGAAAGACATCCAGCACTGACCTGCAGCCACCACATGCACATACATGTTCATGTATGCAACACATACACATATGTACACAGACTCCAGAACCACAGACATGAATTTCTATAGCCATCTCAGTGCAGATTCCAAGTCTCAGTGTTCACAGGGTATCAGGAGAGAACCTGGTGATCCTATATGTGCAGGGTGTTGCCTTGCATGAAACAAGCCCTATGTTATCCAGGAGGCTGGATCTTAGCATGGGTAGTAACCTCGCTTATCCAGAGAAAGACAATCTTCTCTAGTAATCCTGGTGATCCTGTCTTTTACTCTCAAGAAATATTTCCTTTGTCTGCTTAGGCCAAACATAGCCTTGAAAAGATGTGCTGGAATGTTATAGAATATCCCTAGAGTATAGGCCTCTGTTCCCAAGACATGTAGAAACAGGAGCAAACCCAGACAGAACAGTTCTCCAACCCTACATGAAATTTCTGACTTTTGTATCTGCAGAAGCACACAATGTCCTTTAAATAAATGATGAGCTTGTAATACACGTAGGTTCCTTTGCATGCTTCCCAGCCCTTCAAGGAGATCACCAAAGGATCTGTAGTTGGACTGTGAGCAGCTAGACATTGGGAAAACCAGTTCGATAGTCTTTTATGTAGCTTTGGAAAAGAAAAAGAAAGCAAATCCACTTATCAAGTTTCCTCAGAGTACCAGAAACCAAGAACAGCTTGGTTCCGGAAGAACAGGGCCAAGAAGTGATGTGCCATAGAAAGATGGCCACATTGCACTATATGCTTGCTCAATACAAGGAAGGAATGTGTGAGGAACTCAGCTGCAGAACACACTTCCTGACATCGCTCATGTGATTCCTAAATGGTACCCATCACCAACTCACTGCCCTCCGTTCCTAAGGTTAAATTGTGTCATATGTCAACCCTACTGGCTTGTAGATCTTCCTTTTGTCATCTTAGACATTTGGAATCTGTAAATGGGTTTTGTTTTAATTTGAAACAAAAATGAGTATTTTGGATGAACACACCCATTTCAGTGTCTGTCTCAATCAATGTGAAAAGGTTCCCAAGATGATCCCTTGATAGACGTAATGAGACTCTGAGGAGAAGGCAGGCCGTGAGGAAGATGCTTTTGTACAGGGCAGAGCAGGCACAGACTAAGTGATGTTCATGGAAAATAAGGACCACAAAAAATATGTTTAAAAGACTGTTGTAGGTGGAGGCTGTAAAGAAGGCTCAGAGGTCAAGAGCACTGGCTGTTCTTCTAACGGACCCAGGCTCAATACCTAGCACCCACATGGCAACTCACAAACATCTGCTACCCCATGCAAGTCAGTTCTGGGACTGACTTCTTCTTCTGGCCTCCAAAGACACTGCACACTCACGATACACAGCACCCCTGAAACATGCATAGGTAAATGTCAGACTTAAGTATAGCCACACATCACTCCAGATAGGGATACCCTCAGGAAGTGTTTCATTTCACCCTGCCATATACAGTCTGAAACTTGTACACAAGCTGAGAAGTCTGAGGGAGTACTGGGCCACACACACACACTCCACATATGTTGTCCAGCACCGGGCAAACATTTCATGCAGCATATAACTGTGTTTGGACTCTTCTTATATTTTAATTCTTAAGAGCAGAGAAAAGTTTTGCATTGCGAGCCTACTTGACCCTCTGTACCTCAGGCTAGACTCTTAGATCCCATAATTTAAGCCAGAGCTTGAATCAGCAGAGTGCCATCAGGGTGAAGGCGTGGCAGACAGACAAGGACTAGTGCCCCAAAACCAGTATCTAGATGTGGAAATTTCCAATGTATTTAAATGCAAATAGATAGTTTCTTCTAAAGAGGGGGGGGAGAGAGAGAGAGAGAAAGAGAGAGAGAGAGAGAGAGAGAGAGAGAGAGAGAGAGAGAGAGAGAGAGAGATAGCAAAAGGAGCTGGAGAGATGCTCAGCAGTTAAGAGTACTCGTTGCCCTTGCAGAAGACCTGTTTGGTTCCCAGCACCCACATGGCAGCTCACAACTGCCTGTAACTCCAGTTCCAGGGAATCCAACACCCTCTCCTGGCTTTCATGGGTACTGCATGCATACAGTGCACTAACATATATAAGCAGGCAAAACACTCGTGCACATAAAATATAAATAAATCTTAATAAAATAAAGAATTAAAACTCTGTCTTAGCCTCCCTGCCACCCAGTGTGGGTACACAGGCAGAGTGGCGGTTCCTCCCACGCGGTACTCACTTTGCCACCTTCCCTGGTCTCTTACTTCGCTCACTCCAGGCCCTCGCCACCCACTCTTGGGTCTTTACAAATGGCAGGTGACTGATTACTAAATGACTCCATGAGAGCAGAGGAGAAGGTCATTGTCTGATTTCTCTCTTTCAGATTCAGTGCAAGACTGTCCACGTAACTGCCACGGGAATGGCGAATGCGTGTCTGGACTGTGTCACTGTTTCCCAGGATTCCTAGGTGCAGACTGCGCTAAAGGTAGGTGTCACCACTTCCCTGTAGGGGGAGAAGAGAAGGAGCACCCTGGTCGCCCTCTCATAAGTCTTCTGCACTGGGACTGTGTAAACCCATGCATGCGCAAATGCTCCCCGTTTGGCGAGGAGCAGGTTTTGATATATAACCAGCAGCCAGCGTGCCTATAGGAGTAAGGCAGTCAGCCTTGGCACTGAGGTGTGCTGAGAAGAAAGATTTGCTAAAAATGAGATGGTCGGATTTCCTGTAAAAGCAGAAGTGAATTACCATTACTCCTTTCTTAGAATCATTAGCTTCTATGTAATGGAAGATTAAGCATCTCAGGGTTAGTAAATTTCATTCATTCTGGCCAGCTACACTCTTAATCTAGGAAGTGCTATTTATCTTCATGGAATTGGTTTTAAATTGTATTATTAATTTATCTAGGCTGCTTTGCAAAGAATGGTTGGGGCCTTGGGATTCTTGGGGGAAAGGTAATTTAAGAAAGAAAATGACTCTCTAAAGAACAGGGAATTTAGGGGCTGCACACCTGGCTTGTAAGAGACCTTCAGTGTGACCTTGATGTGGCTCTCAGGGTCAAGTATAGTTGGGGGCACAAATACACACACATGTCCCAAAGGACACAAGTATGTTCCCAGAGTGTTGTGTTGACCCGCTCTGTTTCCTTCAGCTAAAATCTGAGGTACTGCCTACCACACAGATTGCCCACCCACCAACAGGAAGTGTAGGAAACAGTATTGGGACATTAAGAGCCATCTCTCAGCTTTGGTTTTCCCCTCTCAACTCTGTGCTTACACATCTCTGACCCTTTGTGACCTTGTGCAAGTCAGGCAGCACCTCTGCACTCCGGTTTTCTTATCCAGAAAAGGGGGCATGGCGTCCGATGTTCAATTTGAGCAGTGTAAGATACACACAAAGTAGAGCTCTAGTAAGCCCACAGTATTAAGTATTAAGTACTAATGCAGTAGTAAGTAGTCCTAGGACCAAGGGGCCTCAATAGAGCACATCGTAAGCTTCCAATGGGATTGGTTTTTGTTGCCTTCTCTAGATTTTAGTTTGTTCATATATTCAAATCATCTTTTCATCACCTTTATGTGTATTTCCCTGAAAGTTACCTGCCTTGACGCTAAGACTCAGAAAAGCTGCTACTTTTTTTTGTTTGTTTGTTTGGGTTTTTTGTTTTGTTTTTTCAAAGCAGGGTTTCTCTGTGTAGCCCTGGCTGTCCTGGAACTCACTCTGTAGACCAGGCTGGCCTCGAACTCAGAAATCCACCTGTCTCTGCCTCCCGAGTGCTGGGATTAAAGGCGTGTGCCACCACTGCCCAGCAAGCTGCTACATTCTAAGTAATGCCATTCATTTGTCCATCCCTCTAAACTCTTGCTCCAAAAAAAAAAAAAATAATAATATCTCAATATTCTCCATAGCTTAAAGATTTGAGATTTGTGTTGTGGTGAGTACTCAGTGCTAAGTGAATGAAGCTTTTATATCCTTGAAGCCCTGGCATTGGTGGCCATCCGAGTGATACTCATTTCTAAGACACCTCCTCTGTCCCACAACACACAGGTTCGGTCAACTTACCAGATAGAGAAAGATAAGAAGCATGAGGCCTGTGAACAGATTCCTTAGCTGTGTTTTAGCAAAGCACATTCATGTTCCAAGACACAGGGACACAACCCCAAGGAGAATGATAGACTGTCGGCTCATTCCAGTGCTGGCTGTAAGGGGTCCGGTGGGGGATGGAGGTTGACCTGCCTTGCTGTGTCAAGTGCTTTTCCTAGTGAAGGCTTGAAGAAAGGCAGACCTCAATATCATCTGAATGGCTTTTCTTGTGTAATCTAATTTTCCTGGGAGTGAAGGCATTAATGAGAGGAAGGACTGGCTCGCCCTTTTATACGTGGCTGCAAATGGGCTGAACACTCAGCCGCGCAGGCTGTGAGCTGTAAATGTGTATTAACACTGACACACATCGATGTATTATTAATCCTAAAAACCATGTGTGCTCTGACTGCACATCCAGTTACTGGCCTTTCAGACCCAAGTACCCAGCCATTTAAGGACTCTCCACTCTGAATCCATTTGCAGACGCGTGTCCATTCTGCATTATGGATCTGTAATGGAGTGTGCATTTAGCTGTTTAAAAGGACTCCCGGTGTGTGTTTTGCATTCGCCACCTGTGCTGTGGCTGGGTACACCCCCCCCCCAAGTGTGCATTAGCCATAGTATATAATTGATCCTTGTGAAGCAATTATTGAGTGGCTGCTAAGAGGAGTTATTCCTTCCTACCCAATGTCTGTTCCTGAAATCAGCTTTTGAACTTGCATGCATATTTTAATTTAACTGTTTATATATATGATGGGTAAAATTGAGGCGCTTAAAGAATGAAATTGCTTTGCATTTATTGTAGGCATAGTTGGTTTAAGAGCATGGGAAGCAAGTACTTGCCTCTCTGCCCTAAAGGTGCCTGCTCCCTCAGTGTTTTTCAAGTGGCCGCTGGCCAAGTTACTTTGTAATGACTTACGTATTCTCCCTCTGATTCTAAGCCCTTGTCTCCCAAACTTGGATTGTCAATGTGCCTAGCTTTCACTTTTTGCCGTCAGTATTTTTACTAACTTACTTTTAAATCAATTCATTATGTATGTATAGATATTTTTATTTTTAAAAAGAACAATGCCAAAAGCAAAAATTGAGAAAAGACTAACATCGGTTGTCGTGAATATGAAATATGAATGCCCCTTTAAAAATTACTGGAGACTCGTAGGGCAGGCCTTTAATCCCAGTACTTGGGAGGCAGAGGCAGTCAGATCCCTGAGTTCAAGGCCAGCCTAACATACAGATCAAGCTCCAGGACAGCCAGGGGTATACAGAGAAACCCGGTCTCGAAAAACAAATGTGCATGTGTACTATACATATAATATTGCATATATTTTAAATAAAAATAACTAAAGACTTATCTTTTCTACCACAATGAATATCTAAACCATCTTCTAATCATTTATGACTTATTAAGAATCCGGCAGTGAGGGCTGGGCTTGGATCATAGAGCATCCATGTGATGCATGGGGCCCTGTGTTCAATCCCCAGTTCTGCAAAACACACCAAAGCAAAAAACAAGAATCCAACAGTAGACCTGAATGTCCATGCAAGGCCTAGATTCTTAGGGAAAT
Source organism: Rhynchomys soricoides (assembly GCA_019843965.1). NCBI lineage: Eukaryota > Metazoa > Chordata > Mammalia > Rodentia > Muridae > Rhynchomys > Rhynchomys soricoides. Next base: position 9,415,516 of record JADRCH010000008.1, read on the forward strand.
CCAAGTTTAAGCACCTTGTCCCATAGGCTCTGGCTCCTGAGACTGACGGAACACCCTAAGTGTTTGTGAAAATAGATTCACAAACAGGCTTCAGCTGCCTGGACAGCTTCCAGCAGGGGAGTCTAATCCCAGCACCTGGTGCTCATCTGATGCTGAAGCCTGCACTCCACTGCCCTCCAGTACTAAGTATATAAGGGATGATGTACAAATATGCAAATTATTGAATGCATACTATCCCATTTGTCCACATATCAACAATGTGACCTGAGTAATATTTTAACTAATGCCATGCCAAACTTGTTAACCTTTTTTTTCATTAAAGTCACCTTAGGAGCTAGCAAAGATACCTCAGGAGGTAGATGTGTCTGACAATGAAACTGACAACCTGAGATCAATCTGGGAGACCGACATGGTAAAGTAAGAAGCCTGAGTCCTAAAACTTATCTCCAGATCTCTCTACATGTACACACACACACAAAACATACACACACATACACACACACATATACACACATACATACATACACACACACACATACACACATACATACATACACACACACAAACATATACACACACACACAAAACATACACACACACACATACACACACATACATACATACACACACATACATACATACACATTCACACAAACATACATACATACACAAACATATACACACACAAACATATACACACACACGAACATACAAACATATAGACACACACACAAACATACATATACACACACAGGCATAAATAAAATTTTAAATTTTTATGTAACTTTGGATGTGAAGACAAGTTACCAAAATAAGAGAATTTCTATAGAGTCCCCCTAAGTCTCTTACAAGGTCAACATTTTAAATTTAAATTTAAAAGCCAGAAACTTAACACCCATGCAATAATTTTTAACTAATGTATAAACCCCCTTTCCCCCACTTTTGCCTTTTAGAGCTGGTTCAGGATCACATGCTTTGTTTCATTATCATGACTCCTGAATCCAGTGGTTCTCAACCTGTAGGTCTCAGCCCCTTTGGGAGTCACAAACCAGATATCTTGCATAGCAGATATTTATATTATGATTCATAGCAGTAGCAGTATTCCAGCTAGGAGGTAGCAGTGAAATAATTTTATGGCTGGGGGTCACCACAACATGAGAAACTATATTAAAGAGTCATAGCAGGGTTGGAGAGATGACTTAGTGGTTAAGAGCAGTGTCTGCTCTTCCAGAGGTCCTGAGTTCAATTCCCAGCAACCACATGGTGGCCCATCTATTATAATGGGATCTGATGTCCTCTTCTGGCAAGCAGATGTACATGCAGATAGAACACTCAAACATTAAATAAATAAACAAACAATTTTTTTAAAAGCTAGCTGAAGGTACAGTTGGTTTTTTTAAAAAAAAATAAATAAATAAAAGAGTCCTAGCATTAGGAAGGTTGAGAACCATTGCCTTGGTCCTTCCATGATATCCCATAATAGTACCTTACTCTTCTTGTATTTTATGGCCTTGACCCTTCCGGATGGCATTGCTTGCTTGGGCAATTTGTATACATCTTTCAGTTTGGCCTTGCCTGGTAAATTTTGTGATTAGATTGAGGGTATGCATTTTAGATACTATGTATGTCATATGTGTGTGTGACAGAACTCAGTGTGTCATCTCAAAGATGAATGAAGCTCCTATTCAAATATGAAGAAATGTTAATGTGGTTGTATGAATGTGCACACACCTGCCTTTCTCTCTCTCTACTTCTCTCACAGGCAAAATGGGTCAAAGGCCCAACTCCATTGATACTGAACAAGTCCCATTCACAAACAACTTTGGAGCCCAAGAAGCTCTAGTGTTAGCAGCCTGGGGCTGATAGAGGAAGGTCATAGGACTAGCAAGGGCAATTGGTCCTCAGCCTCCTGCTACCCACAGCAGCATGGCCCATCTCCTGGCTATGGGCCTCCATCACTTGCCTTCTTTCTGGATGAAAACACTGCAGATGCCCTGAGCACAAGGTCCCCCCTCATCAGGAATTCACACCACCTTTGTTCTTGCTCTGACAGCTGTATCCAGGATGCCTTGGGTTCTGCCAGTCTGCTAGTGTAGGCAGCCAGCAAACATGGGCCCTCCTGCTAGGGGGAGAATTTGCCACGTTAGCAGGCACAATTCCCATCACATCCAAGTGACCTGGTATGTGTCCAAGTGACAGAAATACATATTTACTCCCTTGACTTCACACTGTGCGCTCCATACCCTCAGATATGCAGCGCAGGCAGCCCTTTAAACCTGCCAGTCTGCAACAGACATCTGAAGCCATCCTTTCCCAGAGTGTGGGGACCATCAAGACACATGTGCAGAACACTCATTCTGCACCCACTGCTGTCCTGGGGCTCCTAGGGGCACTGAGGTTAAAATAGACCTAACCCTCACCAGGAGCCCACACTGGCTGCTTCTTCCATGACATTCCAAGTCAGCTGAGGGAACCTAACCATGCAAATGCCTATTACGAGAAAACTGCTGCAGGAAGAGCCAGAAACACAAGGTGTGCAAAGCAGCCCCGGGTCAGGCTGAATGTCTGACACATACCAGGTCACTGGTCCTACAAACAGGCTGTGAGCACCTGGCCCAGGCTACCAGATACACCAGTGTGATCAAGCTGGTCCTGATCTGTCCTTCTTTTGATGGTGGGTCCTGGTAACATTCAAGCATCTGTGAAATTCCCTCACACCTTCTGCTGTGGCACTTGACCCTGATTCCCAGGAAATGCATTTGACCAGGGTTCAACTTTCCCACCTGTTTGATCTCCCTCCTGGAGCTACCTTCCGTGTGGCCTCTGTGTGGTGTGGCCTGCGTGTCTCCTTCTCTAGGACCAGCTGGTATGATCCATCTTTTATATTCGTCTTCCTGTCTAGTGTGATTTCCAAGGCTGTGTTGAAGGATCCTGAGACTCCCCCACTTACAACAGATCTCCCCTATGCTTTATAGACGTCCTGACCTCATCTGTAGTAACATCTGGACACTTGATGTTTCCATCACCATACCGTAGTGCTATGAGCCACTTGTTTCCTACATGCTTCTGGAAGCCAGTTTGTAGGAATGTGGTACCTTCAAGAAGAGTTCCTAAAGCTAATTTTTTTTTTCCTTGTTGTTTTGTGAGACAGAGTCTCATATAGCCCAGGTTGACCTTGAATTCCCATATAGCCAAGGCTAGCCTTGAATTCCTTTTGCCCCCACCTCCTAGCTGCTGAGATTATCGGCATGCACCACCATACCTGGTTTTAAAAAAAGAAAATTTGAATATATACAGTTTATTGAGAACCTATGAAAGTAGCCAGTTAATAAAAGGAGTAAAAGAAAATCTCAAAGAAACTCCAATGAGGAAATCACCATGAAGGATGATGTTTGTTGTGACACAGACTAAGAAATTTGCTCAGATTCTGAGTTGCAGGGATACCTCATTTCCCTGCCATTACTCTTCCTGTCCCGTGGCTCCCCTGTTGTTTTAAGACTGTTGTTGTGGGCTAGGGCTCTGAGTTACTCCTTCTCCTCTTATTTACCTTTATCTCAAGGCCTTGTGTTGATTTCACTTCTCCTAGACTTGTATGCAGAGTCTCCTTGCTTTTCAGACATAAGTTGAGGCTGCTGAGCTCTAGGCTTACACTCCGGCTCCTCTAATGGCTTATTTGGGCTGAACTGGAGGCTCCAAGCCACTGTAGAACCGTAACAACCCTGAGCCATAGCTGTTAGGTAACATGACTTTAATAGCTATTAGAAACGACAGCTCCTGCTGCCAAACAGCTGTCAATGGAGCCCCAGAAATGCCACAAACATGGGAACATAAAGTTTCTTTTTCTCTAGGGGTGAGGCTCAGCTCCTACCCAGTTCTGAGAACCGTGAAAAGAGAAAGGAAGGATCTTGCCATTTCCCTCCAAACAGGCAAATGTACCCCCTCAACCTGGTCCCTCTCGCCCACATTCTGGTCCTTGAATCAAGCTCTCGCCAAGATCATCATCACCACCACCACCACCACCACCACCACCACCACCACCACCACTACGGACATTTATTGACTCCTCACTGTGTACAGAAGAACACTGCTCTGAGAATCTGCATAACTGTCACACTGAATCACCAGCAGTCCTGTTGTATACATCACCCTAGAGATGAAGAAAATGAGGGATCCAAAAGGTTAAATAACTTACCATCATTACCCAGCTAGGAAGTATTACTCCTGAGATTTGAACCAACATAGGGCATAGACTCTTCCTAGTAGACAGCCCAGGAGGCTAGCCACAAAGAGATGAGGAATACAAAAACATGGTTTCTTCAGAGTGTGTGTGATTAGCATGCCTGAGAGGACTGATTTTAAACCTGGAGGGAGGTTTTTAAAGGTTTACTAAAAAGAAAAGCCAGAGCCCTGAAGGGCCTGGTGGGTTTCCTCACCATCTTCCTACCCTTTGCTAGCTCCTCCACCCTGTCTCTACCCTGTCCTCAGGTCCCCTCCCCTGTGTACTGGCCACCACCCTTTCTGCACGGCTTTCCTCCCTCTTGCCATCCCTGGAGCTCTCTCAGACCTCTTCCCAGTTGTTGTTGCTGCTCTTCTTGAATACCCTCGATGGCTTCCAGTCATCTGTTTGACTGTCTATTGTTAGGCTTCTGGGGAGGCTATCAAGTTCCCAGGTTCATCCTTGATGCCAGGCAGTTGAACTATGGGATGGTATGTGGGTACCTCAGACCAAGCTCCGAAGGCCCAGCAGGTGCTCGGTCGGGGCCACATTCTGATACCAAAGAACAAATATCTTAGAATGGTGTTCAGGATCCATCCTGACCTACGTATGCTGCTTTTGCTCCATACAATCCACAAAATCCAATATAGATTAATGGTCACAGATTCTACAACTTACCCCATCAAAGTATAGGGTCTGCTCCTTCCTCTTTGCTCGTAGCTATTTGGGCCTATCTGGGCCGGAAGAGGCCAATCATCCCCAGCCTTTACTATTCAACTGATGATCTTTTGTGGAAGTCAAGGTCACAGACCACCACCCTCCAGAAACCCTCTCACAAATAACCCCGCTGTCACTCAGAGGTAGAAAGCATAAAGGGTTGGGGGTGGGACTCTGTTGTGCCCTGCTGTTCTGTCTGGAAAGATAGCTTGCTCCCTCTTGCTGACCAAAAGCAGTAAGGTTGTCTTTGTCCTTGTCCTCAGTTTGTCACCCAGGACATAGTGTGTATTTGCTTAAATGCCTGATGGCTGCAAGTCAAGGGATGAGGCTAACAAAGTTAAAACCTAGCTGGACATGTGACCAATGTGAGTGCTGGAGAACACAGTGCTAATTCATCAGAGTAATCTGTGGACAGTCAACACTGGCACAAGGGTGAGTTGAAGGAACACACACAGGCTAGGAGTAGATGATACAAAAGAAATAAGTGCTTACAGAAAGGAGATGCCAGTTCCTTCACAATCCACATGTGCTCTCAGAACGATGGAGTGGTGAAAAATGGAAGCTTTGGAGTTGAAATTTGCTTAATTTGACTCCGCAGTTCCTTAGTTAACAGCACCCATTTTGGACAGTCGTTAAGCTTCCCTGAGCCTCAGTCTTGTCTTCAGTATAACGGGCATGGTTGCCTTGCTGGGAAGTGTGAACATGAGTACTGTGAAGTGTGCAGAAGCATGACAGCATGCTGACACACTCCAGAAATGTTGAGTTAACAGAAGCAGAGGAAGCAGGTGTAACCTTCAGAGCAAGCCTCAGATGCCAAGGAGAATAAGGTCACGTGGCAGGGGGCAGATTTGAGGATGTGACTCTAATGGCCACAGATCAGTATAAGTTAGACACCCCTGTTCCAGGCAGCCACAGCTCTCTAAGCCCTGACAATAAGCACTGCCAGCAGCCCAGACAGGCTGTCCCTGTAACTGGTTCTTCCCCATTATCTGCTTTCCTGTCTCCTCTGCTCCCCAAGAATAAAGAACAAGCCCTCAGCTCCTTCCAGACAGTGGTGGAAGGGGGTGGTTCTCCTACTACCACAGAAATACCTCCTTCAGAGCATCCTTGGCAAAGAATCACATTGCCTCTTGCCACCGTGGCCACGCTCCCTCATGAAATGTGCCCAGGCCCCGTCTACTCCACCTGGATTGCTTCTGTCTCCCTCTGCCACCCCTGAATGCAGATGAGCCTGGATCGTGGCTGCTGCCCCCAGAATGTTCCACAGCCTGTTGCAGTTTAACAACCCAGCCTCTCTCTTATCCCTCCCCTGTCTGAAGAAGCAACTGTGCAAGGATTTCTTGGCAGCTAGACCCAGAAGGAGGGGCTGGAAGCAGGTGTACCCAGAACATGTTCTTCAGCAAGTGACTGAGCAGCCACACTGAGCAAAGTCACGCTTAACAGACTAGTACAAGGATAACTGCTACCACATATCAAAAATGAACTACATCCCTGGCATCATGTAGAGCACTTCACATGAATGATGTGGTCTCATCTCTCCACAATGAGCGTTATCTCTATTTCACAGCTAAGGAAACTGGATCTTAGGAAAGAGAGGCAGGGGTGTTTGGGGGGTCTAGTTATTTGTCTTTTTTTTTTTTTTTTTTTTTGCTTTTGTGAGACAGGGTCTCAGGGTCTCACTCTATAGCCCAAGATGGCCTAGAACTTACTATGTAGTCAGGTTTCAAACTTGTGGCACTCCGCCTGCCTCAGCCTCCCAAGTACTGGGATATCAGGCATTCACCACTGCGTCCCATCCAGGAGGTGTTTTATAAATACACTTTGCTGCTTGATTTCTGGTCCCTGAGTTCGGTACCTTGTTGAATCATCTCAGTATACCATCTACTGGACTCTAATTCAGTAAGCCTGAGACATCAAGAGCATGCTCGGTTCCCGAAGTCTTCAACTGGAGGCCAGGCCTTCTGGCAGGTGACTTATAAAAATTCAAGTCTGAGTATGAATCTGGAACAAACTGCCCTGGAACTCTGCTGAGACAGCCCAATGAGACCTAGAGCCCTCAGGTTACTTCGCTTTCGAAATAAACCACAAACAGCCTCTTATTTTCTCTTCCTAGACCACTTGGCTAACAGCTGAAAAGTTCTGGAAGAGGGTGCTTAATCCTGGGGAGGTGAATGAGGCCCCTGGATTAGGGGAAACCCTATTGCTTCAGAAAAACTTACACAGGAAACAACCCAGTCTCTAGAAAGGACGTAGGCTGGAATAGAGGACAGACATTCTACCCTGTAACTGGTTGGAACAATTTTCTCCTAATGAAACTAATAATAATAAAATAATTATCTATTGATTTCTTACCATGAGCCAGGTCCCACAGCATTATTTCATTTTCTTTCAATTTCCACAAGAACTCCCTTTAAAGGTTAAAAAAAAAAAAAAGTACTGTAAATGTCTGCTCACACAGCTAGGGGGAAAAGACCACAGGAAACTCAGTCTAGTTTACCAGCCGCTCTACGGAGGAATTCCTCCTACCAGCTACAGAGACAAAGGTGAACTCAGTATTCCCATGTGCCTGCGGGACACTCCCATGCTTGTGGACAGCAGGGCACGGTGAAGTTGCAAATTTATCTCAATGCTTCAGCCCTGACAAAAGTGTAAGCAGCTTCTCTGTGGACTTGCACAGCAGAGGCACTTGATACACATGCTGAAGAACTTAGATATTCACCTGTAACCAGTGCTGTTGCCACAGACACACACCCCTCCCCTCCGACTCCTTTTCTTTCTTTTTTTTTTTTTTTTTTTTAAAAAGCAGCTTAAGTACTTATCGATTGAGAACTTTTAACTCTCAAAATGGAGGCATCTCCATATCTCTACAGGTATTTTAAATGAATTGAATTAATCATAGGCTTAAAAGTCTCTTGCGATCTTCGTTAACGTCCCTGGGTTTAATTAAAACATCTGTGCACTTTTAATTTATCGATTCGTCCAACTCATATGTCATGTTTTTAACACACCCCAGCATGCTCTGCATCATTTTTAACCCGATTTCCACTTAACTAAAGCAATTAAATTCACCCCGGATTAATTAAAGCATCCATACTTCCATGCTTAAGTCAGCGTGTGCTGCTTTCCCCACATGGCTCCTGAATGTCAGAGATTTGACACACCTGATGAGTTTTTTGTCCTTCTGGTAATTCTTCCCTGAGTCGCTTTCTTGCTTAAATGTGCCATTTGACAGAACGGGAATGAGGAAGGTGGTTCTTCAGAAGCTGCCTCACCCCATCCCTGGAGCCAGGGGCTCTGCCCCTATCTGCCAGAAGGCACCCTCTGCCTTCCTCTCATTGAGAGTCCTGCTGCACGCACACCTCTGCTGTGCAAGTACACACACACACACACACACACACACACACACACACGCACACACGCGCACACACACTGAATGCCTGAAGAATATGGGCATTTTTTTTGTTCTTAGGTCAATAAGCTACTACCACATTGGGCCGGCCTATGTTTCATGACACAGCATTTTTCTAACTGTCAGCTGGGACGCCCACCCTTCAGCAACTGAACTCCACAGAGCCCAGACCCCCTAATCCCTGACAACACTTCCAGGCTGTGAATGAATCTTCAATTTTACTTCCATTCTGAGAAGCTTAGAATTAAATCTCTGTAGTCTTTAAATTTAATGTAATTGTTGCAGACTCTGAATATCTTTCATACCTGCAACCTATATTATTGCTGCTACAGAGTTTGCCTACTATTCCAGTTTGATTGTCTCTTTGTGTTGATTTATAGAGTTCCTTGTATATGTTAAATATTACATTTTGTCCTGTAAAACACTTTAAGATCTGTTTTCCCAATATCGCTTATGACCTGGTTTTTGTTTTAGGCTTGTATCCACTGTCAAAAATTTTATACAATCAAATGTAGTCACTTTTGCTTCGTGGTCTCTAGAAGGCATATCTTTCATATTACCTGAAGAAAATAAGATTACTCTCCAATGCTTTCTAATGCTCCGACTCTTTACATTGTAGAGAGAGTTGGTTGTTCAATACAGAGTACAGTAAGAGCCAACTTGGTTGTACAGCAAATGAAATGCACTTGGAGGGATGTTAAGTGAGACCTGCCTTTCCTAACAGTGTTTGTTTGTTTGCTTGCTTGTTTGTTTGTTTGTTGCTCCTAGAAAGAAAATGGAGTGGTGGTTTTGGTGTTGGGAGCCTCAGCCTTGCTTGGCCTCCATGACTCAAATGTTTCTTGTCAACTACTCTGGTGGGGTAGGGTGGGGCATCCCATCCCTCCCATCTTTTTTTCCCTGACATCAAGCCTGTCTGCTTATAGTATTAGGTTACCTGTCCATAGTTGCTGATCTGTTTGGAGGGAAGGCAAGCAATGCACACTGCGACTTTGACAGTTTACCTGAGGAACTAGGGTCTAGTATATTCTAGGACTAGTTTCAAGTGGGTATGCAGTACCAGGCATGGTGGTTCACACATGTAATCCCAGGTTTCAGGAAGCTTCAGCAGAAGGCTGCAAGTTTGGGGCAAGCCTGAGCTACAACGTGAGTGCCAGGCTAACCTGTACTATAAATGTGAAGCCCTATCTACAAAATTAATTAATTAATAAAAAATGTTAAGCCAGGTTTCAAATCACTTCTAAAAGTGCATTGTCCGAGATCTCCTCGTCTCGACTAATCCGGGTCACAGATGGCTTGTCAACTGTAACCATCTTGCCTCTCCTGTCAAATTAAGCCTCCCCTACAGCCCCTCCATCCCCTCTGAGTATTCTCTCCACTGAAAGTAGCAGGTAGACAGGATTTGTTTTTCTTAAAACACCAATGAGGGGCTGGTCCTTTAACTGCCTACCAAGTAAAGAACACTGATCATTCATCTCCCTTGCAGAGACACTGGGAAAAAGAAACTCCAGCTTAATCATTAAAATGAGCTTTACACCGTTTAGGTGACTCTAAATTATGTCATTTTTTGTGTCATCAGCCTGTTAACTTGTCAGTCGTCAGTTGCAGCGGTAATTTATATTCCTTCTGCGGGAGTCTTAAAGCTTCCATTTACTAGATTTAGGAAAACAGGAATCGTCGATTTGTACACACATTTTAATTAATTTTAAATAGAAGCTTGAGTGCACAATATTCTACTCCTGGAAGCATGTGGAATAAGGGAGAGAAAGAGAAAGACAGGAAGATAAGACATTTCATATATGGCTTCTGACCAGTCAGGACCACAAAGGAAGCTGACAAGTTCTTGCCATTGGGGCGATCTGGCACTTCTTATTATGAGTATAGTGTGCTTGCATACATGTGCGTGTGCATGTGTGTGTGTGTGAGTGCACGCATGTGTGTACACAATGGCACATGTTGACAACTGTGTCATTTATTTCTTTTATCACATCAGCCCCTCCAGTCAGGTTGGGGACCCAGTTTGGAAGATCACGAGACCATCCGTTGCTTGTCTAACAGGTGTCAGCTCCTATGTTGATTCCTTGGTCATCTTACTTCACCTCCTCCTCCCATCCACTCTGAGAGGGATTTTTTAAGGGAATATTGAATATCTAAGAAGTTAAGTCACTGTCTTAGTCAGGGGTTCTATTCCTGCACAAACATCAAGACCAAGAAGCAAATTGAGGAGGAAAGGGTTTATTCAGCTTACACTTCCACATTGCTGTTCATCACTAAAGGAAGTCAGGACTGGAACTCAAGCAGGTCAGGAAGCAGGAGCTGATGCAGAGGCCATGGAGGGATGCTACTTACTGGCTTGCTTCCCCTGCCTTGCTCAAGACTACCAGCCTAGGGATGGTACCACCCACAAGGGACTTTCCCGCTTGATCACTAATTGAGAAAATGCCTTACAGCTGGATCTCATGGAGGCATCTTCTCAACTGAAGCTCCTTTCTCTGTGATAACTCCAGCTTGTGCCAAGGTGACACCAAACCAGCCGGTACGGTCACTGTTACCAAATCCCACAGCTGGCACCTGAAGACTAGTTGCTGAACCTGGGGCTTCCTGCCACCGGCATCTTTGACGTTTTCATTTCTCCTTTGTGCTATCTCTTGGTAGAATGTGGAGTCCAAATAATTTTCCTTTCTGATCTTAAAAAATAATGCCCATTATGTGATTACAGTCAATCAGTCAATAAATCAATCAATCAATAAAATACACGTAGGTTCCCAGTTTTCACTCAGCTTCTCTGGCATGAACAGATCAGAGCCACACATATTTATTTCGAAGCCCTGGAGTGAGTTGTGTCTGAGAATAAGTTATAGGTAAGGTTCCTGGCTTCCCATGCTACAGACCCAGTGACCACGAGCAGGCTTTGTTCTTCATTCCAGTGTTGGTGAACTCCTTGAGTTTCCTTCTTCCAATCAGTCTTTTTGGGCTGTTTAATGTGAGCATCAACCAGGCCTCTGAGTGCCCTGCTTTCCAGCAAGCATCAATGTCTTGCATTTCTACCCACAACTCCCAGCAAGTTTGCATCAAACAACTTGAGAAAAAAAGGGGGGTCTACATTTAGGAACACTGTGACCTGACTTTTCTTCACTTTTTCCCTAAGTAATTTAAGTAGGTCACATTTTAAACTTGATTTCCCAGGCTTCTGATTTTATATAAAAAACCAATTCTTATTTTCTAGACAGTTCTATTTTTTCCCACCACTTGGAGTTTGTGCAAAAGGAAAAGGAGAAAATAACCCTTCCTTTTGTCAACTAATATAGACAGTAGTCAATTGTTTCCTGCCCCTACATTGTGGGAGTAAGAGAGATGCCATGGAGCACCACTGGTGGTGATCTGAGGTCACCTTGTCGTCCAGCCACGTAGCCCATCTAGTATATAGTGTGCAAATCAGCAACAGCCTTGGACTACTATACATTATATAGACGCATTCCTCACGGTTGCTTATTTCAGACCTGAGGGTGGAGGTGGGGAGAGATGGGATGCATATTCTAGTCTTCCTTCTGGAGATCCTCCTGTATGACCGAGATCAGAAATGACAAGTAGGTTTTCTCTTGAATGCCAGCTTGTTCTCCTTTCAGGTCTTAGCCTGGGCATTGCAATGGTTTTCAGGTTCTTTCTAGGTTCAGGAGCCGATCTCAGGATTCACTAATGATGTCTGCAGAGTTACAAAAAAGGAGATAATTGCCTGCTCGAATACATTTGCATCCCTGATAGCAATGAGTCCTATGATGAACCAATGTGATGCAAACTTAGTTTGCCTCCAAATCCCTCTCTAGACCTCAAGAAAATCACATTTGCAGTAGAGGAAAGATCCAAGCTGTTTACTCCCTCCAGGACAATGAGTATCTCTAGTAACTACAGAATCCCCTGCTCGACATCCTAAGTGTAAAAAGCGTGTGTCCTCTCTTAGAAAGGTTCATCTGAATTCAGCATGTGCCTTCAATGTCATTTGAACTAGTTTCTCCCTAGATACTTCATGAGGATAAGAATTTTAGAAATAATACTTCCCAACGTTTCAACAACTACCCTCTTATAAAATATTTGGGAAGATAATATCTCATCAATCACATGCCAACTACCGAGATGTTTTCTTTCAAATCAGTTTGAAATTGAGGGGGAAATTCACTGTGTTTGCAACACGAGGCCCATTTGAGGTGTTGTCCCTTCCCTGCCTTTCACAAGGTACACCTTAATGCTTTCCCATAAATCCTTGGCTAGCGAGAACACAGGAGGAGTTTTTACCCAAGCCAGTCAACAGTATAGACCTCAGCACTGACAGGAAATCATCTTTGGCAAGCACTGTGCCTGTTCTCTGGAAGCTCATATGTCCTGGAAAGAAACACTCACAGAGGGGGACATTAATGACTGTCCCATGACCACAGGGAAAAAACAAAAGTAAAGCAAGGTGAGCAGTGGACTAAAAAGCAATCTGACAGAATCCTCATTCTGCTCTGGAATATTGAGGTCCCCTAGTTTTGTATGAATGCACCATCCATGAAGAGTTCTCAGAACCTGGGCTTAGAATCACAGACACCACTAGTAGTCACTGCAATGCCTCCATGGGTCCTATCTGAAGGTCTCTTCCTGAAGGGCTTCACCATAAGCGGGCAGCTAGAGAAACATTTCATTTAGAAGATGGGTTGGAAATACAGGTTTATTGCAAATTATTGTTGAGATGGGAACTTTGGAGCCTGAAGGAGCCCACCAAAATCCCCTTGTAAGCAAACTCTGAAAGTAAGAAGTACCATTAAGACCAATTTAAACAAGAGGCAATGGCATCCCAGGCAGTCCCCACCACAGACTTCTCATCCTTCATATTCTCTCTCTCTCTCTCTCTCTCTCTCTCTCTCTCTCTCTCTCTCTCTCTC
>JADRCH010000008.1:9428780-9454446 GCA_019843965.1 Rhynchomys soricoides
CTCTCTCTCTCTCTCTCTCTCTCTCTCTCTCTCTCTCTCTCTCTCTCATGAGTCAAGCCTGTTTTAATTCATGTGTTCTTTGAAATAGATACACTTACTTCTTCATGATATAGGTAACAAGCTAGGGCAGAGAGAGAGAGAGAGATTCATTGGCTCAAATGTGTCCAGAACTGGAGTCATCTGAGGATAAAATAATGAATAAAATACACCCAGACTTGCAGTTCCAGCAGCATCCTTAGCAGTATGGCTTTCTTAAAAGCAAACTTAAACTCTTATGGCTGTAGAGTTTGTTAACCTGGGTTTCAGTTGGGTCCCTGCTTGTGAGCCTTGTGCCAACAGAGAGATAATATCACCAATCTGAGCCTTGAGTGCACAGTGGAATCCTGATCATAGCTGCCTCTCATAGGTAGGTCAGGACATTTGTAAGCCATACCTGACTGTGCATGGGCAGGAGCCACTGACTGCAGTGGAATTTTTTTGGTCTTTTGTACTTGAAGGTGACGATGCACCTCTGTAGCTAAGTCCTCAACCTACAAGATTGGGTGTGAAGCTGCAATGCCAGACAGACATGGCCCTTCAGATGTCGATCCCTCTGTGACCTGGTGTTCTCTTTCATTTTCAGCTGCCTGCCCTGTCCTGTGCAGTGGGAATGGACAGTATTCCAAAGGAACATGCCAGTGCTACAGCGGCTGGAAAGGTGCGGAGTGTGACGTGCCTATGAACCAATGCATCGATCCTTCCTGTGGGGGCCATGGCTCCTGCATTGATGGGAACTGCGTGTGTGCTGCTGGCTACAAGGGCGAGCACTGTGAAGAAGGTAAGCATCAAGAGTCCGTTGGCAGGTCAGCTGCAGAGGAGCTGTGCAGGACTTAATCTTGGCCAGAGAGTCGGGACTGGACTCCCTGGGTCAGAAAGAAAACTTCCCTTAGCATGTTGCATCCAAAACTTCAAACCCCTGGGCTTTGGTAAACTTCCTTAGTTGTGGACTAGGAAAGGCGTATGTCTGGAGATGGTTCTGGAAAGAATGTTTTGTTTTACCTTGATTTACAGACATTAGCTACTTTTCTCTTCCTACTTGTTTCTTTCAGTTGCTTTCTGCCTCTGGTCTGTCTGTCTGTCTGTCTGTCCTCTTTCTCCTCCTTGCCTTACTTTCTTCCCCAGATCTTTTATGTGTCCCCTCCCCCCTCACACACACACACACACACACACACACACACACACACACAAAGTACACGTGGCAGTCAGAGTACAGCTACCAGGAGTTGATTCTCTTCTATTACCATGTGGATTGAACTTAGGTCATCGGCCCCAGCAGTAAGAAGCGCTACCTGATATGCCATCTTGCCAGGCCTCCTGCCCCAGATCTAATTCCCTATTTTCTTCTATTTCATTTAAAGTCCTCTAATTGAGAATTTCTGGAACTGTCTAGAGAAAAGAAACAAGGAATCCTAAGCCACCCCCCTCCTCCCTCAAAGCTGGCTTCTTGATGTTGTTATGATTTGATTTCTCTCTTCTTGGTAATCTGAAGCCCATGCACATCTCTGTAAATATTTCAACAAAACCTCCTATCCTTGGCGAGCAGGCAAGCTTGAAAGACTGAAGCTATGTGGGTCATTTTGAGACCCCGCCTACAGCAAATCAGAGGAACAAAGCTATGCAGCCAGGGCATAGACCTTGATGTAGTGCTAACCAATCACTGCAGTCCTCCCTCACCAAAGAGTGGTGACAATGCCTTATCCTGAGATATCCACTACAGGCTTCCCTTGTAAAAATCCCCCATTTCATCGTGTCTACAACTGTGGCCTCAAAAGAATCAGCTTCTATGATATTATTCTTGCACAATTTTTCAATATATCTGTAACAATATCCTGAATGTCACCCAGAAGTCTGACCCCCATGAGACCTCCCCTTACTCAATTCACTACACTTTTTCCCTCTGTTATGAAGGGATGCCTCTGTGTATTTTTCACCATATAACCAAATTGGGAGTTGGGGTGGAGGAAATACTGATTTAATAATTCCACCGGAAGGGTCAAAGTTCCTGAAGATGAATGGATGACAGGAGGCAAAGCTGCCTTTGCTGAGAACATAGGAGAGGTCAGTAATATGACAGGAAAGGTTAAAACAATCTTCTATGTACACTGCTGGGCAGTAGTAAGGGACAGGGACAGGGGGCTGCCAGTCTTCAGGGGTTCTTCTCTCCAGGAAAGATGGAGTTTGAGTGGAATGTCAAGTAGTTCCTTGACTCTCCTACTCTCTCAGGCAGTCTTATGTAAGTGTTCAGAATGAATCAACCATACAATGGAACAAGTGAGCCACACAGAGCACTGTAGAAGGATGAGATCTCCCCTATTGATCTCTTTTACTCCGCTAAAAGAATGAGCAGAGGTGATGCATATGATGTTTTCAAACGAGCAAATGGAATCAGAACCTCTGAATCAGCACTTTTTTCTTCCATTTAGCTTTTCTATTTCTGATATTCATCGCAGTCATAACGTCCAAATGCTTTACCCGAAGTGGCCAGAGCAAGGAAATCAATAGCTGAGCTGCCACCCTCTGTTTTTGCTGCATAAACATTGTTGTACTATTAACAAATTTGTACGAGAAAATGAAGGATGTCTTCCTGAGACATAACATGGTAGTGTCTGGGGAAGTGGGAAGGAGACGAGAGGGGGGCTGACAGGCTAGTTTAAGTCAGCCAAGTTTTCATGTCAGTTTCATGGCTGAGTCATTTTTCAATGACATTTAACTTCATAAATGTAATTCATGGTTCTTCGGGGGTCCATAGTACATAGTGTTTGTAAAACTCCTTTGACCTCCTTTTCCATCCTTGGGGATAGAAATGGCATTCACAACCCTTTTTGTCAAGTCTACAGAGGACCCCAGACCAAATGGGTTCTAATGATTTCAGCTGCCAGGAGCTAGTGTTTCAAGGGAGGGGACACTTAGCTGAGCAAGGCCGCTGTTCTCCTTTTAAACACAACTGTTTCTATTTATAAACCTTCATAAAGCCACAGTGTCTCCCCTGCCAGCAAAAGACTCTAAACACATGGCCAAGAGATCATTTGATGGAATCAGAACCAAATTTAAAATTCATAGTAAAACCATTCCCCTTAAAATTTGAATTTGGTTATTCCACCAGCTACTGTAATTACAGAGCACAGAGAGCATATTTACTGATACCACTGACCAGAGAAAATGTTGGCTCATATTTCTAGATACTATAAATGGTCTTTTTGATGACATTCTAGTACTGGAGTAATAAATCTCTGTGGATTTCCCTTCTTTCTTCTTACCATAATTCAGGACAGAGAAAGGAGCTAATATATCTGGAAGAAAAGTCTCCTCCTCTTCCTCCTCCTCCTCCTCCTCTTCCTCCTCCTCCTCCTTTCTCTCTCTCTCTCTCTCTCTCTCTCTCTCTCTCTCTCTTCCTCTCTTTTGTATATGTACACCTAATGTCATTATCTTTTTTATATTTTATTATTTCATTTTTTAAAAAAGACTATGATACATTTTTAAAATCTTTTGTCTGTGGGTACCTCACCAAACACTTGAAATGCTTGATTATAGTCTGGGAGCATTTTTAAGAAATAATACACAATGTATTTTATGGATATTTTGATTTTTGCCTTATCAGAAATGGGGATGGCATTTTTTAAAACCTAAAGTGCAAAGTCTCCTTTAGAAGAGGAATGTGGACATGATTGACTCCGGAGGACTAAGTTCATATATCGCCAATGCTAAAAACATATTATTTCCCAAAACAAGAAATAACAGCAGCTAGATATGGTGGAACATACTTGAAATACCAGTCCTTATGAGGTTGAGGTGGAAAGAGCACAAGCTTAAGGCTAATTTGGGCTACGTGGTGAGTTATAGGTTTGCCTGTAATTCATAGCAAATGCCTGTCTTGAGGTCATGGGAAGGAGGGAAGTAAAAGAGACAAAGAGAGAGAGAATGGCACCATCTCTCTCTAAACGGTCCCGGACATCTACTCTGCTAATGACACATGCTCATAGCCGTCTGTCATTTGTTCCTATATATGCAGTAGACACAGCATGCACGCTTACACGTGCCAGATAGCAAACACTGTAAATAGCACATAACTCTTTCATAAATGTCTTTTATGTGTTTAAACCCATTTCAAACTTATATACAGATATATGCCACCCCACTGTGTGGAGCCAATTTGAAGGTACCAAAGGGTTTGCATCACCCAGAGTTCAGTTCCCCCAACCATAAGGATTCCATTCTAAAGTGACTGTAACTAGTTTAAGTAATATTATGAGCATCTATAACTAAGAATGAATCACTAAAATTCATCCTCCTGGGGGAAGAAAAAGTCACTGTTCTCCCTGTGGCTCAAACAATTTGGAACTGACTTCCATAAATGATATCTTCCTGGAAATATTCAAATGGAATTCTCTTAATACCAAAAATTGTTTCTGCCTCAAGAGAGGGATCTTTTTAGAGAGCTTTGTGGAATATTGTGATTTCTAATCAACTAATTCATAGTCCTTAAGTCTGACTCCCTCAGGACTAGAGAGTTTATGAAACACATATCCTTTAAATGATGTCATATTTAGAGTCAACGCATTATCAATAATAAAACTTATAGGAGCATCATTTTGTGCTTAAATAAGAAGGCACCAAACATTAATGCTAGAGCAAGAACTCCTATGTAGAGAGACTCCAAAAGTGACCATCTCATGACTAAGGGACCAAAGCCTTGCAAATTTCCATCTTGACATTAGGCAAGGAGAGATGACTAAAATATCCTCTGAGGAGCTGAGCCACTGAGTGGCACAAAGACACATAGAGATTAAATTATTGCCAGAATGGCTCCCAAAAAGTTATAAGTAATAGAATTTTAGGAAGTCTCCAGTTAATGGTGTCTCAACCCATGAGATAATATAGAAGTATCACTTCAGTGTGGGCCAACAGGCCTGATTTCAAATGATAGAAAAAGTTTGTCTCTCTCAAATAAGAATACAACCATCCCACGCTTTCCTGGCCCACAAGGCAACAACTGATCCCTCTACAAAAGTCCCATTTCCCATCCTACTTGTATTACACCAACCTGTGCACATGGTGTGCAAACCTTCCCTAAAGCCCTCTGAAGAAGCCAGTCTGCCTAAGGCCTGTCCATCTAGCATGTAAACTGGATAGACATCTAAGCTTTGACAACCCCATAATCACAGTCTCTATCCTCAATAACTGCCCTAGCAGGTTACCCTTGCTTTGACTTGATTTAATTCCATCTGATATGTAGCCACTCAGATTTGAGGGCCGTCAAGGACTCAGACTATGAAACATTCAGGGACATCCATGGAATCTACTATTAACTTGCCCAGTAGGCAGTCTTGGGGAGGGTCGTTACCATGGCTGATAACACTGGCCTATCCATACTACTCAGGACCACCAGTGGGAAGGCAACACTCTGATCTGCTACATGCCCACCCTCACCTCTTGCACTCTGCACCTACACGAACTCCCTCAATAGGTGTGTGCTCAGAGAGAAAAACTAAGTTTAAACTCAGCCGAAGTGAAACATAATTAGAAAGGTGACTCATATCAGAGTTTCTCGGGTTCTCTTTTTAATCTTTCGTTCCCTTTTTGAAATCAAGGACTCGTGCGGTTAGAATGAGCCTCTCTCTGCTTTCTCTAAGAGAGAGGAGGTAATCAGGCTTGGCCATACATACATACATAAGATATCACATGTATTCCTTGATCCTGCTGTGGATCAGTCAAGGTAGAAGGTTAAAAAGTACAGAATACAGAAAGTTGGGTGGCACACCTTTCTATCCATGAAGACTCCATAGCTGACCCTTGCTAACGGTGCCTGAGGAATTCCCCTGGTTCTCTTGTATCTTCTTTACCTCGTAAGACCTGGTATTCTAAAGATAAAAGCCCCTATTTATAGCTGCCAAGAAACCACAAGAGTGGTTTGGGCACCTTCATTTGCTTGTGTGGGTAAGAGTCAGTGCCTTGGTGGCCCAATCTTCATGAGTTCCTCTTCTTGTTGCAGTTGATTGCTTGGATCCTACCTGCTCCAGCCATGGTGTCTGTGTGAATGGAGAGTGTCTATGCAGCCCCGGCTGGGGTGGTCTCAACTGTGAGCTGGCGAGGGTCCAGTGCCCAGACCAGTGTAGTGGGCATGGCACTTACCTCCCTGACTCCGGCCTCTGCAGCTGTGATCCGAATTGGATGGGTCCCGACTGCTCTGTTGGTAAGCCAAGAGGTCCTCTCCTCAGTTTGTCACACTTGACCCCTGTATTCTGTTCCATTCTCAGTGGGTGGAAATCTCATCTTCACCCTCTGCTTGGGATAAGAGGGACTTTGATCAGATTTACAGTGCCTTTCTCACTCTTGTCTCCTTAGCCTTGGAGTTTGTGGTCTTTGGGAATGAAAAGAAAAATCAAATGATTGCGTTGGTTCCTGTCCCTCTTTGGTTCCATCGACACAAATGGATGGCAGGCCCAGGAGGGATACTTCTGCTTGCTTATAGGTTTTCTTATGTACACTCCCTAAAGGTAGCAGAAAACAAAAACAGAGCAATTCAGTCCCAGACAAACAGAATAGAGAGTCCTATAAAACAGAAAAGAGGCTCCCTCGGGGTGTCGCATGAACATGTTATAAAGCTCTGCAGTTCTCCAGTGACAGAGAAATAATGAAGTTATGCTGTACGCTTTATTTTCCTAAAATTAAGAGTATGTGTCTTACTTCCCAAGTGACCTTAAAGAAAAAAATGAAACAGTTCAACAGTTCAAGCCAGTCCCAACCTTCCCAAGAAAGGTTCTGTTCACTGATGAGTGTCTATCCGAGCAAAGCCATCATCATGTCGCCCCCTTCACTGGGGTGCTGAGACAGCTGTCAGATTGCCATGGCAATCAGAAAGGGGAGAGATGTGTGAAGCTTTGCCGACAGTGAGGAAAGTAATGAATCTTTTATTCCAAAAAGAAAAGGAAAGGAGTCAGCCCACTCACCTCTGGCTTCATCTGCTGGCAGTCCTGGTAAAGTTCTGCAGAGGGTGGGGGGAGACGCAGAGTCCTAGCCCACGTCCCAATTGTTACTGCAGACGTGATGTGACTTTGAGCAAGTCACAGTCCATCCTGGTGTGGTTTCCCCTCCCCTGGCATGACGAGCCATGCCTCCCCTCAGTGGGCCGTTGTAAGGATGAATGTCTGGCACGTGCTTGTCCTCGCGTGATAGGTTTGGAACGCCAGAGTGAATATCTGTCTGTCTGTCTCCTCCCCACCTCCCCCACAAAAGACTTTGAGCTCCTTTGAGAAAGAGGCCGTGCAAGTGCAGCATAATTTACAGTGGTTATCTTTGCCATAGAGTGGTGATCTGGAGAAACATGTGTGTCTATAGGCATTGTGAGGATGGAGCAACGGGAACCCCAACAGGCTTCAGTGGCTTGGTCAGTTCAGGCTCTCAATGAGGAAGAACCCTAGCTGAACAGGGAGTCAGAATCTACCAAATAGTTCTTTTGCATGAGGTGCACCTCCCAGTCAGTCTTGCCAAATGGGAGCCACTGCCTGACCTCCTCTCAGATGGTCTCAGAATCTAGAAGAGCTGTTGTCACACCCCAGTGAGTATCCAAACCACCCAGAGGACTTGTTAAAGTGAATTGCTGAGCCGGCTCCCACAATACAGCTAATTGATCCAATCTGGGCGCAAGAATTTGCATTTCTTTACATTTCTAACAAGTTCCCAGGTGATGGTGATGCTGCTGGCCCAGGAGCCACAGGTTGAGGACCACTGCTCTAGAAGAGGGAAAAAATAAATAAAATGAATATACAGTAGCAAAATTACTACCCAACCAAGTGGAGAGACAAATCTGCAAAGACCCGATGGCTGCTGGGCCTCCGGGCCAGCACTGGAGCCGTGTGTGTGGTCTGGCTTCCGTGAAGGACTTCACTCCACTGTGGTGTTGAGCTGTAATCATTGTTTTTCTTCCAGAAGTGTGCTCAGTAGACTGTGGCACTCACGGCGTCTGCATCGGGGGAGCCTGCCGCTGTGAAGAGGGCTGGACAGGCGCGGCTTGTGACCAGCGCGTGTGCCACCCCCGCTGCATTGAGCACGGGACCTGTAAAGATGGCAAATGTGAATGCCGAGAGGGCTGGAATGGTGAACACTGCACCATTGGTAGGCAAACGGCAGGCACCGAAACAGGCACATATTGCTTTATTTTCATAAATCGTAGATCGATAGTGACGGTCGCGCATTGCAACTGGCTGTTCCCTCAGGGACACATGTGCCCTCCAATATCCCACTGCCTCTCCAAATCTCCGTGGGGTTAGGGAAGGGGGAAAGCGAAGTTCCAACATTGGAAAAGCCTTTCCCTTCTTTTCAGGAATGCATTTTGGGGTGGAAAGAGACCCAATCAGATAATAAACCCTATCCAAAGCACTCATCCTGGGGAGGAAGCAATGCACACGCATGGGAAACTGTCAGTGCCTGCAGCTGCCAAGCACCCTGATATCGCTGTGCCCTTGTTCCCTGTTCTCTCTGGCCGGATCCCTGGATCCCTGGTGCTGGTAACATTGTGAAGCTGTTGTGGAGCATGTTTGGTGTTCGCAAGCCATCCAGGTCCATTGGATAGCCAGGTATAACTGGTATACTTCCAAGCACCTTTTTGCTCACTCAGCCCAGTGATTGACTCCTAAGCTTCCCTGACTTACAGGGCTTCACCTCTGGTCCACTCCATTCTCCACTCAGTTACCATTCATATATAAATTTCTTGATCAGAAATTTATATATGTAAATTTGTAAACTAGACAGCGTGGCACATGCCTTTAATCCCAGCACTTGAGAGGCCAGAAGTAGGTAAATTTCTGAGTTGGAGACCACCCTGCTTTACAGAGTGAGCTCCAGGACAGCTAGGACTACTGAGAGAAATCCTATCACAAACACCACCACCCCCATTTAAAAAAAAAAAAAAAAAATCTGTTCTTTGCTAAGAAGTAATCATTTCAAGGACCAGTATAGAGGCACACTCTATAGTCCCAACATTTAAGAACCTGAAATAGGAGAATCTTTAATTTGACGTCAACCTGGACTATCTAACATGACCCCAAAATATAATATATTGCCCCCAAAATAATAAATAATGGTTTTAGGGTTTCTCCATTTGTTTCTTTGGGGGGAAGGGGGTTGTTTGTTTGAGGGTTTTGGTTTTTGTCATTTTGTTTTTGTTTTTCCATTTTTTGGCTCGGGAAAGCAAAGACTGCTCTGAAGGTGCCTTTCCCTTTGATGGAGGATTAGACGCCAATACTTTTCTCTCGGGTGGTTAAGATTACAAGCAATCCACCCAAGCTTCCTTTTTTCCCTCCTGGTGTTGCTCTTGTTGCTTATGTAAGTCTGTCATGGAACCCTTCTAGCCTGCACAGAACCTTCAGGGGAGCTTCCAACCAAGCAACTGCTTCCCCAATTCTAGTTATCTTTGAATCTAACCTTCGGTTCCAAGGCCTGTCCTCTGTTCTAGCCCAAAACCCCAAACTGAAGCTTGGCTATCTAGCATGAGATGTAAAGAGGGGAGCTTGCACAGGGCTGACTGATGAAGTCAGACTCAGTTTCCCATGCTGTTCATTCGGGCAGTTAAGCAGAGATGACGTGAACTGACTCTGCAGTGGATCTCACTCCATTCTATCTAATTGACCGTCTGAGGGGCAGCATGCCAATCAGGGCCATGACTATGGCACTGGGACCTGCTGGGACAGTCTGTTAGCAGTGATTGTTATTGCAGTCTCTCAGTGGTGCTCCAGGTCCTGCATCCCCTGCAGCTGCCCTCATCTCAGCTTCCTGCAGAGGCTGGGGGACAATTCACCAGATTTTCAGAGGAGGGATGTGCACAGCCCAAGACCAAGACAGTCCTTACAGAGGCTTCCTCTCTTCCGGGATTGTTGATGTACTTCTGCATGCCTGGTGTGGTTTAAATAATAATAATTCCTCCCCATCCCCCATATCACTGTTGTCCCTATTGCCCACTCCCCCCAAAAAACTCTTGCCAATCAATACCCCTAAGGTAAATAATCCCACCATCTCTCAAGTCTTATACTTGAATGTTGGTTCTCCCTTTCTCTGTCTGGGAAGTAAAGGGCAGGGATAGTGTCTCCAGAGTAAAGCCTATGGTCTCTCACTCCTGCTGAATCCTTTTTTTTTTTTTTTTTCCTGGAAATAGTTCGCAAAAGGAAAGCACAGATAGATCTAGGGCAAGTGCTGGCCAACTGTAGCCAAAGGGATAAACCTGGCCGTCTGCCAGGTTTTCTATGGCTTGCTAGCAAAGAACTATTTCTGACAGTTCTTAAGCCTTGATAGAAATCCAGCAAAAAAACCAAAAAATTAGTTTCTGACATTTGACAATTCTATGAAATTCAAATTTCAGTGTCCACACACAGACCATCGGTAGAGGACAACCACAGCAGTTCTTTGGCATCTCGTCAGTTGCTAACTGTAGTTCAGCATCGAGGAATCACCATAGAGGATACAAAGCTCCCACAAAGCCAATTGTTATCTGGCACTTTAAAGAACAAAGTGACTGAACTCTAAATGAGAAAATTGCCTAGGTCCAGATGAAGAGAGGAGAGAAGTAAAATGAAAGGCAGGTGGTGTCCCCATAAGGAAGAGACATCCACTGTGACTTGACAGATCTTGGGGCCAAAGAAAAAGGGAGAGGATCCACAGAGTAGATGTGAGGGTGGACCAAAAAAACGTGAGCTGTCTCTGGGGACTTTGAACAAGAAATGAACCAGTGACAGCTTTGATCTCAGCAGAGGACAATGAGATTGTGGCCAGCAGGAGAGCCAGGCACTTCAGTCAAGCAGGCCCTTGGGTGCAATGACCTGACAAAGGGTGTCTCCGAGTTCTTGAGGGATGTCAAGGAAGTGCCAATGTATATGCTGTATAAAGAATGACGAGGTGCTGGGGCAGGAAAGTCCCTGGTTCAAAATTAGGATGCCCAGTAATGTTAGAGTCTGTTCTATGAAAGTTGTAAAGACTGTGTGATAGCCAAAGCTTTTTCTTGGTAGAAATCAGAGCTCCCCAGCTTTGTTAATAGGACCCGTGCTGTCTCTTCCTTCTTTTCTTTTCTGTGTTTTCTCAAAGACAGCAAATGTCCCTTAGTTGGTGAGAGTCACTACTGGAAAACTGGGGAGAGGATCATCCATGCATAATTGCTTTTTAAACTTTCCAGATCCTGGCTCCCCGGAGCTGCTTTCTGGAGTTTTAGTCTTTTAGTTTGAACAGACGTCCTTGTCGTTTCACTTAAAGTAAATGCCACAATTTACAAGCCCAGAATCAGCCCTCCTCCTCGGGGAGACTGACAGTCAGAGGGAAGAGAAGAACTTAGGTCCTTTCCACACAGAGCCTCAAATGCTATGTTTTGAAGATAGAAAATAAACAAGAAGGAAATGGCTCCAGTCAGTAAACAGTGGGGTAAGGCAGGATATTGATGGCTGCCGTTGAGCACCCAGGTTGCCTGCAGCCTGTTTTCAGAAGGTCTTAGAGAGATGGTTTCAGGGGAGTCCTTGCAAACAGTCAACTGAACAAGTCACACCAGCCTGCATTTATTGTACTGAGGAGGTAATAGGATAGGAAGGGAAGAAAAGAAGCAGACACTGAAAGTTCAGACTTCCAGAAGTCTTTCAAGTAGAAACCCCCAGGGGTCTTCTCCATATTTGGGCAAATGCATTCCCCAAATTTGTAACCAAATTCTATTTATTTAAAAATTTAGCATGTGTTTTATTACTACAGATTTGAATAGAAGATGTCATGTATCAATGTTAACTGTAAGAGCTAAATTATCTGCCCAACAATGAGTCTTATGCTCACTCACATAAGGTCTGACTAAAATCTATAGAGCTGCATAGATAAGAATAGACTTTGAATCTAAATCGCCACACTTCGTGAATATCTTTGGAATATATTAGCATTATTTGGGTAAGGTGCAGTTTATTCCTATGAATAAATCAGAAGGCATATTGTGTGGTTAGAAGAGCTTTATTCCTTAAATGTGGTTTTAAAATGGATTTCTGTTCCTATAAACTGCCACCTGCCTATTACCTGCCACCACCCCTTATTAATGTGAAGGATTTAACATAAGAGGGCCATCCAATGGCTATCGCACAGCAGCTTGGTGGAACTATAGAATTTTTATTAGGTCAAATCACTTGAACTAGAGTAAACCCAGATAAGCATTTTTTTTTATAATAAAAAGGGGAAATGGGTGTTAGTGTGTCTGACTGGCAGAATAGTTGGAAAAATACAAGAAGACACCAGCATTCCTATTGCCACGGAAATGAGGGCAGTTATCCGTGGATGGTACACTGCTGTGCTCTGCTGGATGTAGGTCTCCAACCTTGTCAAGCAACACACACTAACAGTCTAGGGACTCAGTCTACCAACGGTGATACTTTCCAAACCCGGTCATCTGCTTAGAACCTGGGTACTGAACATCGTGTGCAGAAGTTATTCCAACCTGTGTATTTTACCTCTGTGGTCCTGACCTCTGATCATGTTTCAGAATCGTGACAACTTGATTCTTAGGGCCACATGGGGCTGAGTGACCTAGCAGGTGCCACATGTCAGAAGAGTTTTCTTTCCATCGATTGCACTGGGCCCTTCTATTTTTCCTCTTTAATTGGTTGGGGAGAGAAAAGGTTTCTTGAGATGTTAATAATGATAATGAATCTTTACCCAAGGTAAAACCATCCAGGCGACAATGAGATGTGCTGATTAAGTGATTGTCATCAGAAGGAGACAGGGTCACAGTTCAGGAGAGAGAAAGTCTCAGAGCAATAAGGAGCACATGTAGAGGAGAGCCACTGTTAAAATTAGCCAACTTCACACAAAAGCAGCTGCATCTGCATGTCATCCCACCCTCCGTCCAAGTGAGAGAAGCTGATGCGGCCATTCCCCAACCCTCTTTTGATGCAGCTATTACCCTTTGCCATTTGTGCTTTTGTGACTCTAGTGAGTCGAATCTACTTGAGATGAATCTAGCCTCTGCGGAGTCATCCTCACTATCACATCCATGAAAGCAACTCAATCTCTGATTGGTGAACCTCCTCCTCCTCTTGCTCCTCCTTGTAAAAACTTGAACTTTTAGACCTTTTACTATTCTAGGTGAACTTTTAGAAAGGTAATTTCTCCCCACAAAATGGCCAAATGTGAGCTGTCTACTGTACATTAGGAATGTCACGTGCCCAGACATTCTCTTTGACTCTGGATCTTGAAGTCTATCAGAGGTTTTCTATGCAAACACAGAATAAGAAGGATGAGGCAGAAAAGGCAGGAATGCATCTTTAGGTCACTACAGAAATATAAAACAAAATAATGTCTTTACACATGATGAGATTCTCATCCTTGACAATGTTTGCTTTCTTATCCAAGCTGTCAAAGAAGGGCTTTCAGTACCAATTGAAAAATAGACACAAAGGACACAAAATTTGTCCTGAAGTTATGACCTGGTATTCTAGAGTTCCAGCAAAAACATTTCTGGAAGTGTTCCCCAGGTAATCATGTCCATGACATGGCCTCTTATCAAGAAGAGAGGAGGTAAAGGATTCTGGGGCATTCAGAATCCCATGCACCACCTCCTGAAAGTTTTAAAGGAAGTGGCCAGTATATTAGCCCATAGCCTGTAGTAGCAAGGAACTACAAGTCAAAAATAGTGGGTATCTCTCAATAGTGGAGACATGATACAAGAACTGCACAGCTAGATGACTCTGTCTTTGCATGATAGAGTTCTTGTACAAACTTAGATAATCTAGGTCATTTCATTCAATGTGGCCTCCTAATGCAATTTTGAGAGCTATGGAAAACTATAGATATTGCTGACTACAAAATCTTGTTTATAGTGAACAGTTTTAATAAACAGTAACATGCTTCACAATAACAAAAATGCGTACAGTAGATATAGAAACCAGTAATGATGGCATTTGTTACCAAGGATTATGTACTATTCAAAATTTTATACATTATTATATGTTTATTCCATTGACAGAACAGTGGGTTTGCTTTCTACAGTGTCACCATAAACATGTGACTCGTGAACATCTATGATGTCACTAAGTAAGAAGAAAGATAAAACTCTAGTATAATTTATTGAACCACTATCGTTTCTATGGTCTCTTGTTAACCAGAATTTCATTACATCACTGATGAAAGATCCAATACTTCACACAAATAAAGAACTGAATATGGTTCACGACTCTCAAGGCATAAGCCCATGAAGGAGAGTTCCCAGCAGGAAGACTGCACACCAGACAGCAAACACACATAAGATCTGTTGAAAAGTTAGAACGAACTGTCCTGGTATGTGCTCAGTACTCAGCAGCTGAGCTTTTACAGAGAATCAAGTCTATGATTCGTGGATCTTACCGTTTACACTAAAGACATTATGTCTTCACTAACATCTCAAGACTTTGAAAGGAAAGAGAAAGATAGCCCTACTGAATTCAATGCCTAGGGATATTTATGATAGACCCCTCTTTTATCAATCAGTATCTCATTCCTTATGGAACCATAGAAACCGCATTGGAGGGGGACCTTGGTATTCTAGGCTTGACTTTGACACACATAGTCCATGCACCCTAGAACATGTCAGCAAGAAACCTCGCAGGTTTGTTTTTTTCATACAGGAAATATTGGTATTAGACCATGTAGCTGCTTCCTAGGGTATTGTATCCAAACTCAAGATGCCGTCCATTGGGTGGAAATGTACTTTGTTGGACAGTTAGACAATGCTGTTAAAAATAAGTATCAGGAAAATATAACTAGCATATCAAACCCCTGATCACATGGGTGTTATTGCTTAGGGATGTGCTGCCAGTAGGCAGTGATATTAGGCCTGAGTAAATTTAAAAAATATATTAAGTAAATAACAGATCAGATATTGCAAATGTCACAAATGTACCGTGTGACTGACTGACTTTAGAACACACTTGAGTGAGATGATCTCTAAGGACCTGTCCATTTCCAGAGTTTATTGCATCTGAGGCAGGCTTCTGTGAATGGTCCACTCAAATGCAATCAAGCCCTTTTCTCTGCTGTAAGGCAGCTTTTCAATGTATATTCCCATAACAAACACTGAAGACTTTACATTAAAGGAGCAGACAGACAGCGTGAGTGTTGCCTCACTGACGATATGCAATTGAATCATGGAGACTAGTGAAAGGTGATTTTTTCTTATCAGTTCTTCATTCATCTGCTCCCCTTGGCTCCTGTCTACCTTTGTGGATGGTACAATGAAAATATTAAAGAAGTCCCTCTATCTCCCTCTACTTCCTCTGGATCAGGAGAAATACAAGCTTACTAAGGAAATGCTGAAGGACACAGTTTTTAAGTAGGTCTGCTTGAACTCAAATCCTGGCAGCTCTTCTATCTTTAATGTGCCTCCATTTCGTTGTCTGTATGATTGGGGAATGCTAAGTAGTATATCCTTTCTTGGATTGGATGAAAAGTATACCTGACACTGTGCTTAGCCTGATATTAGAGCCTCATGCACATGAGCTAATGTCATGATGACAGCCCCTATTACATAGCACCTATGTAACAGGAAGGACACTGATTCTCCCATCGTTAGCCATCCTTCTACAAATCTGCCTCCAAAGCCATCAAGCAGTTAGTGACGTATTACAGTAAATACCCCCTCCATCCATTCTCCAAACAAGGGTTGACTCTGCAATTCATTCTCATAGCATACCAGGAATCGAACCTATTCATCTTATCAAACAATCCAACTATACATGCAATCAAATATCTATGTTAATAGACCCTTGTTGTAAAATTGGGTTTTGCTACTTTGGGCCAAAGGTTCTCAAACTCTGAGACAGGTGTTCCCAGAGAACCAAGTCGCCTGCCTATGAGCTTATTTTAATTCTGGGTTTTATTTCTATAATAAGTATCTTTCAAAGGAAGAAACTTGTTTGAGGTATAATTTAGAAATTGCTACTCCTGAATAGAAGAATATTCTGTTCTTTGGAGCCAGTGTTTCTCTTACTGGAGACCACAGACATGCCATTGACGAGTGTGGTAGAATGTCATGGTCTGCAGTAAGGAGTCTGATCAGCTGGAGCTAGCTCAGTGGCAGGGTACTTGCCTAACAGGCCTGAAACCCAGGACTTGATTCCAGCATTATGGAAGGGGGAAAAAAGGAAGGGATCTTTCTTTCTGTGAGTGGAAGACACTACAAGTCAGCATTGCTTAGAACGTACCTCGGTCTCTCTTTTATGTACTCCTTTACAACTCCAGGTAGCACAATTTTACTTTCTCTGGCTCTGTAAATCAAGATTAATCCAGTAGCCCCAGTTTTGACTCTACTCAACAACAAGCGTGCCCTCTAGAAAGATCAAAACTCCCGTTGATTCTCTGTCCTCACTCAACCCGATAAACGTCACAATTACCCTCCTTCCTAATTCACTACATTTTCCTGATTCCTTGGAGCATGACCCTTGTGTAATATCTAGGGAGTCTCTGTAGTTCCTTGGCTTGTCTCTTGAGTTATCAGAAGGATACCCCAGATGTTCATGTCAGGAACAGATTTTGCATTTCCTCCCAGGTTGCTTGCCTAGTAGAATTCAGTCTCAGCAACCCGTTCCCTTCACAGCATTCCATTCCCTAATCTGTGTTTAGAGCAGTGGCCTTTTCACATATATTTGCTCGCAAAATAATGGGTGATATCAAAGCATTTAAGAGACTGTATTGGGGCTGGAGAGATGGCTCAGCATCATATGCTATTCTTCCAGAATGCCCAAATTTGTTTCCCAGCATTCATAGCTCACATCCTCCTGTAACTCAAGCTCTAGGGAAATCTGATATATCTAGTTTCTGAAGACACATGCACTCACTCGCACATATGCCCACAAACACATGCATGCACCCGTATGTATGACTTAAATAATAAAAATAAATATCTTTAAAAGATTATCTTTATTGCCTTTGGAAAATAGGGTACCACCATCTGGAGCACATGCCCGTGAAAAGTGTGGTTGTACTTGTCTCCATCCTTTCTATCACGTGCTCCTGTGAACCATCACAGAGCTGCAGGATTGCCTATACCATAGGCTGACTTGAAGGTTTTTCATTTGTGAATTTTGCAGCCAGGCAAAATTTTTAAGTATTTCATCATAAACAGTCTCAAGATAATTAGAATGGATTAAATTACAAGAGAAAATTCATTTAGTTAATCTTTCTTCTAATTAAAAAAAAAAAAATCCATAGTTTAAGTAAAGTGTTTGTTTAAAAAAAAAAAAAAAAA
Source organism: Rhynchomys soricoides (assembly GCA_019843965.1). Taxonomy (NCBI): domain Eukaryota; kingdom Metazoa; phylum Chordata; class Mammalia; order Rodentia; family Muridae; genus Rhynchomys; species Rhynchomys soricoides. The sequence goes on from JADRCH010000008.1 coordinate 9,446,044, forward strand.
AAGCATATTTTCATTGTAATCAGGAAGAGAGGCCTGTTTGGTCCTCAGTGATAGGACGAGGCATCGGCAGTGTAATTAAAAGCTACCAGGCAATGTTTCCCTGATTATTAAAACCCTGAAGGGGAAGTCCAGACTTTTCCCCCAGCAGTAACTAAAGAATTCTCCAGATAGCCTCCATCCTTGTCCCCGTGGCACTGGTTTCTTTCTGTTCTCAGCTCACTAGAGATGCAGTTGATTCCCTGGGCCAGCATATTAAGGGCAAAGGTCAGTTCAGCAGTGACTGACATACTTTGCCAAGTGAGCTGGGATAGTAGTCAAAATGATGCTGGTGGGGACAAGAGACCTTCACAAGCTGTAAGGGTGGGGAGGGGGCATCCTTGGTCCTTCTTAAACTCTTTGTAAGACTGATAGACCCAAGTTGTCTGAATCCTACAAACCAACCTCACACAGTAGGAACTAGTTACATCGGTTACATCACCTGCCCAAGTCCATAGCTCATCCCAACTGCCAAGTTCGCTTCCCGATGATACCACCAGGTTTCTAATGGTCCAGGGGAGCCATGTATGCATGTATCTAACCTTTTAAGATCTCTCGAGCTTGCTCCCTCCATGGAAACTGGTTAGCCTATAATATCTTCTTCCAGGAAACCATACAACTCCCAAGGCTCCAGGCTATGGACCGCCAGGTATCTTCAGTCCCAGCATACCCTTAGAGCCGCTATGAACTCCTGCTGTACTTAGTAAACATTCTACGACCTTAGCAGCTGGCCCTAAGTTCTTTTGAGAGAATAGTCCTTCATGTCTGCCTTCAAGGCGGTTGGTTTCCTGGGACAACAAAAGTCAAGAGCAAACTATGTCACTCCTGTGTCGAAAGGTTTTATTCCAGGCTAGGTATAGAACCTATACCTATAAATAGGACCGTAGGGTCCTATTTATATACCCTCTGCAGTCATCTTCAGATGTGTCAAAGAACCTAAAAAAAAGGTAGTGAGAAAAAAGCTTACAAATTCTTTAAAACACAGCCAGTCCCTGAATGCCAGTTTAGACTCAGTCAAGAACATCCTCTCATCCCAACTCCCTTTCATTTCAGTTACTGACTGCTTCTATTTTCAGCAAGAAAAACTACATATGGACATGTCCCTGAGATCTCTCTTTCATCCTAAACACAGTTGGAAAGATGTAGGGAAGCACCTACACACACCTACTAGACCCCAAGTTTCTGGACAGGTCTCTTATGTTACTAAAACTAACATGCATCAGACCAAGCACTATGGGGTTCAAACCACCCATCCCCTAAACGCCATTCTAAAGAAGAACAGGCTAACTCATATACTAAGAAAAAAAGTTCCATAAAAGTACTGTCTTAGAGGATTTAAAAAGCTAAGATCCCCAGTTTAGCAGTAGCAATACCTAGTCACACTGGCAGTGATGTTGGTTAAAGCCCGGCCCAGGAGGAGGTCATCTGTCTAAAGCTGTATGCAAGTGATGGGCTCTGAGAAGTGTGAATTGCATTTCTTTATTTTTGAAATTATATTTTAACTTCAAAAGGGATTGCCAGACAGCCCTGAGTAGGTGTCTAGAAATAATGCCAGGGGGTGGAGAGACTGAAAGATTATAAAATAATCACCTTGAAAGCACAGGGGAAATGTGTGTGCCTGATTTTATTCCAGTAAGTTAGCAAACCACCAGTGCATCTAAAACACACTCTCTCCAGTAGTGAGAAAGTTAAAACGTGACTTCTGCATTACGGAGAGTCCCAGGCACCCAGCCCTGCGGCTGGTTGTCTGTTCTGTGTGTGTATAATCCCAGAGAGCCTACCTAGCGCTGATTATTGTAGTTTCTCTGAACAGGGGGAAGTAAGTGGAGATATTGGAGGGTATCTGAGAAAGTGGTTCTTTTCCTATTAAACCAGAGAATGCAGGCAGGTCAAATGGCATCCCTTAAACATGTCACTATCAAACTTCTTGCCATCCTTTAAATGGGAACTGAATTAACTTTTGATTTCCATATAATGAGGCCAAAAGGGATCTGTATCCATTCATTCACTGACCTGATCAATATGGGTCTGATTTAAAAAAAAAAAAAAAATGTATTCATATCATAGAGAAACCTAGCCCAGAAAACAGTTGGCCCAGAATTAAACCATTTGCAATGCATCACATGCACAAGAAGCCACTGCAAACTGTCACTATCTCACACATTAAGCTGTAGAATGTAACATCTTCCTCTCTGCTGTTAACACTCTTGAACAACACTGTACTATTGTCATCATTTGTGAGTTCAGTGGTTGGGGAGAGGAAGGAAGTGTGCAGAACATTGCCTTCAGAGATGTCTGGCTCCAAAACTACTTCCTGTCACTGGCCGCTTGGATGACTTTTGACAAGTCATGTGTTTTGAGAGAACTTTGATTCTTCTCTTCTGTAGATTGAGGATGGTAATGGCCCCATCCTGCTGTTCAAGAGACTTAATCTGTGAAGAAATGTATAACATGGTGCTTGGTAGTCCATAAAATGTTAGCTTTAAAAATTATTGACACCAGACCTTCATGCATTTATCTAAGCTTCCCAAATATGTCTTCACAAAGTGCTGAGATCAGCAAAGATAGCACATGGCTATGCAGGGATAGAGGCCCAGCATCCCACACACACACAAAAAAAAGTCCTTTAGAGCTAAACCTGAGGTATTAACATGGATGTCTGCAGCCTTCTCTCATTTGAGCATTCCACAAGAAGCTCTCTGGGTCACAAGGTTTCCAATCTTTCTGATAAAGTGAACATACACAGCAAAAGTAAATAAATGGGAAGAGACAGGGATGCACCAAGAATCCCACCACCGTTTGCAAGATTGTGAATATAAGCATTGACCAGAAACCATCTTGTGCCATGCATGTGGAGTCTGAGATCGATATTTCCCAGGTCTAGTTGAGCTGAGTATGTTAAGTATATTCAGCATTTATTGAGTGCCTAATGTATTCAGTACCGTACTAGATGTGATACAAGAGACCTCCTTCAGGGACTATCTCCAGGGTAACAAACACAGAGAATGCTTTGTGAGGAAGCAAGTAATAGACCATGGTACTTCAGATCTCACCTGTTCTTTTGCCAACACCAGACTTGACTTTCTTCTAACCCAAGGTCCCTTTCCTGGCATTTCTGGCAATAATTTTTATGTGTTCTCTCTCCAATACTGAACTTCGCTTGTGGCTTCCCTAAGAGATCAACCAACGTAGGGATGGAACTCTTAAATTTTGAAGACAGGTTTGAGTTCTTTTGTAGCACAGTGCTTCTACCTAATGGGAAGTCAGGTATCAACCGCATACATGCATGCAGATGATTCCCTAGTAAGTGTTAATATTTCCTCAATGGAGGAAGCTCAGCTAAAGCAAGCAAAGTTGGTAACTCATTAAAATTTGATTTTCCCTCCTATCCTTTTTTATCTCTTAATCCTCCGTATATGGCACAACTTGTTCTGTTAAATAACACTCATTAATTAAATCTCATTTTCTCCTAGCTATATCTATATTTTTATTTAGTATGAAAACCTTCAAATGCTTATGATCTAATTTAGTTGGATTACTGCCTGCACAGCTTGAAATAGGAAAACTTTGAGCTTTTAGGGTGGAATTCCTGACAAGGGAGGGGAGAGGGAGAGAAAGTAGGCTCTTCTCATTTCTCCCTTGGTAAGGAGTGGTTGGGTGAAAGGAAGTGGCCTAGATTTGGATAATGCAAAGCACTATGCAGTCAGGATCTTTGTTGACTTAGGGAAGGGAGGGCATAACCAGGAGAGAGAAAAATAAACTCAGATATCCTCCTTGAACAAGAAGCAGGAGTGAAGTAAGTGAGCACATTAAATGGGGTGTAAGCGCAGGGGCAGATAGCAACTGACGAATGCCCAGGCTCTAGAGGGCAGTAGGGCAGCTCCAGCTGTGTATTGCCATGTAGAAATGGAAGTGTCAATTGCCCAAATGGCTTTTTTTTTTTCAACAGATGCCAAGAGGCAAGATTGTTGTCTGTTCTCCCAACTTTCCAATGTTGGAAAAAAAAAAAAAATCAATGCTCTTCAAATCATCCAAATAGAGGGGGGACCAATGGAATGCTCTTGTATGGCCCTGATGTTTGCCTCTAAGGCAGGGGTAATGGGAATTAGAAAACATCATTTACCTGGATTGAGACTGGGACAGCTTTGGCTGCTTTTGTTTGATACTCCGGCCATCCTTGGTGATTGGTTTAAGCTGATGCAAGTCTCATGCCCATGGTACAATGGTGGTAATTTGTACTTACATGGTGAATTTTCTCCAAGGAGCTCAAAAGACTTTGTGTTGCCTCAGTGCACCTTGCAGAGAGCAGCAGCCCCCAAACACACAGTGAGCAGCCACAAGAAGTATTTGACACAAAACTAGCTAGGTTGACTCACTGACTCGAATCTATGGTCTATACCATTGGCAGTGATAGCATCCAAGAACCATGAGCAGGCTTTCTCATGGCTACCTCCTCTGCCACATTCTTCAGCTTCTTAGCTTCCTCCCATCTTTCCTGATCGAGAGCCAGCCCCAAATTCCAAAGATAAACACAGACAAACCAGTGCCTGATTCCTGTTGTGCGTATGAGTGTGTACATGTCTGTGTGTGCATGCATGTGTGTGTGCCCACCTGACCGCTCAGCAGACCCAGCATGGTACATCCACACCATTGCAGCACGTCTCTGCCCTTGTCATCGGTCCAATGCCATGCTCGCAAATGCTTCTCTTTCGACTGTTCAAGACCTAGAACTTCTACATGGGATGCTGCTACAGAGTTCTAGACATCTCTGTCCTGCTAAAGGAGCCTTCTAATCTGTGCTTCTTGGGTCCCCTGTGTCTCTCTTCGTTAGACTGGCAAAATGACACATGTGAAGTCTCGTGCCTTCTCCAGCTGCAGTGGGTTAGCAGAAATACCCATGAAAATTAGGCATAAGGGCCCAAGAGGTACAGTGGAGGCCAGGACCAGAACCCTTCCTGCGTTGCCTTGGTTAGGGCACCCAGGAAAGTCAGACTGTCCCCATTGGGACTGGAACTATTCCACAGTTATTGTCTTCCCCTCTGTGGCTGTGATCAAGGCCTTGCAACATAGTCCCCTGTCCTGCCCTCTCCCCTCTGCTTCCTGGGCCTATGTGCTCTGTCTACTCTACTGAGGGGAATTCCTTGGGCTTTGCAGGCATGACCCAGGGAGAAGACTCCAGTTCAGCAGTGTAAACCTGTTGATAATTTTCCTGGGACAGCACAGCACAAGTATTCTACATTTTCTAGATTGCTTGCTCTTCCTTTTAAATTGTCTCAGATCAGGCCACTGGTTCCTGGGAAACACTCCCAGCATGATACTCTACGATGATCATTCATCCCCTCTGCATGCAGGCATGCCATCAGCATCCTTCAGAGGCAGGCAAGGAACCAGGTGAACACCTGGCCATTTGGAATGCATGTGTTGGGGAGGTACTAGATTCACTGGAACTACAAAGGCTGACATATCCCCTGCTCCCATCTCTCTCTCTCTCTCTCTCTCTCTCACACACACACACACACACACACACACACACACAATCAGGACACTCTTCCTCGGAGACAAGGGGGATGAAAACATTCAAGATCTTCAGGGGGTAGTGTTAGGGATAGTGTCAAAAACTGATTAGGCTTCCAGAACCAAGCATAAAGTGTTAGCTTTCCTCCGTAAACCAAAATCAAGGTTAAAGTTTAAAAGGTACAGAGATGGGAAACTATCCGTGTCTTTATAGACAGGGGCATATCAAGACATGGCCGTTTGCTACCTTGGGAGCCGTAACCTTGTGCTTTCTAGTTAAGTGCCCAGAACGAGCACTGTTTAGGCTCTAAATAGTGAGCCAGGGTTCTCAGTACCCTTCTTCATCAGGCCTCTCAAGGTTCTAATGTGTCTACCATAATTGATACTTTTGCATCCATCCATACAACAATCAGGCATTGTTAGGGACTCCTCTGCCATAGCCCGAGGGTGCATACATCGTAGAAAACTGTAAGGTCAGAGAAATCACACGTTCCCAGTGCAGCCAAGTCTGTAAAAGCCAGTTTTCAGACAGTTGGAAAGAGAATGCTAGTTCAAGTCCACCAACCTTCAGGTGAACTTGATTCCTGAAGCCAACGAGTGGCACTCAGGGAGCCCCAGACAGAGAGGAATCATTAGGAAGTTTGGCTGATGAGGTTATTCCCATGAGCCTCTAGGATTGCAGGCAAAGCAGGGGTGAAATTCCACAAGAGCCAAGCACCTGCCAAGACCAGACAGTCTCTTTCCATTGCCTCTAAATGAGCTCTGTGCTCTGAGGGTACCCTTAACTCTACATTCAGATTTCCCTCCCATCACCAGTGAGATTAGGTTACGCTAAGTAATACAGCTTTAAAATATTTTCTGAGCAGGAAAAACAAATGGTTGCAGTGTTATAAAATCAAATCTTTTAGGAGACATTAAAATATTACAGATACTGATCACCACAAAGGAGAAAGTCACAAGCCAAGACTTTGAGGGGGGGAGGAGGCCCTGCAAACACTATGAGGCTGGTACATAAAGAAGGTACTTAAAGCCAAGCCAGGATAACTTCACAAGCTAAAATCACACACTGCTGGGATACTGCCTTTGATTTCTCTTCCCTCACAATCTGTTACTTTGTCCCTTTCTGTCAAAACCTTGACAATACCTCTGACAGAGTCTGGTTCTTTGGTTTCACCAACCCTAGGACCAGGCAGTAGTTCAATATGGGTTGGATTCTGGGGGAAGCAGGAACTAAATTATCCCTCGCCTTGGAGCCTGTAACGCAGCAGGTACCCAGATATTGCTGGCCAGCCTTGAGATTTCCTGGGAACATATCCTTCCCCCTTGCCCAGCATCTGATTCATTTAAGACAGAGTGAAAGAAAAACCGCCTTGTGTGCAGGAGAATAGCTGGGGAGGAATAAGAAGAAACTGGCAAGTTGGCTTCAAAAATATGGTTTCTCAGCTGCCAAAATTACCCACTTATTAGAAGTGCAGAGCTGGTTTCAAAGGTGAACCACCAAAAGGACTCACTGGGTAGATCAGGGGGTTCTCCTGAGTTTGAGGAGTCTTTCAGACTTGAACAGAGGATACATTCACAGTGGGGTTAGAATTACCTCCAACAGTGAAAAATGCTTCAGAAGGGGACAGAAACAGCCTAACTCTCAAATGTAAAACATGCATGTGATATGTCATACAGTATATTTTTTTAAAAAAGAAATCAAAACGTTTGAATCTGGTAGAAGAGACGGTTTCTAGAACTTCAGAGGGAGTAGCCTCAGTGACTTCAAGAAAGATGTACTGTTGATGGCCACACTTTCTGCCACTTCCTGTTTCTGCTCTTATGTCTCCTTTGCCAGCTTAGCTTTATACCAAACCAGTCTAGAGTGAAGAAGCCAAGAGAGTTAAAATGTTGATTTTGTCCCTGTTTTAAATCTACTAACTCAACTGAGTTTCCTATCTAGAGCTTACCAGCTAAGTTACTGAGTACTTAGCCACGACTGCTAAGTTCATTGCCATGCATCTCCTCCCCCATCTAAACTTTGTGTTGACATTGTGAGATGGAGACTATTAGCATGCTTGCTTTACACAAAAGAAAGCTGGCTCACAGAAATGAAGCAATCTGTGGATAGCCGAACTGTCAGAGAAAAGAGCAGCTGAGCTCCAAACCCCACTGATCACCTCAGATCTTTCCATATTTTGACCACCTGCTTTGTTCCCAGGTAGGAGCAGCAGCAACAGGGTTTCTTTGAAGTCCTACAATTTGATCAGGTATATGGGTACCAGGGAGCCATTCTCACCTGTTGGTAAAATCATTCCTGGCAAGAGTGTGCCTTTGGGGATTGAGGATAAATACCCCACTGCCTTAACCAGTGTGCTCCAGGCTAAAGAGTGCACCAAGTAACTTCAGATTCTACAACTGACTGACTGTCTCTCCATGTTGGCACAATTGGCCAACTTGCCTAAATTTAAGTTGACTTTTCTATCAGAGTTCACATTTCCACCAACTTTTCATTAAATTAATTATTCAAAACAATTCAGAGTTAGTGTTCTCACAGCAACTGTAAGTCTGCCATGACTAGATTAAGGCGTAAATTGAACAGCATGTTTTGCTATAAAGTTAATTTTATATTCACCAGAGAACTGAGTTATAGTGGCTGAGGGAACCATCATTTTGAATCTCTTGACTTTGGTGCATTTAAATTCTCTGCCACAGCACTGCACACAGGAGCATATTTTGCATGGACATTTAATTTGCTTCAGATCGTGGCCTGGCTACCCTAAACTTGGAAATCCTGTCAGAAACTAACATTGCAGCCTTGTGATTTTTCCCAGTCTCTTTCCTTTTCCTGGTACCTATGACACTACACAGAGA
>JADRCH010000008.1:9454456-9575251 GCA_019843965.1 Rhynchomys soricoides
ATTGCCTGCTTGGGGGAGGTGACTTTCTTTTCGAAGCACCGAGTCTCAGGCAATGTCAACTAAAGCAGGCAATGTCATTGCATTTATGTGCAGCCAAGATTCTCATCCAAGGGTATTTTTGGATCTGTGCTGTATTATTCAGTACACATGGGGTGACCTCTGAAAGCTCCAAGTCCTTGCATTGCATGTGCCATTAATCATGCAGGCATGCACAGCCATATATCAGAACTTATTGGCGCTCGGGAAAAGCTAAGCAACTTTTCCCACAACCGCATAAAACCCAGGCATCTCTAAATCAAGAAGCATTGCAGAGCCTCCCTAAAAGGTACGTTCAGCAGAACTGTAATAGAATGCAGGCTTGGTGCTGATGGTGAGGGATCGGAAGCAGGTGCCAAGGCAGAGACAGAGGCCTGTTCTGGGGTGGGGGAAGAAAGCTCTGAGGTAGTTAGAGATGCAAGCATCTCGTCTACAGGGATTATTGATTTTTGTAGCTTTATTGGAAAAATCAGTCATGCTTTCTGCCTCCTGAGGATTGCTCCACTGCAATTTGGGAGTGTATATGTGTGGTAACTCTGCAGGTCAGCAGCTGAGCAGCACCTCCCAGTCACCCGTTCAATTATCCATTTAGCTAGAATGTGACGCAGCAGAAACAGACTGCTGTTTTGCATGTGAAAATGTATTTGAAAAGAGGGAATTTAGTTTCTCAGTAAATGAGAAGATTTCAAAGAGGGAGCTTGCCTTTCTCAGGGTGTACTCATTATGCAAAACTGAAGAATAGCACCTAACAATAGCATATGCCAGATTGTGGGAATTCTGAAGACCATTCTCTACTCTCTTGGAAAACAAAACTCTACTTACTCCTCATACTGCGGCACCCTTGCATGTGCACTTCCTGCTCAAAATTATTGCAAAACTTGTACACAAACACCCTGCAGTGAGCAGTGCCCCTCCCCCACAGTCCTTTAGCTGAATCTAAATGTTGAGTTGGAGGAAGACTCATTCACAGAATTCAAGTAGTCTCAGAACCAATTTCAGCAGGCCTGGGTCACTGGAATAGAAAGGGTGAGTGACAGATGAGTCTGGATTGATGACTAAGGTGGGTGTGGGGGCCACTGTGCAACCCTGAGAAGGGCAAATGGGACTAAGGAAGAGGAGAAAAGATGGGAGTGTTTTTTTACTACTTCTATGCAAGGCAAGGTAGAACATACCCTCTCTTATGAATTCATTTGTCTTCAAGTGTTCTCAGGATTTGGAGGATCGATAAGTAAGTAAGGCTTGGTAGATTAATGAGTAGATATAGGTAGCATGGATAAGATAGTCAGATGATAGATAGATAGATAGATAGATAGATAGAATAATATATATTATTGATTACATATATATAATATATATAACTATATATATTATATATTATATATTATATATTATATTATATATAGATAGATGAATATATATCTATATTATATAATATAGATATATAAGATATATATCTATATATTCATATACATATGAATATATATCTATATTATATATAGATAGATGAATGATATATAGAGAGAAGTTGGTAGATAAATTGATATAGATGATTGATAGATATATAGAATCATATAGAGAGGTATATGGATAGATATAGATGATATATGTATAGAATGATAGGGAGAGGTAGGTAGGTAGAGAGAGAGAGAGAGAGATAGATAGATAGATAGATAGATGGATGGATAGACAGAGAAGTTGAGTCAAGCCCTAAAGGATAAACAGAACACAAAGGAATTAAAAGATCAACAATGACAACACCAAGTTTTCTGGGAATGATCCAATGAGACCCAAGAAGAGGCAGAGGAAGCTAGCTGAATAAGTATAGCCTCTGGTAGAGCTGTTGGAAACGAGACTGTCCTTCCTGACCCTACAGAGCCTCTGTGAGCCTGTAGTTCCATCCTCTTCTGCAGTCCTTATATGTGCTGTTTTGAAGCAAGATACTCCCATGTTGTGCTCATCTTTTGTCACCAGGTACCTTCCTTAACATGGCAAATGACTTTGAAAGGCAAGTAAAATCACAACAGAGACCCAGTTCCTCCCCATCATCTATCTGATTCCCAACTGGGAATGTGACATGCTTACATCGTCTGGGGCCCATTTGTGTCTCAAAAGATCTTTCTTTCCAGAGAATAGGGTAGGAAAACCTACAGGCATCTATCTGTAAGTAGCCATGCCAGAGTCACAGCTGGTACCAAGCAAACCATGGCTTACCCAGTTAGCTCCATGACCTCATGGCCAGCCTTCTAAATTTTCCCCTATCTGTCCACCACCTAGTAAAAAGGACAACCTTAAACTTCTGCTTAGCCTCCCCTTGATGCCAACACCACACACACACACACACACACACACACACACACACACACGACAGCCTCTTTCTTTTCGGGATAAAGCCAGTATGTTTAGAATAAACTGTAGAGCTGTGCCCTCCACTGACTCTGCTCTGGCCAACCAGACATTTGCTATCTCTATGATACCCAAGCATTCTTCGACCTCAGGGCCTTTGTTCCTTCCAATGTCTTCTGCTTGAACTACCCTTTTCCCACCAAACAGTTGCAATGCTGGTTCTCTCCTGTGCTTGGCATTCCTCATTCATATGTCACCTTGTCCACGTACTTTTCCTGACCCATTGATTAAAAAAAGAAAAATGGCTCACAAAATATTTGTTGAATGCACTCATGGATCTGCTGCAAAGTCAGCATACTGTTCGCGCTCAATAAACATGAAACTGGGCTGGTATTTCTCCCTCAGAAGTCCTCTTCCTTTGGTTCCCACATGACAGTCTCATCGGGGGCTGTAAACAGAGCAAGAGGCAAAACCATATCACCATGAAGCCACTTCCGCTGCAGGATCTTTCTAGCGCACAGCCTGGTTCTCAGCTTCAATGACTCCATCTGTTCGTGTCCACAGATGAGCTCTCTACTCACCCCCTCATACTACCCAAATTTGCATCTAACCCCAAAATGGTAATTTATTCATTCCACAATGAGGAAGCCTTTCAGTTCCAGTATCTTCTTTCGTTAATGGGAACTCTATATGGGTAATGAAGTTTAAAATCAGAAGTTTGCTTAGAAAGCAAGGAATCAAAGCAAAAAATACCATCACCCCTCCCTTTCCATAGAGACCCTGTTTCATGGCCCCCGAGAAAATGCCCTTGTAAGATGACATACTGTTTGCATATAAGCTTCACCACACATCTACACACTTTAAACCCATCTCTGGGTTATTCACCATACCTAATACACATAAAGGCTAGGTTAAAAGTTGTAGACCATATTGTTTAAGGAATAATGGCAAGAAAATTCTAAACATGTTCAGTAAAAGTGCAAAATGTTCAAGGCAAGATTGGTTGAATCTGAGATGTAGAACCCACAGATCCAGCTGATGACATGATAGGAACCTACCAAGCTATCGAGGAACAAAGTATACTGGCCTAAGTTCAAAATCCCTCCCCCTTTGCCAATGACCCTCCAAGTTAGGTAGTTAATTAACTTTAATTAACTCCAGTGAGCTTCAGCTATTTCGGCTGCATGTAATGATATGTATTTCCTATGGTCCTTGCAATGGCTTGGTGAGATATACAGGCTGTGGATTACTGAGCTAGCACTCCTAAGTGACAAACACCATTGCTTCTCTCCCTTCCCCTTCATGGGGCAGGGTATATTTCAGAATGGACCTGAGTCTCTCTTTACCCTTCAGGGATACCACCTCGTCCTGTTAATATACTGAGTTGTGGGTGAGATTTCTAACCCTGTGATCCTCAAAAGAATTTAAGAACTATCCTTCTTGTGATGTCCATCATGGGGACATTTTACTCAGGAAATTCTTCAGGAAGCGACTTCACTTTTCTTGTTTCTTTTCAAGTCTTTAAAAGTGCTTTCCTAGCTCTATTGACGATGTCCATCCTTTTTGCCTGGCTGTGTTTTTCTGGTTTTGAAATAATATCTTACTGCATAGCTCAGGCTGGCCTCAAACTTGAGACCCTCTTGCCTTGGCCTTTGGAATCCTGGAATTACATCTGTATGTCTACCCACCCAGTTCTGTTCCTATTTTAAGTAATAAAATATTACCCCCTCCTCAGCACCAATCCATGTGCTGATGAAAGACTTTCCTGATGCACACAGACTCTGCTGTTTCTGTTGGAGGATCACTCTGGTGATAACAGTGGTAACAGCATCTATACAGGAGATTTACCGTGGGCCATAGCCACTCATTCAACCTTAACAGCTCGAAGGCATCAATGCTTTGCAGGCTCTGGTTTTGTATGGCATGAAGGGCTTATGCACTTTGCTTAAAGGCCATGCAACCAAGGTAAAGCTGAGATTCAGAGTTGCACAGTTCCGACACAGACCCTAAATGAAGCTGAGCCTACCTCACAGGTTCCACACCTGCAGATGCAACCTAACTGCAAACTGAGAAGAAAACCGCATCAGAGTTGTATACAGATGGCCTTTCTTTACTTTCTTTCCTTCTTTCTTTTCTTTCCTTCTTTCTTTCTTTTTTTGTCATTGCCCCCTAATACCAAGCAGCATCAATGTAGCATTAACATTAACATTGTCTTAGGTATAAGCCATATAGAGATGATATAGGATATTCATGAGGATTCTGTAAGCTACATATAAATACTGCACTACCCCATTTCATATACAGTCCCTTGAGCAATTGCTGGTGTCTGAGGCAGGTCCTAAAACCAAACCTTGGTAGATGTTGACAGATGAATGACTTGTATTGTTCCAGGCTGTCCTGAAGCTTTAGCCCCAGCAGACATACTGAAGGGCCTCATACCCCATGTGACAAGTAACATATTCTATAACTCTGACCACTTTCTTGTCTCCGGAGACCTTTATCTCTGCAGTCACCTTCTGCCTCCTCGATGACCAGTCAACACCCCTGTTCTCACCTTCTCCCCAGTCAACCTTCCTCAATCTCCCAGTCTCACTTCCTGGCCTCAGCCATGACTCCAGGTTACCTGGGACTCATGGTTCTCCCGAAATGCACTTCAGTGCACAAAAGTGGCCGTTCCTGGGCAAACTGGCATGGCTGCTCAGCCTAATTAATGGAGAACAGATCTGTGGAGCCTGTCCAGAGCCCAAAGTCAGAATCCTGCCTCTCCCTCTATCTGCCTCTGCTACTCTGGCCACATTTACTTAGTTTCTCCATGCCTCTACTTTCTCATGTATAGAATGGGAGTAACAATAGTACCTAGACCAAGGTTTACTGTAACCACACCGACAGATCTCACATGTGACAAACACCTACAATTGTTACCCCATGATTTGCTATCATAGACATGGTGTAGAATACTTCTTAAGATCTAGAATTTCAGGCCCGGAGTAGATTCTTTGCCTGGCCCTTTTAACATCTCCATGAACCAGACATTTCATATTTTCTTACGTTTCTTGAGATTGTGCTGGATACAGTTACAAAAATGGCAATTGATTGTTGGCCTGATTTTACATTCGTTTAAAGAGAGCCAGCAGCTCACAGGCCTCCTAGGTATTGTTTGTGTTTTTATGACCCTCCTGTGGCTATCGGGAGACTCAGTGGGTTTAGAATTGGATGGTTAAAAATAACAAATAAGAAATCAAAGGCATGCCTGCCCCTATTTCCATAGCGGTAGGTACCACATTCATTATTTGCAGGACAGTGGTGGGAACCAGCGGCACCAGTTAAACAACCTGATCATCCTCCGGGGTCTCTTCTCACCGTTATGCCAGCCTTTGTGTGACACTTGTCACCCTCTTAATCTACCTACGTGCCTCCTCTTCTACCTCTCTGGGTGCTCCAGTCTGTCTCTTTCAGTCGGGAGCTATCTGCATCTTACAGGTTTTGAAGCAGAACTCCATACTGGCACGCAGACACTGCCCCTGCCACAGCCTGCTTTGGACCCCGTGCAGCAAGCAGATGCTGCTTCTGCTGGGGAAAGGATCCCCCTTCCAGCGCTTGGGGTGTGGTCTGCGGGAAGCTTTTCCTTTTACCTGGCTGCTGAATCAAGGGCATAATAAAACAGCAAAGGAGCACAGCCCAGGTTTCTTTTTTTTTTTTTTTTTTTTTTTCATGAATTCATCCAGCAAATATCTTTATGCTAACCACTGGGATGAGCACTGGGAATCCAGCCATAAACAACAGAGCCAAAGTCTCTCACTCGGGAGGTGTTGAGGAGCCCAGGAAGGAGGCCATTAAACCACTGGTTCTTAGCCTTCATTGTGTAGTGGAATATCCTAGAGAGTTATAGAGAAGAAAAAAGAAAGGGTTGGAAGTGTATCTTGCTGGTAGTGGATTACTTAATGTGAGCAAGGCCCTAGGTTCAATTCCAGTACCAACGGAGGAAAGAAAAAGAGAGGCTGGGGAGGTGGCACAGAGGATAATTCTCATGCTGCTCTGCATTTGGGGTTCCAGCGTGAGGACAAGAGTTCAGATCCACAACAGCCACATACATGGCCCACCTGCAATCTCAGGGCTGGGAAGACAAAAGCAGAGGACCTTTCCCTTGAAGCAAGCTACTTAGCTAGACAAACAGAATCAGTGAGCTGGATTTAGTGAGCAACCATGCCTCGATATACAAAGTGACGGGTGACCAATGAGAATACTTCACACCGTCCTTTGGCTCTTGCACGTACATAAAAACATACTTGCATTCATCGACACATGCATGATGCTCCCTCGGACATGTGAACACAGGTACACACATCCATATACACTACATATATGTATGCATGCAAGAAAGAAATGGAAAAGAGATAGAGAAACAGAGAGATAGTGGCACCTGGGGTCTTCCCTTCAGAAAGGTGGAGATTCTTTTTTTCTTTTCTTTTTTACTGGCTGAGCCAAATGGAAGGATGACCAAGGTATGTGCAGCCAGGCTGAAGGGTACCACTGTCAACAAAGGCTGAATGATGGTAGATGTGAGCAAAGAGGAAGGACGGGGTGGAGAATGGGCTGAGCAGGAAGTCAGGAAAACCACTCCCTGGCAGGGTGGTCCTGTTGAGCCAAAATGAATGGCATTGAGTGGATAAGATGGCCTTAATTTAGGGAGAGGGGCTTTGAAGGAGCCCCAAAGAAGGATCCATATTCCAGAGGCCTAGAGGGCAGCATGGTGGAGTTCAAAGAACAGAATCATGAGAAGAGACTGTTCCAACTACAGACAATGCAGGCCTTTGAGGTCCTGTTTGGGGCTTAGTACTTAATCCCAAAGTGATGTTCACAGGGCAGGCACAGGAGGCACCGGAGGGTTTGTTGTAAGAGAGGGTAGCCAGCCTTCCCAGAGGGTGACTCAGTATTGAGGAATGAAATCCAAGTACAGACTTTCCTTGCTGAAGCTGATCCTGTAAGTGCCAGGGACTGTAGCCCTACAATGAGAAGCCATTCTTCTTCTAGTTCGGGAGAGAAGCTTCTTCATCAGTCATGAAGCTCCTGTAAGATTGTCAGCAGAGTCTTGTCACAAATTAGTGTGTGTGTTGGCAACACTGTCATGAGGGCTCCAAGTCCAGTAGCCAGCGCCCAGAATTCTCCTTTGTTAGATAAAATGGATTGTGTAGAACCCCAAGCAGCTAGAGGATACTGACTCCCCTAAATTCACTCAATAACTGACCAGGGATTCCTGCTCAAAAAGAGCTTCCCCCACCCCCACTGTTGCCTACCTTCTCCGTTTTCTCCTCCGTGACTTCCTACTTGAAGAGAATTGTAATGTATTAAGAACCTGAGAGTCCAGCACAGTAAGATGTGTCTCCTTTTGCCTTTTTCCCCCCAAATGGGAAAGGATCCTCTTTACTTTTTTCAAGTTCATCACTTTTTCCTCGGCCACAGTTGAGCTTGCCATGCACCTTTTCCCACACAGACAAAAATGCTGCTGATGGTTGAGAATCCAGGTGCATCCAGACACGTGCAGCTGACAGCTGAATCCAAATTCCTATCACCTCGTGGCTGATCAGCTGTTTCTGTGGCTGCTGGCGTGGAGGGGAACAATTTCTGCCTTCTGAGCAAAAGCAACTTTCTCCTCCACAGTAGACCATGTCAAGGATGCTAGCTCTCTCTCCCTGTTCCTCTCGAGGCACTGTACCTGCTCCCACCTCTGCAGACCCTCAAAGACGTCCAGATGCTGTGGAAACAGAGAGAAACATCTGCCTCTCGGTTTTCCATGTCTGCTGGCACAGCAGGGACAGCTGTTCAATTGCAAGTTCATGTCCATTCCACTGTGTACCTAGAAATGGGATCTCCACACAGCTCCCACCTGACACATGGGCAAGCAAGGACAGGCTTACTGTTTCCCAGGGACTAGGTAGCTTCTTTGTCAGCCAGTCTTCTAAAATCAATGGCAGTTTTCCCCCAGACTGTGACCCAGAGCACCCAAGTGTTGCCACTGCTCTTTAGTATAAGTGCTGACTGAACCATGAGCAGTCTGGGATCCCCAACACCTCTATCCTCAGCTAGAAAGAGGTCCAGAATGGAATGGCAGATTCTTATTAAGCATCTCCCTTTTTGTGCTGCTTAAATCCAGCAATGTGCAGTACCAAGAAAGCAGTAACATTTCAACAGTTTGCAGGGACGAAGGGGTGTTGTCCCTACTTAAGTTGGCATTATAAGCACAATTCTTGGGGCTGGTTAAATGGCTCAGTTGGTAAAGCACTTGCCACAGAAGAAAGTGGACTTGAGTTCTGATCCAGTACACCCATGTGAATAAGCCAAGCAACACACAGATTATCTATAACCCTAGCAATGGGGAAAGGAGACAGAGACGAGAGGATCTCTGAGCTTTCCTGGCCAGCCAGTCTAGTCAGAGAAGTGAGTTCAGTGAGAGACCCTGTCTCTAAGCATAGCATGGAGAATAACTGGGGAAGAAAATCTTGGCCTCCACCCAGGTACACACACACACACACACACACACACACACACACACACCGAGGCACAGAGGCACATACACACACTAAAAGATTGATAATTTAAAAGCAAACCTCTTCTCAAGAGAAATGAACATGTATTACACTTGACACCCTGCCTTTGAGCCTATCATTCATTTCTGTGGATTTTCTTCTTCACCAAGCCTCACGTGTCGTCACTGAGTTTCTGAACTGGTGGTCGTAGGGATATACAAGTATGTAACAGTGCACACACTGAGAACATTAGAGAAAATTCTAGTTTGAAAAAAAAAAAAAAAACCTTGAATTAGTAGAAGCTCTCTGGCTTTCCTAATGGTCGAGTGAGGCGAAGTGGCTTGTGTTTGGGGGCTGGACTTACAGCGCCTCCCAGTATTTAGAAAACCAGCAGCAACAACTGTAGCAATGATCTCAACAATATGCATTCTATCCATTGGGCACTAGTGATGCCCTAAACCCTGCTAAAACCTTCCTGTTGCTTCTTTTGTTAAACACAGCTGGTGTCTATCCAGAATAAGTATTGTCATCGTCCAAAGTAAGCTACTCTGTTAACAAACATTTATTTGTCTGGCATGTGCCAACTAGACCTTGAAGCTGTCTAAGTGGACCAAAGGAGACAGACTATTGCCCTTGAAGATGTTATTCTGTTGAGAGAAACAGTACATTACATGAATTGAGAAAGAAAGGCATAGTTTTAAAAGCAGGCTGGGCTCAAAGAGGTCTAAGATCACATGTATAGAAAGAGGCAGATCTGGTTTCAATTCCAGTCGTTTCTGCCTCCAAACAAAGTTATGGTTTCCCCTCAGCTGAGAAAAAAAAGAAACTTTTCTTGGGGTTTAGAGCAGGTTGCAATGATCCTCTACTGGTTTCTTGAACGGAGCAGGGAGGGCCATTTCTGAGGCTTGCTTTGCAATTTGTGTTTATGTGTAGCCAGTCTGTGTTCTCTCTTGCCTTTCCTGCATTATGGTGCATCTTCTCCACTGTGCTTGCTGGAGAACGTTTAAAGCCCATTCATCCCTCCTGACTCCCAAACAGTATTAGCCACTTACATCTACCTGTAAATTGCCACGCACTGCAGAACATGTCTGAATGCTGTTTTAGACACGAGGTTTTATAATTAGAGCTTCAAGCCCATTTACTCTCTTGCTTTTTGTCTAGGCCCTAGACATTATTTTGCTCATGTCTAACTGTTGTTTAAGTCAAAAAGCCTGCCTAGCTGGTAGCTCTGTCAACAAGACCTTTCTCTGCCTCTTTTTTGTTCCCCCAGTGATTGGTATTTATATGAAAGAGATCTTAGAAACTACTGGACTTCCACCAGCCATGCTGATTTCCTTTATTCATTCCTGGCCATGCTTAACGTCCTTCCTTCCTTCCTTCCTTCCTTCATTCAGTCACACACACACACACACACACACACACACACACACCAACTATCCACTGAGTACTGCAATCCCACAGTAAATAAGTTAGACATGGTCCCTCACGTGACAGGTGAACAACCCAACAGGAATACCCAACACAGATGGTTAATTGAGCACTGAGAAGTTCTAGAAACACCATTCAAATTGTAGTTAGTAACATGGGTCACAGGATACAACTTCCAAAGATGGACTCTTGGGATACATCCAAGCTATATCCAACTGTAACATTTGATCTTAGCTCAGTTAAGAGGTCAACTCAGCCGTGCTGATTGGAGCTAGCTACAAGAGAGGAGAGAAGCGGGGGGGGGGGGGGTACCTCATCCATCTCAGGAATGGATGAGTTCAGGAGCTACTCATGGATCAAGGAAACAGTTTAGAGAGAACAAAAGAGGTTGGATCCCTCTAACTCGGAGTTGCCCATGAGCGAACAGACAGGGATGCTGACCTGAGAGCAGGGGTCAGGGGCTGGAGCTGGAAGGACTGGAGTTAAAAACTCAGGCATCACATAGTGGCATGGCTTTGGTTTGTGTAGAGATAACAGCATGCATATGTGTGAGCTGGGATGTGAGATGACAAAACCAGCCATGTCGCTGATGTCCTTGAAAGCTTTTGCTGAGAAAGAGATGTTTGCAGTTGTAGAGGAAGGCTCCCTCCACCTTCTCATGGCTGTTGGAGATGTAGATAGAGAGAAGGAAATGAATCCTGTTCATTCAAGCCCTCACTGTTAGTCTGAGACCAGGCCAGGCCCTGTGAACTCACAACCAACAACCATGGCTGAGAGCTAATGAAGCCAGGGTTTTCAGCCTCAGTACTGTTGACATTTGAATGTGTGCAATTCTTGGAGGGTGGGGGTAGCATTCTTCAGTGCCTTTAGGATGTGGACCGGCATCCCTAGCCTCTACCCATGAGATGTCAAGTGTCATTACCCCTAAAAAAGACAATCAAAAATATCTCCAGACATTGCCAGATATCCCCCAGAGAAAGGGAGGGAAATCTTTTATAAATCCTTTGTTAAGAACCACTGGCCCAGGGTCATAATAGAACCTGAAGGCCCCAGGCAGCCCTCAGTTCTTTCTAGCTGAAGAAATAAGCATCCAAACAGGGGGTCCTTCCAGGGGTCTAAACCAGTCATTTAGAGGCAGGCACTCGAGGAAATCCGAGAGCCAGCCTGAAACTCAGAAGACTGAGATTTCTGGGATGCCCAAGTATGAGCCCATAAGCCATTTCCAACTTCAGGCATAGCATCCTCTCTGGAGAAGACCTGCCACCTGATGCCCATTTACCCTCCAGACTAATTACTTCCTAGGTTTTGTTTTTCCTTAAGTAGCAGCTGGCTTTGCACTTTACAAACACAAAGAGTCACCTCCTCAGAAGGCCACCAGCAGAATGAACTTGTGCTAGGGCTAGCTTGGGGTTGCCTAGCAACGCCACGCACCTACCAAGGCTGCTTTCTTCCTCTTCAAGCTAAAAGCAAAGTCCTGTCCATTAATTCCCAGCTGCCCTGAAACTTCTCAGAGATTTGCCAGCTCCTGCTGTTCCTGTTTTCATCTTCCTTGTAGGATGTGGCAAAAACTCGCTACTCTGCCCTGTTTACCTCACTTCAGTTGGTCAGAATGAAAAGAGTAGGGGGAAGCCTCATTCCATAGAAGAGCATACATATTTTGAGCACATATCTCTGACTGACACGCTGGGGCTCTTGGCAAATTTAAATTTTATGTGGTGGACGTGGGTTTCCTACACAATGAGTCTTCCGTTGAGACTCTGGGAGTGATTTCAGTGAGACAGGAAGCCTCAGAGTAGCTAAATAGCAAAGCACACATACCAGAAACCGTGCTGCGTAAACATTCAGAGGCCTGTCATTTAGAGCATTCTCTGTGATCTCTTCCCCCCACACTCTGCTGGTGGTAACTGTAAGGCAGAAGGTGAATGCAGATTGACCTCAATCTCCCCCCCCCCCCCCAGAACTCATCCAATGTCTCTCAGGCTTTTCTTCCTGAGTTCCATTTTGCTCCCACAGAAATGTTTGTGGCACATCTTTGGAAATGAGGAGGGCTTCCCTTGAAGCACTGTCTCAGGATGGGAGCGGGAGAGACATCAGTGGTTCCCCAGGCAGGGCCACAGACACCTCATTGGTAAGGAAAGGTGCCGAATCCTGAGCTGGGAGGCATGGAGACCAGGATGTGTGTGAGCACACTGCTAGAATTAGCACCAAGCCAGAGGCCCTGCTCCAGGCTCCTTGTTTCCTCTTCAGCACAGCTGCCTCCCAGAGACTACCCCCCAGAGAACCTCTCTGTTGGCATACTCTTCATTCTGATCTTAATCTGCACAGGATGGGAGGGAGCAAGCAGTCAAACTCAATTGTGGATCCGCTAACCTTTCTCCTTAGGAGGAGTCCTTTAAACTCACACCACCAACACATGCACATTCGCAAATTAGGTCTCTCAGCACCCACATGAGGGGTGCTTGAGGGAAGAGAGGTGAAGGCCTTTGGTATGCCGGGAAGAGATGCACACTTTGATTCACAGGATCCAGATCAGTTACCTCTATCATTAGAAAGCTCTTTGATCCCAGCCAGGCCTGCATTGGTGTAGTTTAAAAAACAGATTTGGAAATGGAAGTGGCCACAGAAGGAGAGAGAATTTCCAGGACGTGCAGATAGTGACTTACAGGGACAGTTAAATTAATGGTCATTGGAGTGTATTTAAATGAAGCAAGGAAATACACCTCCAACTACACAACTCTATAACTTTCCCAGATGTCATTGTGGTGCACGTTCACAACAGGTAAATTTTACTGTATGTAGATTATGCCTCAATAAAACTGCTCAAAGAAAGAAAAATGGAATGGAAATCAAATAGAGATTCTTGCCAGCAAGTAGGTCTTATGAGTGTGGGCACACACCACAGATCCTCTGCTTCTCTGTTTCACAAAGGACCAGGGTGGCTCAACTGACAAAACTTCCCTCTTCGGCTCGCTCAGCTCCCTTTGTCCAAGTTCAGTGTGCGGGAGTCTATGCTACAGTTGCTGTAGACGCTGGAGCATTAAAGAAATTAAATAGGCTACTTATTTCACAACAGAGAAAGGGGCGGAAAGAAAAGAAGAAAAGAAAGCCATAAAATAAGAACTGCCCAGACTTCGCTGCCCTTCCCCTGCAGGCACAGGTATAGCCTCTGTTCATGTCCCCAATTCATGGCACCCAGCACCTACTCCTTGCCTGGCCTTTAAAATCCTGCTCTAGTTTTAAATCTACCATAAATAGGTGGTGGTCACAAGAAGCTCTGGAAAATCATATGTAAATCTATCTTTAAAACTATACAAGATGGAAGGCATTTTGACTCTGGGCTGGTAGGGAATTTGTTCTCTTATATTCAGAAGGCACAAAAAGAAAGAAAAAAGGAAGGAAGGAAGGAAGGAAGGAAAAAGAAAGAGAGAAAAGAGAGGAAAAAGGAAGGTAGAAAATGAAGGAGGGAGAGAAGAAAAAGGGGGAAGAAGAAAAAGAAGGAGCACACATCCTGAGCCACTGACTGGAAATCACAGCCTAGCTAGTCCATTTGTCAGGTCAGCACGGGTGCAGTTGTCTGGGATGTGCACTGAACTCCCTCCCCACTTTGGCAAGATTGCTCTGACCCCTGCACCCAGGTCAGTTATCACTGGGAATCCCCTGCATCTGTGCCCCAACTCCGTCTTGCACCTGCATGCATGGCCTGCTTCCCCCCAACTCTTTGGACAGCAGGTACGGGCCCCACTGTGAGGCTGGCCCAGTGGCTGCCCTGCAGGCTTGCTCCCCTTCTGCATGGCTCCCTGCTTCCCCAGCATGGACTCACGTCCCTCCTTCTCATTCTTTCCATTTCTCCAACCAGATGGCTGCCCTGATTTGTGCAACGGTAACGGGAGATGCACACTGGGTCAGAACAGCTGGCAGTGTGTCTGCCAGACCGGCTGGAGAGGGCCTGGATGCAACGTTGCCATGGAAACCTCCTGCGCTGATAACAAGGATAATGAGGGAGGTGAGCAAGCGTCTTCTAATTCCTATCCCCTCAAGAACAGTGTTGTATGTGCTTGCGTCATGAGTCACTCTCTCCTGAAAGATCTCCTCCACACTATTGTCTAATGTTGTAATGTTTCCTTTGAAGTGAATACGGTGAAGAACACACATCCTTAGGCCAGGAGGACACTTGCAGATACAGGCTGAATAGTCACTGAGGTTTGGTGCTGGCTTTGGCTTCTCAAGCAGTCATCACTGCAGAGAGGGTCTGGCTATTGTCCTCAGGGTGAATGGTCCTATCAGACCTTTCAGGGTAGCCAATCATGATCAATGACAATGGTGACAGCTGGTAACTCACCCTGCACTGGAATGTCATGAGCCATGTGCCCCTTCATCCTTATGGCCTTCTGAGATGTCACTTTGCAGATGAGGCACCCAAGGCCTGGAAAGCAGTTCCATTACTTCTAAAGACAATGTAGTATGAAGCCAGGAAAGAAACCCAGCTCTGGAACCAAAGTACGTGATCTACTCTGTAGTCACCCAGCTAAAGCCTGTAAGCCAAATCCAAATAGTAAGGGAAAAGAAAAGGTTTTTAAACCTTAGAAATCTTTAGAGGGAAATCTAAAGATTTCATCATATGGAAAGGTACATAAAATTCAAATTTCAGTGTATTCACTGTTTTTTTCTAACTAATTTATTGATGCATATTTAATATCTAAAAGGCTGTACATATTTGATATGCACATGTTGATAAGTTTGAGTATATATGTACATTCACGAAAGCATCACTATGAGCAAAATTGTGAGCCTAGCCACCAGCACTAAGAGTTCCCTCCACCACGTGTATTCTTATTTCTTATAGGTGTGGTTGCCACCTGCCCTCTTAGCAAATTTTAAGAACACAACACAGTACTTTTAGCTATTGACCTGATGCTTATGGTTTAGCAGACCTCAAAAAAATGGACTTATCTCGCATGATGAAGTTCCTAATCCTATAACCTATTTCTTCCTCTGTATTGGAAGATGGGAGTGTTCACTTGTTTATATTTTTAGTTTTTTAATATGTCATTTTATTTGGGGAGGAGAGGAATGTGTGCCACAGCATACATGTGGAGGTCAGCAGACAACTTGGAGGAGTCAGTTTTCTCAATCTGATGGATCTCAAGATCAAATTCAGGCCGTCTGCCTTGGAGGCAAGTGCCATTACCCACCAAGCCATCTAGTCTGCTCTTGTTTCTATTTTCTGTACAACTGTACCTTGTATTTAACGCTAACCGCAGAGCTAAGTGGACGTAACACAGTGAGAGATGACACAGCTATCAGGCCTCAAACATCTACTCTGGACACTTCAGGACAAGTTTGCAAACCTCTATTCCGCCATCCGAGCTCTGACCGGGCTCAAACCCTACTTAGTGTCTGAGATGGCTCATGTACAGGTATCGTAGCTAAAGAACCACCACTGCTCTGAATGTCTGTGCTGATTGTCCTCAAGCAGGCTCCTGTGTAATGATAGGGCTCCGAAGAGAAGTGGTGTGTGGATCATGTGCTCGCCTAAGTTCAAATACTGCATACTGCCATAATATCAGCGTAGACTCATGGCCCACCCTCATTAAAATGACTCAGAGGTCAGAGTTCACATGAAGTTGAAGTTCTCTCAGGGGTTAAAGGATCTACAAGTATGCCCTCACTGCGACAGTCATAGAGTATGGTGTATCTAAGTCACCTCTGCTTCATGGCCCCTGGAGTCAGCTTCAGGTATTCAAAGTAAGATGCAACCTGGTGAGAAACAAATGGGAATGTTAGACATTCTATTTTTCCCTTTTCTTCATCCTCTTAATGGACATCTCAAAAATTCCGTAACGATTGCCTTTGTGTATAGATATAATTTGAGAGCACACAGGCATATTTACATGGATACAAGTTTGTGACCATAGAAGTTCACAGGCCAGATGTGCTGTGCCACTGTCCTTCATTCATTGCGCCCTCCTGAAACAAAGCCAGAATAGAAGACACTCCGTTCCATATTTTAGCAAGGTGAGGCATAACGGCATGAGGCATTTTTTGAGAATCACAATCCAATGGCTTTTTACTTCTGCCTCCCTGGTGATTTCACTGAGTGCCGTAGTTGCTCACAGATCAGCTCCTTCTGCCTCCAAAAAGGAGCCGCTTCCCTGACCCCTTCCCCCTTTGGGGTGTCAGCACTGACAGCATAGCAAATTGCTGGAGTGTGGTATGCAGAAAAGAGAAGAGATTCTAGGAGACCAGTGTCCCCAACACACCCTGTGCCATCTACCTCCCTCTCGTCAGTCTCACCTGGATCCTGGCTCCCAACCTGAGGCACCTGATCTCCAAGCTGGAGGGCTTGACTCTTAGGCCCAACTCAGGATCCCTTGTAGAGGCAGAGCCCCAACACAGGAAAGGCTAGGACAAAAGCAAATGAGATTATGCTAAAGATAATAATGGCCTTCTTATGGGAACGATTAAAGCAACCTCCCAAGGAAGTAATTAGCCACCAAGAAGAAAGTCTCTGCACCATGTTTATAAAAAGAAACTCCCCGTTAGTTCGGAGTTGCTTATGTCAGGTGAGAGAGGTAGACACCGCTTCTCTCTCACCTGGCGTAAGCAATTCACAATTAAGTGAGTTCTTTTTTTGGAGGAGATGCCTCTGCACAGGGTATTCTTTCTGTGGTTAATTACTTCCCTAGGAGGTGTGCTAAGCACTTTGTTGTTTATTGATAAATATTAAAGATCCTCTCATCAACCCTGGACCCAGGGGCAGCAAGCTCGCTCGCTCTCTCTCTCTCTCTCTCTCTCTCTCTCTCTCTCTCTCTCTCTTTCTCCCCTCCCTCCCTCTCCATGTCTTTTGAGGGTGGTTGCCCTGGATATCCTACCTATGGAGTACCTGGTTCGGTCCACTGTTGGAAATCCTCTGAAAGGGCTGTATGCTTTAGAAATCTGGCACTGGGTCAGAGAGGCATCCAAGCAGAACATGAATGCCGGCCCAGGGAGCAGCTGCAAAGAACACTCTTGTCATAAATCTCCTGAACGGGGTAGATAATAGAGCATTCTTCCAAAGGGAACTGGAAGAGGCCAGTCCTTCCCCATCTTCAGACATCTGAGAAGAAAGAAAAAAACAAACAAACTAAAGTGATGGTTTTTTCTTTTTCCTTTTTTCTTTTTTCTTTTTCTTTTAATTCTAAACTAAGATAGTTATAAACACAAACAGGAACATTTGAAGTTCTTTACTGACTTCATTAACTGGGTTGAATTGAATCCCTTGTACTTTCTGTCTATTCCTTAGTAGTTCTGAAAGAGCCTAAAGGATTTGATTAAACCCTGGGACTGAGGCCTGACCCCATCGCTGAGTTTTGGAACTCCTGGGTCTCTGGCAGGGTACAAGAATCTGAATGTCTGGTAAACTTCCAGATGCCTTAGATGTAGACTTTCTTTGAGACCCACAGTCCTAAAACATTTCATATATTTTATATAATGCCCTAATTTCTCTTTCTATGCATCGAGAAAGGTACCAGATAAAATTGCTTCTTTTAAAGACCTGAGGAAATTTGTCTCACAAATATTTTCAGTATTCTGTGATGTTTAGCTCAGAAACTGTCAGGAAAGGCCACCTTAAAGGTGTGTCCACAGCAACACATATGACAACCCTCCCTTCTTCGGATTTCCATCACCTTCTACAACACTCACCAGCCATGTGACTTCTCACATGACCTTGGAAAACAATGGCCAATTCAGAAGGGTTTTGCGTGTCATTGTCCCTGCAAAAAAGAAAAAGAAAGAAAGAATGGAGGGAGGGAGGAAAGAACGGAAGAGAGGAGAGGAGAGGAGAGGAGACTATTCACAGACCAGCTGGCCAGAGACTGTCTTTTTAAAAGTGAGAGAACTTCACTTGAACCGCTCACCCCAATTTGGAAAAGGAGAGACTCAAAGAAATATTTTTGCTTACAGGAGACAAATACCAGCTCATTAAAGTCTGAGAATACACACAACATGTGTGCCAAGTGACAGGCGGATAATATTTAATTATCACCACCAAGACAGAGGTGCGAGCTCTAGTTCATCACAGCCAGGGGTAGGAGAGAGAGCGCGGGTAGATTTCCTCTCAAAGTGGGAATGGCAAGGTGAGGAGGCACCGTTAGACCGTCTGGCCTGGAGAGCCTGTACTCACTCTTTGGAGGCCCCTTTGTCACCCAGGACATAGAAGCCCGACACCAAGCTTCAATGTGCTAAATGCCCAAAGTCCATCATTTCCAGCCTGTGTGGAAGTCCGCCTGAGCTCCCATAGGATAGATCAGGTTCCCTATCAAGTTGGTGTACAGGTTGACAGTGGGGTCCTAATGAGGCAGAGCCATGACCTACCTCATCAGCCCACAGCTGGAGGGGCAGAAGGATGCCCTTCCTAAGCTAAACTCATCCTGTCACCTTCCATCACTGCTCTCATGGAGGGACAGGACTGTCGCCTCTCCTTTGTTCTTTCTCAGCACAACATAGGATGGCATCTTGCTCTTCCTTCTTCCCTTCTGTGGTGTCTGCCTAGGTGACACCCCG
The DNA here is from genome assembly GCA_019843965.1 of Rhynchomys soricoides. Taxonomy (NCBI): domain Eukaryota; kingdom Metazoa; phylum Chordata; class Mammalia; order Rodentia; family Muridae; genus Rhynchomys; species Rhynchomys soricoides. The sequence continues at coordinate 9,473,332 of JADRCH010000008.1, forward strand.
GCCTCAAAGTGCTGTAGCCTCTGGCTTTCTGAGTTAGCCCTGTGTATCTCAGCTCAGCACATTACTTCCGAAAGTCTCAGTTTTCTTGTTCGTAAAGATGGGCGTGATTGTGCCAACTCCATGAGCTAGTGTGAAATTCAAGTGAGCGAATGCATGTCGCATGTTGTATAGATCCGTGGCTTGCAGAACACATAGGTTGGCTGGTAGCCTTAGTTGTGTCACTGTTAATGTGACTGTCTAGAATGGAAACAATTATATAAATAGAATCCAACCAATGACTCTCCCAGTGCATAAAGCTGTGAAGAGTCTAACCTGTCTCATTTAACTTTAGTGCTGTAGAGCCCCATGGGGACTTTGAAAACCAAATTTCTTGGTCCCCACCTTTTGAGTCTCATTTAAGTCAGGTTTTCAATGCCAGTCTATATGCTTACCAAGCACCCCAGAGAGTGTTCGACAAACCATATTTGAGGAAGACATTTTTAAATGATGCTTTCTCCCAGAGTGGCTAGCGCAGCCCTATGTCATAGTACCTGTGGCCCATATCACTGCTCACTTCAATTCCCAGAACTAGTGAGGAGTTACATAAAGAGAAAGGAACATTATTTAAGAAAGAGACAAATAACCAGAAGAAAAGGCACAAACGATTTAGTTATTAAGTCGCTGGAAAGGGGTAAGTCTTTCTTCTCATCTTGCTTTTACTAGAGCAGATCCATTTTAACATCTCCCCTATATGTGCGTAGCATGCACATCACCCATCTTCCTCCCTGTCCCCTTCCTGCGTTCCAAATACACACCCCACACCCACCACTTCTATCAACTATGTTTAAAAATATTCTCCACTGCTAGTTGGGAAGGTGAATGATGTTTGTTTCAGAGTTTAAAAACCCTTTAACTCTATGTCACGAGAGAATGATTCCATCTGTCCGTCCATCCATCCATCCATCTGTCCTTCTACACATATGCCTTAGAATTCATCCACCCCCTACCCCTCTACTCATCCCTCTCTCCAGTGGTCCAATCTCCGTTAACTCATTCATGGTTTAACAAACATTTTGAGAGTCTACCAAGTGTTCAACAATAGAAGCTGGCTTTTGGGAAATGTTGGGATAATCATGGCCTATGTTCCAAAGAGCTCTCCGTCCAGCTGAAGAGACAGGATACACAAAGGTTGATATTATTTTACCAATGCATAAGTGGTGACAAAGGAACTTTGGTAGGAGCAAAGAAAAAAAGACTTCCATGGAACATGGCATTAACAAGATAAGAGAAGTACATCTCAAAGTTGAGCCAAGTTTTCATCCTGTCTCAGGGGTATCCTCAAAGCCACAGAGCAGAATGAGCTATGGTAGGGATCATTCAGTCCACCGTCCATGTCTTCATTTCTCTTTATAAATTAAACACCACTCCAGTTTCCCTTCAGGATGATGTTTCCTATTCTGCCTCCACTGGCAAGGTTTGGCTCCTTGTTTGCTCTAGAGGAGGCCGCCTTGGGTTAAGAGATGAGGATGCTGGCCTGAGCTCTGGGCATGCCATCCAAGGCACTCTTGCCAGATCTAAATGAGGAGACATAACACTGGACTGTGTCCAGAGCACTTGAAACAGATGAAATCTGCCCCATGCCCACAGCTCCTTCACCCTCCTTCCCATCCCTTCACCATCCAAATGGGTTTGACTTGATTCAAGGATGTGATTTGAACATTTATCTTACTTGTTAATTAATACCTCACTTTGTCTGTGCCTTTAGCAGAGCCAAGCTAGGGACTTGAGAGACTCCAGAAAACATGGTTATTAAAGAGTCCAGTTCCTTCATCCTGTGAGAGATGAAGTTTGGTGAACCCACGGCAAAATGCCTTGATTAATGTGTGCACATATGTTAATGAATCTGTCAGGTAGGAGATGGTTTCAAAGTGTAACTTAGACCTATTAATTGGGTTGAATGAAGATTTTCCTCAGATTCCAAAGGCCTTGTGCTAAATGTATCTGTAGCCACATGCAAGATCCCAGTTTCCTTCCAGATGGGAGCGCCATCCCCCTAATGCTTGGGAAGAGAACTTGGCCTGCAGGTCTCCAACAGCTGGCTGGGCACTGGGTCTCTCTTCTTTAGGAGAAAACAGCGCAAGCCCAGATGAGATGGTAGGGGAGGGCACAGCAACAGGTGTCTGATATCTTTCCACATATGTCTGTTGAAGTATGATCTCTGAAAGCATAGGAATGTTAGGCTAGATAATCCACGGGTGAGAAACAGCAGATTGAGATTTCCTGATGTTTAATTCATAGAATCACTAAGTGTGCCAGCACTGGGCTGGGCCTCCTATGTACCAGGATGAGAGCAGACACTGAGCAGGTGGGTCTCTGCGCTTCTAGTCCCATCTCATGACTCTTGATCCTCAAACCCAGTAAGTAGAGGACACTTGTATTGTAAATCAGATCCACCATGCCCTCGGAGGTTTCTCACACAATTAGAATCAAAGCAGATGTTTGCTTCATCCTGGATAGAAATCCTCCTGTGTGTCCTCCTGTTTGCCTTCTGACTATTCTTCCCCTGCCCTCCCTACAAGCTCTGCCTCAGTTTCACTATCACCCTTCTAATCCCTGTACCAGCTATGCTGTGTGTATAGCAGGGTCTTTGTTGGCTTGGGACCCAAAGTCTCCAAGCCAGGATCTCTTTGCAGTGGGTTTCCCCTCATCCTTCAGTTCATACCCTTTGCCCTCCTCTTCCATCTCCCCAGTTAACATTTCCCTGGCATGAATGCCATGCTCCTAGCTTTTCCGATGTAGATCTTTCTAGCTGCACTGTCTTATCTTGCAGCCTATACGTTCTGACCCTCATTACACGCATTACAATCACCTTTTGCTGTCTTCTAGGGACCAGTTTTGCTCACCCTGTGGATATCAAAATAAGAGGATGCTGAAGTCCTTCGCATAAATTAGTGTAGCGTTTGCATCTAACCTGCACATATCTTCCTGTGTGTTTAAATCATTCATCTCTAGATTACCAATAATATCTGTTATCATGCAATGCTAGGTACATAATTGCTGTACTGTATTATCTACAAAATGGCATAAAAGAATAGTGTGTACCAGTTCAGTACAGAAGAGAGTGTTTCCTCTGCATGCGACTTATTCATTTTTGGTTGAATGCATGAATGGGAAGCCCGAAGTGGGGAGAAGTGACTGTATTTCTATTTTACAGAAACAAACATGGGGACTCAAGAAAAATATGACTCAAAACAGGCCTTTCAGCCAGCTTCCAGGATGTAAAACTTTGCGTCTTTAAAGCCATTGTCTCATTCCTTCTAAAACCCTCACAATGGATGTTTCCAGAGAGGAACAAACCAAGGGCACAACTTGTTTTAGAACTCAAAGGAAATAAAATAAACACTTCAAAGATAAAACTTCCCCCACTGAAACCCTTTCCCTAGTGAAATGGATTTGACCATCAATTTTTTTAAGGCATTTAAATTAAAGTTCATTCGTGTACCCAGCATAGCACTTTCAGTCTTTCCTAATCAAGTCTTCGGTCTTTAAATGGTTATTAAGTGTCTCTTAAGAGATTAGGCTTTTTTTCACCTGATTAGATGACAAATCCAATATTCATCATAAAATTGCAATGAAGATGCCTAATCTGTAAAATGCTAATCAAGGGGCTGGACAGATGCTCAGTGGTTAAGAGTGTTTGCTGCTCCTGCAAAAGCCCAGCACCCAAGTTGGGAGGCTCACAACCACCAGAACTGCAGTGGCAGGGCCTCCAATACCCCCTTCTGGCCTCCACAGGCACTGCACCATGTCCACCTTGCATGCATACTATTTTTTTTCCTTAAATAATTTTTTTTTTAATGTTAGTCATTTAAATCACTATAGATTTATTTTAGGGAATTAAGGGATTAAAAGACAGATTGAACTCATGGTCAGAGGGTAACTCTTATGCCATTGAATTGGCTTCTGGTAGTTTTGTCTAAGCCAGAGGCTCTTCCTGATTATAGCAAATCCTTGCCTTTTCTCTATGACCACTACCTAATTCCTAGTATGAAACCCTAGAGCCATTTTTATTAGTTCTATCTCCTCCAGAGTCTGGGTCCAGATCAGCAGTTTCATGGCAGGGGAGACTTTGCTCTCCAGGAAATCTCCAGTAATGTCTGGAAGCATTTGGTAAGTAATGGACAGGAAATGCTCCTAGTTGAAGTCTAGGTTGCTGCTAGCCATCCTTGTGTGTAGGAAAGCTACCCACAGTAAGGAGTAACCAGACCCAGTATGGAGATAGTAGTGAGGCTGAGAAACATTCCCTCCAGAAGCACAGCTGCATAGGAAAGCCTCTTAGTCCCAAAATAGAAAGCCTTTTGCCCTGATGTCAAAGGATATGATGTCCAAGGTCTGAGAGGCATTAAACACTTTCCTGGTTCTGTCCTGAGACTTCACCAACATGACCCAAATTAGCCATGACCATACTTTGAAAGAGAAGTATAGCAGCTTGCTCAAGGTCCCAGGATCACCACATAGCCCTGCCAGGATCCAGAACACAGGTCAAGAGCCCTTCTCAGGTTGAAGGCCACTCCAGCACCTGAGCGCTATGTCCATTATCAGAGCAGGACAGACCCAAGGGCTGCTGCAGCCTCAGCCCCACAAACACGAGTTCTGAACGTGCTGAAAACCACCATCAGCATCAGCTCTTTCCCCCAGCTAGGGATTTGGAATGCACTTTTTCCCATAAAGTGCTTATGCACTGGAATGCCAGGGGCGAGCAGAGGAAACTGGAACAGTTGGACTCTAAATAGCGAGGCGTTCTCTACAGTGCAGCAAGAGCAGCTGCCCAAGGCCTGTGCTCTTTTCTTTGGTTTCCCATCTTCTCAGCCAAGAGCTCTGGGGGATTGGAGAGAGGCCAGGATGGTAGTGGCCAAATGTGAATCCAAAGACAATGACAAGGTTTCCCCAGCCCTCTCTGCTTCAAGCCTCTCTTTCTCCTTACTCACAGCAAACAGCTAATCTTAGTAGGGCAATTCTCTTACTTCCCCCTCTTCTTAAGGACTGTCATTATAAATCTGTCCCTCACAGTCCTACCCCCACACACAACTTTCTGACATTCTGAGTTCACACACACTAAAGGACATCCATTCATAGAATCATGGGATATTTCCTCCATGGGTATCTGGGACTACAGGTACAAAAAGGCTAAACTATATAGTACTCCCAGGAATGGTAGTATATGCCTGTAATCCCAGCACTTGAGAGGCTGAGGCAGAAAGATCTTGAATTCAAGGCCATACCGTACTAGGCTACATGATGACACTCTGCCTCAACACAACCAAATTAAATGAAAAGAAAATGCTTATTTTATTTAATTTTTCATAATCTATAGCAGCTTCAAAATCTAGAGAAGCAAAGCAAATTCTTCAAGGACAAATAGCAATCAGAGCAGACTAAGACAGAGTCCCAGGTGTCTGGTTCAAAATCTAGTCTGTTTTTTCTCTTGGTATGCAACCAGCGAAAGGATCCAGTAGCCCTTGGGAGGATAGGTATCTACCATTAATGTTTTTAAGCAGTGATCTATATCAGCTCCAGACCTAGGTTAAGATGAGTGACCATGTCTAACACACTTGGGCTACATCTCCAAGCCCATCGCTCATTTTGCCTTCTGTACAGCCCTGTTCAGATCACTTCTCATTGGTGAATCCAATATCAATCAACACCCCCAATGCAGCCACATGTCAGAATGATCCAAAATTCATTTATGCATACCCATGAATAAATGAGACTCAGAGACCTACAAAGAGTCCATGGGTTGATGGTGGTAAAATATCTATTAAATGCATCATTGCGTCACAATGTATTAAGGGTTCATGACAGAAGAAAGGTCAAAGGGTTGTGTGTTCCCAGCAGAAGGTCATCAGAGACTTCCAAGATAGGTGAAGCAGACATGGCAATGCATACCTGTAATGCAAGAATTTCAGAGGTGAATACAGAAATACCAAGAGTTCAAGGTCAGCCTTGGCTACATAGTTCAAGGCTAGCGTGAGTATATGAGACCCTGTCTCAAAAAGAAAATATTTTTAAGTTAAAGGCTGAGGTAAGAGTATTATCAGAAGTTCAAGTCACCCAGGCTACATAGTGAGTTCCAGACCAGACTAGACTAGAATAATACCTCGTCTAAAAATAAACAAGTAAATCTTAAATTCTAAGAGATATTGGGAAATTAGATTGGGATGGAGGGAAAAGCATTGTGGGTAAAGGGACTAAAAATCGAAAGACCTGGAGAAGGGAACAGCGGTGATCCTTGAGCACCAATGTGGTGGTTTGAGTATGCTTGGCCCATAGGGAGTGGTACTGTTAGGAGGTGTGGCCTTGTTGGAGGAAGTGCGTCACTGTAGGAGTGTGCTTTGAAGCTCTGCCCAGTGCAGAAGGGTCAGTTTTCTCCTGGATTCAGTCAGATCAAGATGTAGAACTCTCAGTTCCTCCTGCACCATGCCTATCTGGATGCTGCCATGCTCCTGCCTTGATGATAATGGACTGAATCTCAGAACCTGTAAGCCAGCCTCAATTAAATGTTGTCTCTTATAAGAATTGCCTTGGTCATGGTATTTTATCACAGCAATGGAAACCTAATAAGACAACCTCCAAGGAGCCTGGAGCCCTTCCAATAGAGTCCACGAGGAACATAGAAGAGTGGGCTGCATGGCTGCAAGCAAGGCAGATGCATGTGCATGTCATTGGAGCAGGACGCTATGTTGGAGCATGTGTCATGTCTAAAGTCTTAGCTCCTGCCTCCCTCCATATAAAGCCTTACTCTCTAAAATCATACTCAGGCTTTTCACTCAAACAGAATATTATTTACCTGCTTAAGTCACTCCTAAACACATACCCTTTTCTATAAGAAAGTTTAGCCTTTTTTTGTTCAGAGGTCCAGTCCATTATCATCAAGGTGGGAGCATGGCAGCTTCTGGGCAAACATGGCACAGGAGGAGTTGAGAGTTCTGCATCTTAATCTGACATGTATCTGTCTACTGCATGTGTGGACATTCTATCCCCATGGAGAGAAAAGGCAGGCAGGCTGATAAAGAAGTGCAGGGATCAGAAAACTTTATGGTCATATTTAGGTTCCCTATGAACTCAAGTCATTCCGTCTCTCTGATCCTCAGTTTTATCCTCTGTAAAATGGGGCTAAGACTAGCTACTACCTTGAAGAGTATAGGAAACCACTGTTGAGTTAATGCAGGACACAAAGCAATGTGGGTCAGAGTCAGAACCCTCTGCAAGCCACATGCATAGACGGTTAAGACCCATTCCTAGAGTGTGGATTCAGTGGGAATGGTGTGGGACCCACAGATGTGTGTTTCTAATAACCACCGAGGTAACTAAGAGCCTCTCACATGTCAGTTCGAGGAGAGCTCAGGCTAGCAGGCAGTGCTATCTCCAAGCATGGCAGTCCCAGGGTCACCTAATGAGAAAAACAGGCCAAGCAATTCTGCATCTCACAGTAATGGTAACTTGACTGGCATGGGACCCTAGTAGTATCTCTGGGCTCACGTATATCCGTGACACAGAGGTCCAGTGGTGGAGATGACTTTGGACTCCAGCTTCCTATGTTTTATCTTCCTATATCAGGAGTGTTTAATAAAAAGCAAGTGTGGGAATAAGCCATCATTCTGGGGCCCTGTGACAAGCAGTACTAATGTTATCACCTGCCAACTGCCACAATCTACTGAAGTGGCCATGCCATTGACTTCTGGCATGCTGAGTATCATGCATGTTGCCAGACATATCTTTAGATGGTCCCTGGCCCAGTCTCTATTGCTTAGCACTAGACTTATAATGTGTGAGTATTTTTCATCTCCACCACCTTCTGCTAGATCCTGCCACCAACTTCACTGGCCCATAGAGCCATAAAAAGAATCCTAGTAATAGTCAAAGCCCAGCATCCTTGTTCAAGCCTCCTCTGCCTCATAGACCATAGAATGGCTGGCAGGCTGCCATGACGGTTCCCAGTCCTCTGTACAGGCAATCTGCTGTTTCACCTCTGGTCCCTCGCCTCTTCATCTTCCTCCCTCCACTGTGCCCTCACTGGCCTGCTTGACCCTACAACTTTCAAATACATTTCTACCTCTGTGCATCTGTCTCCTCTTCCTAGAGACCTCTTCCTCCAGATGTTTCAGTAACTCGTATCTTCATGTCATTTAGGTTTTACTTAAATGTCACTTATTCCCAGAAGCCCTTCCTGACTCCCCTTTCTTCACTAGTCCTCGCCACCAACACCCTCTGGTAGTTACCATGTTTCAGTATCCTGAAAGCACCCTCACTCCCTCTACATCTGCTATGTGTTCTTTTGTTCTAGACCCTCTAGAGTCTAGCTTCACATCCTTGAATGTCATCATTGACTCTGTTGCAGGGCCTGATAAACACTTGCCTCCATGAGAAGGCTATAAAATAGTTGCTTTTATTTAGTAGTTTATTTAGAGATGCGTACATTTCACGTTAAGATTTTTGTTTTTTAATTACTGCTTCAAACGGCGATACTTTTCTAATCCCCAACCCTAACTAAGGACAGTTGAGGGTTTCTGGGGGACTGAGAGTTTTCACTGAATGGTCCCACACCCACTAGTATATGGATAGAACAAATTGGAATCAGTTGGCTATAAAATAAATAAATATCAAAGACACAAAGTTGAAAGGGGATGGGGTGGATCGAGAGGTGTTAGGAGAAGAGTTAGGGTAAATATGATCAAATGCTATGTATGCACATCTCAGTGTCACTGTGAGAAACACCATGACCAAAAGAAACATGGCAAGAAAGCGCTGATTTCCCTTAGGTTACAGTCTACCATCTAGAATGGTCGGGCAGAGACTCGGGCGAGAACCCGGAGGCAGGAACTGAAGCAGAAACCATGGAGGAGCTGCTTTGTTCTCTTACACAACCTAGAACTTCTTAACCCAAGAGTAGCACCACCCTCCTGTATCAACAAGGAATCAAGGAAACGCCCCCTTGTCTACAGTTAGTCTGAGGGAGGCAACTCTTCAGTTAGGATTCTTCTCTTCTCAAGTGTCCCTAGTTTGTATCAAGTTGAAAACTGTGTCATGGCGCATTATGAAATTCTCAAGACAAAAATAAATAAATAAATAAATAAATAAATAAATAATTTTATCATTTAGAAAAAATAAAAAGAGGAAACCTAAGTCATTATTTACCACTGAAGCCGCTTGACTGATGCAAGAAAATCCAAATGTAAGATTCATTATTTCCTTTCGCCAAGACTCTAGCACATGGCTGTACTGTTCTTCATTGCTCTTACCAAAGTTGCTTCATCCTGTATAGTGACTTCCTAGGAGACATGACGCGAGTGTTGGAGTTGTTATGCTTTGTGTGTGAAATGGTCCCCATGGGCTTATATGTTAAAGGCATGATCGTTGCTGTTGAGGCCAGTCATTGACTGGCAGGTGATTGAATTATAAGGTTCTGCCTCCATTGATGGATCCATCCAATAATGGATTCATAACATGCTGGCATTATCAGGAGATAGTGGCCTGCCTGAAGGAAGGTGGGGCCTACTTGTAAGAAGTAGACTACCTAGGGTATGTTCTTAGGGTCTGTCCTTTGTCCCCAGCCCCTTCCTGTCTACTCTCTGCTTTCCAGACACCCTGAGGTAAGCACCTATGTTCGGTCACACTCTCCTGCCCCATTATAGCCTCATAACAGAGGAGCAAGCCAATCATAGGCTAAAGCCATAGCCAAGGTCAATGCTTCCTCCTTAAGTTGGTTTTGTCAGGTAACTTTGTCACAGTGACAAAAGCAGAATTAACTAATGTACCCCAGAATTATCCAGTAAGACTGGAAGAAGCACAGTAGCACTATGGACAGCCTGGACTCTGAAATCTCCACGTACAGCTTGTCAGTCAAGGCATAGCAAGGTGGAGAAGGCTAAGGCAGGGCCTACCATATCAATCCCAGCCTTACTTCTCACAAGCCTTCATCTCTCTAAGACTGGCTTTCTCCAGCTGTAACATGAGAGGAAACAACTGGTCATCATATACTAAATGCTTTTGATAAAAGGCTTAATCGTTTTTGACAGCCTTGACACACTGATATGATTATTAGTACCATTCTGTAGAGAAGAAATCAAGGCCCCAAGGAATGAAGTAAGAAGCCCAAGGCCACAGAGCTAATGGTTTGCAACCAATATGTTGCACACAGTCAGTTTGCCGGATGTATTTTTGCGTGTCTCCAGATCTCACAATCACAACCAGCAGTATGATATTAACTCCTGACGACCATCCCGCAGAGGAGTCATGAGGATGAAATGAGTTCATACAGAGAGTTCATCCAGTGCCTGCTGCACAGGAGTGACTGACTGTCTTTAGGAAGGGAGTAATTTAGAAATTAGTTCTTTCCATTGTCCCAGTCAAGCTGAAAGCTTGTTTGATAACCAAATCCTATCCCTCCTCCCAGCCAGCAGTCAGAAGTGTGTGTATGCCACAGAAAAAGAAGCATCATGCCCCAGTGGTCTCAACCCTGAGGCCCATCTTGGACTCAGACATCCCTGGGTCTCCCCTCAGGCAGGAAGTAGCTGTTCCAGCTTGTTGCTCCACAGCACTGACTGTGACAGCCTCTTTTTATCTGAAGGACCCGGCAGGTCACTGTCTGGCACCCCACCAGGCTGCTACCCCCTGCTGGGCCTAGGCTCCATGGCCATCGGCTTCATCTGTCTGACCTGTCAACAGTCTCTGTGAGAAGAAAGCTGATGAGGAGCAGGGAAGGTGGTTATGAGAGGCCAGGCCCAGCAGGCAGAGGGCAAGCACTTGGGGAAATGGGAGGCTGGGATCAGAGGCCCTGCTCTCTGTGGCCAGTGGCTTTTGTAATAGTCAAGGGGTAGACAGCAGCAGCCAGGATAGAAGTGCCTGTAGTGCTGCAAACATCCCAAGGCTAACCGGGTGAATGTGTGCCGGGTCAGGGTTTGTCCATGGTGCTGAACTACTGATCAGATGAGATCATTTCTAGAAGCTGCTTCATGGCTGAAGGAAGTCCACTAGCCAAGAGTGGAAAGAGGAGAGCATAGAATGTGGAAAGGAGTGGGTGCAAGGCAGAAAAAGAAGGGGGGAAAGAAGGAAAAAATGAGAAACTGAGGCTGTTTGCTGAAGCATCAACATTCTGAGGGAAGACCCTCCCAGCCGGCCTCCTGTAAGAGTCAGGAGTAGAAATCAAGAGGCTGTGGAAGCAGATGGCCAGTGTGAGAATCATGCATCCATCACTAATCAGTTTTGTGCGTGTGAACAGCACCCAGTTGCTCTCTGAGCCTCAATTTTTCCATCTGCCAAATGGAGCTGGTAGAACCTAGTTTTGTAAGGTCCCTAAGAACATATGTGAATGATCTTGGCTGGATGAAGGATTCATGGCATAAAGTGGGAAAGCTTAGAGAAGCTTGAGGAGCCAGTACAGGGCCAGCCCAGTGGTCACCTGCCAAGTCACGATGTAAGCTGGATCTAAGTGAAGACCTGGAGTAGAAAACTGACTAAATATTCCACAGCCCAATACAACATGTATTCACATCACTAGTCTTCCAGTTGACTTAGCTTAGGTGCAAGGACCAGAAGCAGGCTCAAAGCATGGCTCTGTGGCACACTGGCTCCCAGGAAGGGAGGGGTGTTTAATGAGGAAGCATAGCCTCAAATAGCTGCTGCATGAAGACGTGGACTTTGGAGAGCAGCAAACCCTGTTCAAACCCACCCTTACCAGTTCATCAGCTCATTAAGTTTGCATCTGGTTCTCTTTTGCCACTGCAAATGGCAGCCCCAATGCCTGGGATCCCAGGACCTCACATGGAAACTACTTCACACAGTACCTGACACCTAGCAACCTCTTCGTAGGCAACAACTATTGGCTCTCCAAAGACATGCTTGCCTGTAATGCAGGCTTGGGAACCACAGACTGTGGAGTGCATCCAGACAAGGGCTCATAAATTTTAAAAAAGATAGTAGGTTTTGGAACTCAGCTGCATGAAGTTTGCACAATGTTGTATCACAACACGAGAAAGTTTGTGTTGCTTTTATCAACTTGCAGCCTCCCGGGATGATGTCACTTGGCACTGGGCCCCTGCACTCAGGGTATCCAGGAAGCAGAGAAAAGGCAAAAAGAGAAACAGGACAGTGTCCAGTTCACCGGAAGGGTCATGCTTGTCATCGTATTGTAGTTTGTGTTGAGCCCGGTCATTGTTGGCCACCACAGTCTTCGAAGCCAAGTGGGGACAGAGATGCTACTTGTTACCAGGGAGGACAGGGAGGTTTGGTAGGATATCTTCACATGATGTTAGGTTATACGACACTGGATACAGTTACAGAGGTATGTCTGAACCAAAGAGCTCCTCCATCATGAAGCGCTACCTACTCTCTCCTCTGTGGTATTAAAGAGCTGTGAGTATTTACATATCAAGGACTCTGAGAAGTTCTGCTGTGAGAACTTAGTTTTATATTATTTAACTGATCGCTCCCAAATTGTACTTGAACATAGATCCACCCTGCCCCCAACCCACCACCTCCATTTCTGTGTTTCAGGGAACCCCTGATAATATCCTACAGGAGTCCTAGACTGGAAAAGCTGGTACAGTCCCTCAGGACTGCATGAACTTCTTTCAGTGTCTAAAGGGATTTTACAGTAATTCAGGGCAAGGGTTCTTAAACTTTGCTAAGCAAGGGAATCAGTCACCTAGGACTCTTACTAAAACACAGATTCACGGTCTTCGATTGTAGGTCTAAAATAACAGCAAGAATCCAAGTGCCTGTCCTTCAGGCCAGGTGACAAGGACCATACTTTGAGCAAGGCTGGTTTAGATTATTGATACTAGAAACTCAGTGCTCAGAACAAGTGTCCCCATCGCTGGAGAGCTTGTAAGGAGTATAGGCTCTCAAGCCCCACCCAAAGACCCTAACAGATTTTGTTGGTTGTATTTGTGTTTCGTTGTAGGGAGTATTTGGTAAAGACCCTTCACCAAAATAAATAAATAAATAATAAATAAATAAAGTAGGATGAACATTCAGGATGTGGTGGAAAATATCCCCCAGTGGCCTCCAGGCACAGCTAGAGTCATGGGGAAGTGAGGTCACACCTGAATCACACCCTTGCCTTGGGTAACAGAGCTTGTAGCTCTCCTAGCTGACTCTGCCTTTTCTCTTTCCTACATCCTTCCCCAAGAGCAGGCAAGCTGGCAAAGAGCTAATGGTGGGGCTTCCACTCTGCCAGATCTCCAGACAAGCCTGACTGATCTTCCATTGCTAAGTCATAAGAAAAGCTGAAGGTGGTTTGGGGCAAGGCTCTTTGGCCCTGGAACTCAGAGGCTGACACAAACAATTGGCATGAAGTAAGAGGAAAACTTCCAACAGGCCTTCCGGGAGTGAAAATACAGTTCTCCTTCTTGCAATATTTAAGAATGGCCGTGCTCCACAGAGGGAGAGCAGGCCGCCTAAGGAACAATGGTCCGTCAGGCAGTCAGGGTATTAATGGCAGGTGAAACGTTCCAAATGAGCACCCTGTCAGCCAATCTATTGCTTTCAGAGGTTGGCAATGCGGGAAACCTAACAGAGGCAATGAAGAACTAATCTCATATTGCCAGGTTAAATCAAGTCAGCCTTGCCCGAACCTTTCACTGCTTAGTTACATCAAGCCAGAATACTTTCAATTATCCCTCACTTCCAACTTGTCAGCAGGCATAGGGGAAAATGCAAATGGAACAATGCCCTTCTCTGGTGGAGAGCAGGAAGTATCATTAAGAAGCACCATTCAGTGAGCTGTGTGTCAGTCTTCATGGGGGTCTCATCCTATAGCTCTCTGCACATCAAGGTAGTGATATTAACTTAAGTCCATTCTATAGATTGGGAAAGTGAGTTCCCTTGCCCAGGGTTAAAGAGCCAATGAATAAGATTCCAGCTTTGAAAGCCAGAATGTTCTCATGCTAACGTTTGTGCTTATTTGCTTTTCTTTTTTTCTAACTGGGCCAAGTGCCAGTGCCACCATGAACAAGTTGGGAAAAGGCCAGGTACAACATCTTCATGGGGCCTGGGCTTTACAGAGACTTCCTTGGACATTTCTAAAGGATAGGCCAGAACCAGCATGTTAACTTGTAGGACCACCCCATGTAAGCTCCCTGTCTCCCCATCAGGGTGCCATTGAAATGTCTACTGTCCTTTACACACTCTTTAAGCATGCAGAATCAATCAAATGCCAAGAGTTAATCTGGGATTTAGCAGGGTTTTAGCTCCAACCCCAGGAGTCCCAGGAGACTGGGCTAGGCCCTGCATTCTAATATACCAAGCAAGGAGAGACAGTTCATGGTGAGTGATGGATAAAGGAGCCAGTCAGTGTGGCATAAGGACAAGTACAGATAAAGGTGTTCCACTACCACTGGTCTGCCTTTGTGGCACCTGCATGAGCTTTCTCTTAAATAGAGGAAGAGCTGAGGTGGAGGTGAAGGTCATACATAATCACAGTCTCGGTCCACCTGTGTTCTGGGCGATTGTCATCTCTGTTCTGGCTCTGCAAGGTAATTAAAGGAAGTTATCCTTGTCATCACTTGAAGGGAGCAGCAATACATCGCCTATAAAATGATCACATCTTCCCTAGGAGACAGCTCCCCATCATAGATAATCGCCATCATTTGAGATGTGGTTTGTGGGCTCATCAATGTGTACACAAAATCTCCCACCCTTATAAAACAGATGTTCCTCGGTCATGTTGTTTCTGGCTTCCAATGTGGCTGATGGTTCTGCTGTGTTTTGGGGGGCTCTGAAACTCCCAAAGCTGACAAGATGCCTAATGGAGGCCTAATCATCCAGCCTTTGCTTACTTTGTGGGCTCCAGTGAGAGATCAATGCTTTTCAGCAAAAGTTTCTCAGAGCCTGTTATAAGACCTTCATGCATCATCCTTGGGCCGGGTGGCCAGCAGCTCTAAAGGGCTGTAGACAGCTTCTGTGGATGGGAACAGTATTCCCTTTGCAGTCTCCTAGAGATTGGGTTGCCACAGCAATGATCATTCTACTAGGAGATTGCTTACACACATAGAGGACTGGCCAAAATATGTTTGTTGGACCTTTAGGATGACCATGCCAGAGCTCAACCTAAGTAAGATTCTTCCAAGGCAAAATCCACTCCAGGGCTGCTAAATCCCTAAAACAATCCACCCGTCGGGGAAGGGGTGGTCCTTTGACCTTTGTCAGGGCCCTTTCGGACAAGACACACAGTCCCCTCCCTCTTTTATTTCCGTTGCAGAACAAAGCACCAAATTCTTTCCAGGTCCAAGTTGAGTGCCTCCGCTCTTTCCACCAAGCCATTGGCTCTCCCATCACCTCCCCAGGATTAACCCTAAGATCTCCTGGGTTTGTTGCCTATACTACCTGCAGTTTTCTTAAGAGAAATGAAGATTTGCTAATCTCTGTGTGAGTCAACAAACTATTGCTGCCTAGAGAACCCAATAAAGATAAAGGAAGGAAGGAAGGAAGGAAGGAAGGAAGGAAGGAAGGAAGGAAGAAAGAAAAAAATAGTAGTGATTTTAACACCCTCAGCATGTGACCAGGTGTGCCCACTCTCCTAGGCCTCTCGATCATCTTGGCTGATCACCCGACATTCCTGTGAGATACATCATTGTCACACCACCACTTTCTGAAATTGCCTGTACAGCTAGTTAGCCAAGATGAGAAGCAGAAATATATATGGTGTCCAGAAAGTTCCCCTGGGCCTTTCCCCAGCCAGGACTCATCATAGAGGAGATAATTTCTGACCTATTGTAATTGATTGTATCTGTTCTCGAGCACCCTGCTGGTGGGTCAGTATGTACTCTTCAAAGCCCATGTTTTTTAACCAAACCTCTAGATAACCTCCTGGCCCACTGAATCAGATAGATGGACTGATGGGTGGGTGATTGTATGTCCTTGCTATGGATCCTCTCAAACCACGGTCTGGGAAAGGAGGGTTTCAGTGTGGAAATCTGAGCTTTTTAAACATTTTTACATTTTTATTGTGTGTGAGTGCATGTGTGGAGAATATAGAACAACATATGGAGGTTGGTTCTCTCCTTCTCCCATTTGATCCTGGGAATCAGACTCAGATCATCAGGATGGCAGCAAGTGCCATCACCCACTAAGCAATCTTGCCAATCCATCCCAGACTGCATGTAGACGTTCACCAAGTATCCATGGCACCTGCATTGAATCATTGAGGTCAATTTGTGCTACCTTGTGACAGAACGAAACCAAGAAAAACAAGGGCTTTCCTCGAAAGCTTTTAATGCTTAAGAAACCCATAGAGTTCATGCAGGTCAAAGAGGAAGTCGTGTGCCTTCCAAACTGTGGGAAACACCAGATGCCACAAAACTGAACAAAACCTCTCTAACCAGATTCTCCAAAAGTCCACAGTTTACAGAGATCAAAGAGGAAAACAAGAGAAATAAGCATCCTTGAGCCGAGTCAAAGAGGCAGGCAGCCTCTTTTGGGCAAAGAGATAGACTCCATGTTGTACTAACTCTGAAATACCTCAGTGTTGACTATGGCTACTCCCCTGTGTACATGGGGCCTCCCGCCACCAACCAGAGTTCATCTTTACTGGTAAGCATTCATTAATAGTTTGAACGGAAGTCTCTAGACCATGCAGGTGGCCCCTTTAAAATCCAGCAGAGCAAAGTAGAGAGGGACCAGAGATGGCTGACATGAAACAAGCCTCTAGCCATCACAGAAGGTGTGTGCCAACCCAGTGTGATGGTTTGAATCTCACAGGTGAATGGGGGATTCTCGGCAGCCTGGCTCTAAGAAGAAATTCCCAGGAGTTTGTTTCTCAAGTCTGTCCCTTTTCAGATGCCCATGTCAACTGGCCCAGTTCTTCCCCAGCTGGAGCAGTAGACAGGCCTTCAGAAGTGATTAAGTCTCGAGTTTCCCTGGGTGACCAGCCAAGTAGCGCATCTTCTGACTTCCTTTAATGAAGAAGCATCTCTTTCCTGTAACGGAGATGCTAGCATTGGCTGCCTTTTCCTGCTTCTTAGCCAATTGGCTAAGACTGAATCAGCCTTCCAAGCTTCATTTTCTTCCTCTGTAGGATGCTCATAATGGTTATGGTTCAATCTCTGAGCACTCATGGTACCACACACTGCTCCAAGTACCACAAGTCATTCTTCAGCATCCATGGGGAGTTTCTCAGGGCACCACAGATACCAAACCCCCATGCTCAGATCACTTACGGAAAATGTGTAGCGTTTACTCAGTAGCCTCCTCATATCTTCCAGAATCCTGCTCCGGGGTGTCTAGCCTTTGATATCACCATGTAATATCACTTACAAAATTCATCTCTGATAGCTTGACAATCAAGTCACAAAAAATATGTATTTTAAGTAAATTTATGACTTTGTGTTGGGCCATATTCAGAGCTATTCCCATCTGGGTACGACTCACAGGCTTGTTAGACAGAGCTACCAAAGCATCTCCAGGTGACTTCTGCTACAATGTAAATACTCTGTAAAGAAAGAGTAGTGGTGTTAGCCGGGCAGTGGTGGCGCATGCCTTTAATCCCAGCACTTGGGAGGCAGAGGCAGGCTGATTTCTGAGTTCAAGGCCAGCCTGGTCTACAGAGTGAGTTCCAGGACAGCCAGGGCTACATGGAGAAACCCTGTCTCGAAAAACCAAAAAAAAGAGAGAGAGAGAGAGAGAGAGAGAGAGAGAGAGAGAGAGAGAGAGAAAGTAATGGTGTGGAATTGGCTAGAAAACAGGAAACCATCTACTTGCGACCAGTACAGATGTAACCACCATAGGCTTGGCTTCATTTCCTATCTGAGCTTAGCTAAAGGTACAGCTATGGACACCAGATCCAGAGGGCTGAGAATTGTATGACTTAATTCTCCAGAAAGCACTTTCTCTCCCCATCACCATCTTCTCTTGGCACTTGGGGGAGAGGAGAGAGATGAGAGGCCCGAAGCAGCTGGTTGTGCACAGAAGCTGAACAGTAGCCAAGCTGAGACTCAAACTCAAGGACCCAGTCTGAAGTTCCAAGGTTGCCTTACCCTTCATGGCAAAGCTGCTGTGAAGATTCAAAATTTAGGAATATCAGAATACTGCCTCCTCTGTAGCGTTCCTAACCTGTCATTAATAGGAACTTAGCAAATTAGCCAAGGTTTGACCAGCCCAGGGCCCATTCTAATGAAAGACCCTAAGTATAAAGGAGTATTAATTTTATTACTTTTCTTGTCCATTTTTAATAAACAAGATGCATTTAAAGCTTCAGTGAATTTCTATTTAGGGTAATACCTATAATTTACTAAACTTGTGCTATATGATAAAAGGATATTCTATACATCATCTCTTGTTCTCTATCTCATAATGTTATATCATATACGCTATAATAACTCTGCTGCTGAGGAGGAGGAGGAAAAGGAGGAGGAGGAAGAGGAGGAAGAGGAGGAGGGGGGGAGGTTGCTGTTCTTTGAGTGAAGGTCTGGAACTTGCTGTGTAGACCAGGTTCACCTCCAACTCACAGAGATCGGCCTGCCTCTACCTCTCTATCACTTGAATGCTGAGACTAAAGGCATGTACCACCTTGCCCAGCTGGGTAATTCAGTTTTAAAGGCAAACGAACTAAGGCTCAACAAAGTTGTTCATCTTCCCAAGCTTGCACAGCTGGGACAAGGTCAAGGAAGATGAAATCCAACCACAAAGCCACCTGATTCCACAGAGCAGTCTTTACCTCTGACTCTGTGTGGGGGTGGGGCCTTCTCTGCTAGGACTTCTAATCCGAAGAACTCAGTCTGTATTATGATTGTTTGATGTTCTTAATCAGAAGTGACATTTAAAAAATAAATTAAGTGTAATGTGATAGTGTACAATTCCAGTCACAATATTTGAGAGGATTAGGAACTCAAGGTCATCCTCAGCTACAAGTAGAGTGAATTCTAGGCCAGTTTGGTTTATGTGTGTCCCAATAGCAAAACAACAGTAAAAGAAAATAACAGAAAAGTGATTTTTTTAAAAGAAGACTTAGTGTGACTACAATTAATATTAAAATATAAATAAATAAATAAATAGGCTCAATCTTGTTTCCAGACAGATTCTTCACGCCCACATTTCCCTGGAAATGCCAGTTCAACTAGCATATGAGATAATACATACATAGAAAAATCCGCCAAAGCTGAGATTTAGCCTCATTTCTGACAGAAGGCACCTAGAACAGGCTCTGAGGCCATGTTTCACGTTTCAGAGTGAACTGAAGCAGATGAGGACATGTGAGCAGATGTGTCAACGCCATGGGCCACCTGGGAGGTCCCATTTGCTGAGTCAGAATGAAGCTCCTGTTGAGGGTCACTGCAAATGCCTCCCACCACTTCAAAACCCCCTCCTGGGAGGAGGGATGGTGGGTGGAGACAAAGCCAGACAAATAAGTAGGTATATAAATAAATAAATAGGACAGTGTCATCAGAGGGTCTATGGCTTCCCACCCTGCTGGATGGAGGCGTCCTGGCCCCTCGGTCCTGAACCGGCAATTCAGAGTGGTTTGATTGCCTGCTTGATTGTTTGCGAGATAACTGCAGGATTGTCAGTGACAGGGTAATTTACTGAAGATTGCAATGTCAGACTCCATCCAAGGGGCTTGCTAGCATAAAGATGCGATTCTCGTGACTGACAGGCCACTGGGAGACTGGAGGGCCAATTTAAAGTTCATGGTGTGGTCGGAGAGTGTTGGGGGCAGCAGCCAGTGATCACACAGCATGAGGAGGTATTACAGGCATGGTGTATGCTGCTGCCATAATAACTCCCACCCCCCCCCAACAGTGCGACCATAGCACAGAAATGCAAATGTGAGGAGATCATTTATATCTCTTTTCTTCTTATCTGTCTTCTGTTATTGCTCATGTGTTTAGGCCATCTCTTGCCATTCTGAGCCCTCAGATTTTAAAAAAAAAAAAAAAAAAGCAAAATAATATCAACAAACGGGGGGGGGGGGGGTGGCAGTTGAAGGTCTTGGCAAACTTAGAGTGACAGCCTCCCAGTGGTGGACATGGGGGGCAGCATGCTTGGTGCTCAATAGGAAAACTGTCTCCTGGTTTTATTTGACCTGGACACACACATGTACGTGCTCGAGCTGGTATGGGGTGGGTGGTAAAAGAACTGGAGGAGGAAGAATCTCTTCCCAGCTGTCGGAGGGCAAGGCCACCAGAGATGGATGGGCCTCCTAATGGGAAGAGGCTGACGACCTTAAAAGAAATCTATAGCACTAACCACAGTGGGTTTCTTCTCACCTGAGAAGCTTCCAGGCGGCTGAATAGAAGTGCGGATCTCAGCGGGTTATTTTTAAAACCTGAAGCAGGCGTTCTGTGCAGATTCCCCCTGTCTAGTGCAGCAGTCCACAGACGTGATGTTCAGGGCAGAATTCAATGCAATTATTTTCTCCCTATTTTCCGTGTTCTGCCAATGGGCCCTTGAATCCAACTGAACAATCAGACCGTGGATCTGGGGCTGTGTTCCTGGAGCAGCCCTCTGCCAGGATGGTGTTCATCTTCCAGCACTGTTTCTGGGGCCTCAGCTTTTCTGGGCTCTGGGGAGCCTCACATTCAGCCAGCACACAGGGCTGAGCTAGCTGCTCAGGGCCTTGATTTCCAAAGTCTCTAAATTTACAGTGCTCCTGCCTGCCTGCCTGCCCACCCTCCTGTGTCTGCATTACTAGGAAACTGTGTAAATCTAAATGTGTTACAAGGCACACCAAGCAGCATTTGCCCACATGGAAAATGAGAGGCCAGTTTCGGTAATTTAAAGCCAGGCAGAACATCCCACCTCCTAATTTGTTTGTTTGCTTAAAAAGAAAGTAATGCATTAAAATAATTGTACATTAATTGCTAAATTACAGAGGAACTTTGGTGAAATTACATATTTCAATTTCATTAGTGAAACCGAAGGGAAAGGGGGATGCCAAAAAAGAAAAATTACATTGTTGTAAATTTAAAAGCCCACAGTCAGGCCTCTGATTCAGCAGTTCTGGACAAGTGTTTGTCATAGCACTACCAGGACTGGAGAGCACACTTTTAAGATGCTAATTATTCCCACCTTCCCCCACCCCCCGAAAAATGCCTTGCTATCAAATCCAGGAGGGGCCAGCTAAGTTATTCAAAAGCTCTGCCACCATGTGCCCAATCAAAAATACTCATTCTAACAGGGAATTGGAAAAGCGAACACTGCCCTGATCATTCTGGTCCTCAGCCTTCTCTGACATGTGAAGAATGGCAAATAGTCATTTACTCATTCAACAAACATTTGTTGAGCATCCTTTTCTCTGTTGGACATTGAGAGAGGCATAAATGTCGGTGTTAATAAGGCCCTGTTGGTCTCTCCCCGAATTTCTTCCTCCCCCCTCCCCCCCCCCGTAGGGAGGAAAGCATAAAGGCGTAATTAACTGCCATACAAAGAAGTTAGTGTCATCAACAATGGTTTCTAAAACATATTGTGTGTTAGGATCATCTGAGAATCAGGACTCAAGTACAGATTTCAGAACCTGCTCCTGGAGGCTATCTATGGGGAGGCCTGAGGTAGGCATTGATCCTAACTGTGGGCATCACATGCCAGCTATTCTTAGAGGATCTGAGATGCACAGAGCAGGAGTGCCCAGCACAGCCAACAGCTTGTGTTACTATAACAGAATACCCTAGTTTGTGTGTCTTACACAGTAGAGTCTGTTTCTCATGGCTGAGACTGGGAAGTGCAAAGTCAAGGCTCTGGGAGGACTAAGTGCCTGCTGATGGCCCAATTCCTTCCCATGTCCTCTAAGGGCAGAAAGAAGGCTGGAAGACTCCAAGAAGACTCAATGCTAATGGAGCTTAGTTAGTAGGGAGCTTTCGGGGCTTAGTTCCACCCTACAGCCCCTCCTCACTGTGGTTTAGAATGTCAGCATGTAAATGGGGGGGGATATAGGCCACAGCGAATAACCTAGCCAGGGGCACCACCAGGAGGGCTTCCTGGGTTAAAAGGGCACCCCTAAGCTGGGCCGTATACAATGGTTCCTCCCTTAGACTTCCAGCTCCTTCTGGACAGGGGCCACGACTCTGTGCTTTCTGTTCCGTTCCCTGTATGTGGACAGCACCCCACGGTGTGGAGTGTAGTAGATTAGTGAATAAGAGCAGCCTGGAGAAGATAGTAAACGGTGGCAATCTCGAAAAAGTGACTCACAGTGTCCTGCTCAAGAAGACAGAATGGAAGTGACTTCTTTTCCCGGTTGCCACACAATGCCATGTCCACACCTCCTTGAAGAGGTGACACTCACAGCACCCGGTTCTTCATCTTGTCAACAGTTTCCTCTTTGGTTCAGTTGAAGGAAGGCTGGTTTTCTCCAAGGGAGAAGGATTGACAGAATCCCACACCTTGTTTAGTGGATACATACCCAATCGGCATAGGCCCTTGGGAGCAGTCTCTGGGCAGTTTGTGTGCTGTATTATTTAAATACAAAGTGAAGCCCAGGGTTTTATTCCTGGTGGCTCTAATAATACCCGCTCATGGTAGGAAAAAGAAGGAATTTTAGGAAATGTAGTAAAGCAAAGAAAAGGGACCGTGCCCGAGAAACCACTGTTGATATCTTCAGCTGTTTTCATCTGTTGTTTATTCTCTGGGTTGGGGGAGCTACAACCAGACAAGGCTTGCTGTGTGAAACCTGCCAGTCTAAGGCCCAAGGGAAGGTTTGAAGGTAACAAACGTGTTAGCGTCTCTCAGCATCTCCAAGTGGCTTGGTGCCATGCAGTGCTCTAAGCCTGGCTCTGTTTCTGCCCTTCCAGATGGCCTGGTGGACTGCCTGGACCCTGACTGCTGCCTACAGTCAGCTTGTCAGAACAGCCTGCTCTGTAGGGGGTCTCGGGACCCCTTGGACATCATTCAGCAAGGCCAGACAGACTGGCCTGCAGTGAAGTCCTTCTACGATCGCATCAAGCTCTTGGCAGGCAAGGACAGCACCCACATCATTCCTGGAGATAATCCCTTCAATAGCAGGTAGGTGTCCTTGTCCCTGTGAGGTCCCCACTCCTTTTTCTATTAGAGCAAAAGGAAGTTCTCTGTCTTTTCCACAGACTGTTTGGAGGAAACTGTCCCCAAGGGCATGTTTCATTGAACATGCCAAGGCTCATTGAAGACACTTCCTGCACATAGGGATGCTAGAATAGGTTATGTTTGCTTGGCAGGATCAGACCGCCTTCAGCCCAGAACCTCATGATGATACCTGTTGATTCTGAGCTTTGAGATGATTGTTTTTTATGATCCCTTCTTTTATGACATTTTTGTCATTATTTAAATCCCCTTTTTAATGCCTCTGAGAAAGGCTTTTGTTTGAGCGGAACTGAAATAGTTGATTCGATGGAGTGGTTTTGAAAGCTGTTATTAACTTGATAACATAACCTATCATCCGTGGCATCTTAAAGTCAAGGTAATGCCAGTTATAGGAATTTATTGAACACCTAGGATAACATTACACGTTGTCTCTGGTGCTCACGCAGCCCCCATGTAGGATGCCCTCTCATGCTCAGTTTGCTGAACTCAAGCATTTCTCTCCAAGTCCCTCATTCCTCCTAGTTCATTTCCGCTCTCAGTTGGTAATCTGGAGCTTATGAGTATCTGGAAGTCAAATTTTGAATGTATTTTGTGGTCAACTTGACCGTCTCTTCACACCAGAGTAAGTCAGACCTGTATCCTGGAGAAGAGGGCAAGGGGAAGGTTTGGCCATAAGACACCCTCCCACCTCTTCCTCTCTGTCTTCTAGACACTGTGTTCATCTTAGGAGTAAGAGGAGAGCTAGCAAGGGAGAGGGCCCTTTGCTGGCATATGTGATTGACTCCTGGGCCCAATCCAGAAGTCCAGGCACATGCTTCTGCAGCAAAGGTTAGCATAGCCTTTTAGCGGACACTGTACCTCATCTCTCTGCTCTCTCACATGAAACATATGAACTGCTGATTGGTTCTTCCTTCATCCTGCCTCCAGATTTTAGAAGCATGAGCAAGACAATGATGTCCCTTCTTACACCCCCATTCTGTTCTTTTCCTTCTAACTCTTTTGGGGGTTTTTTGATTTTTACTTTATTTTCCTTTTTTTTTTTACCATTTTTGAATTTGTTGTATATTTATATTTACTTTAAGGAGCGCCTTAAGCATACATGTAGATGTCAGAGGACAACCTGCATGTGTAGATTCTTTCTGTCCAACAGATTGGTTCCAGGATCAAACTCAGGCTTGGTAGTGAGCACCTTTACCCGCTGAGCTATTTCAGCCAGTCCTTATTTTGTTTTTGATTGGCATGGTAAAAATGGTGCATAGTTATGAGGTACAGTGTGATATTTTGATTTGTATAAGTTGTTTAATGATCAAAACAAAGGTAATTAGGATAGCTGTCACCTTACTTATCCTTCCTTTATACTGAAAACATTTAAAATCTGTTTACCCCTTTCCAATATGCAATACGTTTGGTTCAACATAGCCACCCAACTCAACTATAAACTAGAACACAACATGTTCCCCTCTCTAACTGTAACACCCTCTGCCTTCCCCTCGCTGTCCCTGACTCTCTCCTCACTCGGCTCGACTCAAAAGTACCCCTAAAATAAGATGTTTACCTCACTTCCTCTCTCAGCAAGGTCAAGAGCCCCTGACTTCATAGGAGATTCTATTGGAAGTCACCTCACTGGACTCTAGGGAGAAGGTATCATCTGGCTGGGACCAAGTCCTCACCCTGGATACTTTGAGAGCCTAGCAAGTTGGGATGCAGAAGGCTGGGCAGGGAACAGTCAGTTCTGCCACCCTGCAGAAGCCTCCTACAAATCTACACAACCCCAGTTATGGGCAACCCTGTTGTTTATGAATTTATCTGTGGTTCTTCTACAAAGAATCTCACTCACTCTATAACCCTGACTGGACCAGAAGAAAGGAAACCTAAACTAGCATGAACTTTATGACTGCAGGCCAAACTGGCCCTGAACTCACAGAAATCCTCCTGTCTCTACTGCCAAAGTGCTAGGATTACAGGCACACACCATGGCACATTGCCTTTAGCAGCTCCTTTGAATATGAGAGTTCTTCAGGTCACCTTAGGTCCTGATTTTACTAAACAGAAATCAGAAAAAATAAATGAAGATATAGAAGAGATCATAACCTCAGTCTTCTGCTACCCCCCCACCCCACCCCCCGCTTCTCCTCAAGTCATACTGGGCACAATAATCTTGTCTTCTTGATTAGCAAGATTAGAGTATTACTATATAACATGTGGTAATGTTACTATTTATTTTAAAGGAAGACTGCCTCAACAAAAAGAAAGAAAGAAAGAAAGAAAGAAAGAAAGAAAGAAAGAAAGAAAAAGAAAGGAAGGAAGGAAGGAAGGGGAAGGGAGGGGAGGAGAGAGGTGGGAAGGGACAGAGGAAAGAAGAGATAGGCAGGCACAAATCTCTGACCAAAATGGAAAGAGAGAGAGAAAGAGAGGGGGGGAGGACGGAGGGAGGGAAGGAAGGAAGGAAGGAAGGAAGGAGAGAGAGAGGAAGAAGGAAGAGGAGGAGGAGGGAGGGAAGGAAGGAGAAGGAGAAGAGGGGGGAGAGGAGAAGGGCAAGGCAGGGAAGGGAAGAGAAGGGAAGGGAAAGGAGGGAAGGAAGGGACCTTTGTTGCTCTGATCCAGTCAAGGTTATAGAGTGAGTGAGATTCTGTTAAACCCTGGCCCTGAGACAGGGCCTGCTATGCCTCTTTTCATTATGAACACAATTCTTGTGAAGACTTGCACTGACTTGCACTCCTCTATAGCATTGTGGTAAAACCCGTGCAACTTGCCTGGGTTGTAACTACTGTTAACAACCTCAGTCTGCTCCATGCTTTTCCTACTTAGCACTTCAAACTTTGCCCCTTCAGCTACCATCTCAACCCTTCCACCATGAGCTACCACTTCCGGGAGGTATCCTGGGGGAGGGCCAAGATACAGTGGAGTCAGCAAAGGCTCCAAAAATATGTAGTGCATAGATAATGTGGAGCAATGCACAGACCAGAGTGAAGAAAAGACACATGAGAAGAAGCCGTTAGAGAGTTTGATGAGGCAGCTCTCTGGAATATCTCTGTGTAGATACATAATTCAGAAGGACAAAATAGTCCTCCAAGACACGGGGTGAAGCTCAGTAAGTGTGAGGCTCAGTGCATTATTGTCTGACAAATAGTGAAGGGCAGAGCTAGGGATGAAGAAGAACTTAATTCAAGACTTCTACAAAGGCATTCCCCTAGATAATGACAGACAAAAATAACCAAGATGCTTTGGCTCCACCACTATAATTTATAGAGCAGACCTCACTATCTAGATAATGTGATAATTGTTACACATCAATAATCATAAATAGAAATGAACTGATAGCATGTCTTCACTGAATCTTTTCTGCAAGTTGGCTGCCTAGAAACAATAGGAGAAATGGAAAAACAGAGTCAGAGAAATCGCAGCTAGTCGAACCCCCTTCATTCTGTGTAGCGCTCCACAAAGCCTTATGCTGTAGGGGGGATTTAAAAGAAATACCCATTGTGGAAGGAAAGAAGAGAGAAAAGCCCATGGTGGGGCATAGTTCCAAGGCTGTTTTCATATCACGGGTGCTGTGCGCCTTGTGGTCATCAACACTTATTGATGAGTTTAAAGCAATCGCTGGTAAGGACTTAAAGGAATCTTACTCAGAGCTAAGAAAATGGAATTGAATAAAAGGATTATTTTCATAAATTAGCTTTCCACTTTCAAAAGACTCTAGCACTGTGGTTGGAACCAGCTAAAAGTGGGACTCATTTGTTAGACAGCCAGTGGCAAACAATTAGAGCCTTCTGTGGAGTGGTCTGAACACCCCCAGATCATCAAAGGGTTGGAGCTGAGCAGTCAGGGGTATGCTAGTAGAAAAAGAAGCCTAGGGACAGCATCCCTCCAGTTTTCAGGACACCTGGGATGGCAAAGAAAGCATGTTCCGAAAATCTTTGACAACATTCTGGCAAAGAGCAGGTCAGCTTGATTTCCCAGTCCAGGAATTGGGAGTGTGCCCAGGAGCCTGGGAGCCTCAAGAGCTGTCTGCTCTCACCAAAATGTCCCCTATCTCCAAGGCCAATGGGAGAGCTGAAAAACTGGTGTGCTCAGATCAGTGCTTAAAGCAAATACAGACCTCCTGATGGCCCTGCTTCTTCATGAACACAAGAGGGTTCAAAGAGAGGGGACATGCATTTCTCCAGCTTTGGGATTTGTATACAGCAAAGGTTGAGCAATGCTAATGTAGAAAAATCCAAAATACTCTAAACCCCAACGCTTGTCACACACCAACGTGACATACTCCCACAACAGAGAATCCTGTCCCATGAAACTGTCTCAAGCACAAAGTCATTAAATACACTGTATCAAATTGCCTTCAGGGCAGGTTTATAAGATGTATATGAAACATACATGAACTGAATGTTTAGACTTGGTTCTTATACCCAAGATAGCTCATTATGGATATGCAGATATTCCAAAATAGGAAAACAGAAATACTTCTGGTCCTAGGTATCTTAGGAAAACAAAGTTAAGCCTTGTCATAGCTACTCTTGGCTTTACAGGATTTCCCAGATAGCTGGAAGTTGTGACTTATTGAGAAAATGTTAGTTAGTGTTGTCTGGAGAGAACAGAGTATTATGTAACACCGGAGAGAAGGAAGGGGTAGGATGTCAGCCACTCTTCCCTCAAGACAGCAGGATTTTGATAGGAGAGAATTTTGTAATTGTATGCAATCAGATTCCAAAATATTCCCACCACACCCTGTTGTGATAGGCCTGGGGCTTTTTGTATTCTGCTAATTCTGCCCTCCTGTGAGGGGCTGCAAACAAAGAGTGAGTTACACCTGTAAATTCTTGTGAACCAATGCCCTAATGAATAAAGGAGCCAATCATTGGGTGCATAGAGGGACTTCCAGGTCGGAGAGAGGAAGAGAGGAGGCAGGAGAGTGAGAGCCCTTTTGGAACGGGGATAGCAGATAGGTAAGATGTAGCTGCTAGATCCAAAAGGATTCGACCCCAGAGGAATCAGATTGTGATAAGGTTTATAAGATTAGGTTTTAGTTGTTGTGCTCATTGTTTCTGAGCTAAATTTGTGTTGTGTTTTCCTTCACGTGGCAACTAGTCTAGGTTCCAGAGAGAAAGGTACAGCAGCAAAGTGTGGGTTTGCCTGGTGTGCACCACAGAGGCCATGGGGGTATTGAAGCATGGGGCTGGTATGGTAGTGACCTGCCAGTGGGAACCTAGTGAGCTGGGTGGAGAGATCGTGGAGCTCTGAGCTCCACGAGATGAAAGCAGGTTAGCTATTGCCCACCAATACGTGGCTGGCCAGCCCGCGGGGATGAGAGAGCCAGGGCATCGCTCGGGAACATGTGCCTTACATTCCATCTTTTTTGATATTTCCCACAATACACCCCCTCCCAAATCTGCAATATTCTCTTTTCCTAAGGTTCTTATGGATTGTGAGAAGTGTTGCTTTCTGAGGGTAGCAAACGATGACTTACATGGGGGACCTCACAGCAAACCTCTGTGTGCTCCTCAGCACTCCCCGATGGCCCAGCCTCTAAGAGAAGAGTAAGATGGCCTTGCCCCAAAGCCAAATTAGGAAATGAGCAGCCAGATGGGGAAGCTCTCATCCAGGCATAATATGCTCTGTGCCAGGCCAAGGCTCACACGTGAGTGATGAGAAACAGCCTGAAGCTCAAACCAAACAGAGCCAAATGACATCAAGCAATGGAGCAAGGCCAAGGCTAAAGGAATATGCCCAGGAGATACCACTGCCCATCCCAGGGACCAGCTATCACCATCCAGGGATTTCATCCTAGAAGGTCTATGTTCTTATGCTTAAGCAAAACAAACCATTGAGATATCTCCTTTTACCCACACCAACATTCAATATTGAAGATCTTCTCCCGGTCTAGGTATCAGGCAAGAATAAAAAAGCAGCCACAGCAGGGAAGAGAATCACAGCAAGGTTCTTACTCTGTTTCCCTGTATGTGCCTCACACACCCATGTTTTTTGTTTTGTTATGTTTTGTTTATCTCTCTCTCTCCCTCAGCCTGGTGTCTCTGATCCGAGGCCAAGTAGTAACCATGGATGGGACCCCCTTGGTGGGTGTGAATGTGTCTTTTGTCAAGTATCCCAAATATGGCTACACCATCACTCGCCAGGACGGCACGTAAGTAGCTTTGTGTGACCCGTACCTACCCAGTACCAAGTGTGCACCCAACAAGAGGAAAGTGTGGTTGGTTTGGAACTGAGTAGTTTCTTCTAGTATACCGGAGTGGCCACCTGCCCAGACATCTAAGGAAAACTCCCCCCTGAGACCATGTCAGAGCTATGGGTATGACATTCTAACCAGAAAACAAACAGTGCCCCAAGGTGGCTGGCAGCCATCATCCTTCTTTGGCCATGTCAGGTAGCTGCCACTCCCTGTGTACCTGGGAGAATAGGATTCTAGAAAAAGGAAGGGAAGGTGGCTTTTAGAAGCTAACTCCTATTTTAAATCAAAGGCAGTGCAGGGTGACAGGAATCCACACGACACAGTGTCCTGCGGTGCTTCCCTTCTGCTTTTATCTGCGGCTTTAAGAGTTCTGTTATTTTCGATACAGTTTTGAGGGGGTGGGCTGTAATCAGAGAAGTCTAATTAAGTACATTTAGCAGTCACCCTGCTGTGTGAAGAAGGCGACCTCCCCCTATTATCTTCTGATTGGGAACACACACCCGTTCAGTCCCCACCAAGATGAAAGCTCCATGGCTTCCTAAATCCACTGGGCATAGAGTCAAAAGTTACAGAAAAAGAAAAGATATCCACAGAAAGGGAGGGAACACCCATTCTGGACTGAACACACACACACACACACACACACACACACTCACACACACACCATGTTCTCTTCCAAAGAGAGAGAGAAACTGTAAATCTAATGCAAGCTCTTTCTGTAAAAATCAACTCTGGAAGATTATGGCTGCCTCATGGAGAAAGAACTGATTCTTCTGTCTGTCTGATAAAAAGTCCAGCCTTCTTTTCAAGGTTTTAAGGTAGCCAGGCAGCCAGTTAAAAGAACATTACCAGCTCACAGCAGCCCACCCTGATGCCCATACACTAAAGCTCTAAGAGTCCAATGACTCTCAACCCCTGGGGCATATTGTCTCATCTCCCTACTAAATACACTGTGAGCTAGATACCATGGGAGCTGAGCAACACAGAACTCTGTAGCATGACCCTGGCAGTAGCCTGGCCCACTGGTAACTGGGGCTCACTGCTGCTGACCTGAATTGCAAGAGAGTGTTGTACTGTCCAGGAAATGATCACAACTCAAAAGCCACTGACTACTGAATGTGTCCGGGTTTCATGCCATTGAAAAACTTTGAAATAGTACATCAGACCTTTATGGGTGTGAGGCTGTCTATGACCATTAGTGTCTCACGTGCACACACTTTGTTGCCAAGTTCTTTAGAAGCACTAAGATAATAAATGTGCCCTTGGCAGAGGGCCTTTGGCCCTTTTCATCCTTTAAGGCCAGCATCTTACTATACAGGCTGGCCTCAAATTTATGATGAATCTCCTTCCTCAGTCTTAGAGGGTTAGGATTACTCATGTGCCACCATGCCTGGCTTGAAACCGGCATTCTTCCTTGGTTTCTGCTTTGGGAGCTAGGGAGGTGGTGATTTGTTTCCTTGCTTGTTTTGGATGTGGGCTTTTGTGGTACTAGAGGATCAAATGCCAGATTTCACCATGCTAGGCTAGCATTCTATCACTGAACTACATCTCTAGCCCTCTCAATTGTGTGTGTGTGTGTGTGTGTGTGTGTGTGTGTGTGTGTGTGTGCGCGCGCATGGCCCTGGCGCTCGCCTGCGCCAGGGTCTTGCCAAATGGCCCAGACTGGCCTTGAACTTGCAACAATCCTGTCTCTGCCTCCCTGGTGCTAGAATTACAGGTGTGAGCCAGGACACTTGAAGAGTTAATATAGGTGAGCCAATCCATTAAAACATCTGGTTAGACAACATATGAAATCATTCCTGAGTCTCTTGGTCCCTGTCTCTCCCTTCCTCCTCCTCTCTCATCCCTCTTAGGTACTTCCAGACTGATTACATCTAAAATCCACCCCCCACATCATCTTTCCAGCCCTACATCTGAGCTCTTTTGCTTTCTCAGGCTGCAAAGCCATCACAGTGTCAAGGTACATTTTTGTAACACCCCTAGAAACTCGACAGCCTTAGACATGTAGTAGGGACCACTAACTTTCATGTTGATTCTTTAATGCCACCAGAAACAGCTAGGAACAATATTGTTTTGAGCCAGTTTGTATTGGTATTGATATTGGTATTGGTATTCATATTGGTATTGGTATTGGTATTGATGTTGGTATTGTTTTAGACAGGACCTCACTGTGTATAGCCCAGGCTTGCCTATAACTAGGAATACTATTACCCCAGCTTGCCAAGTACCAAGATTGCAGGTGTGCTTAACTTCAAATCTTTTGACTCCCTTGTGTATCAGATGTAAAACTTTCTCCAGCATCATGAATAGCCAACAAACACACAAACAATTTAACCCCAGGGTAAACAGTTGCTCTCTGCATGTTCTAATGGGTACCTTAATATTCCTGTGTAGCCTATTGATCCATTTATTTATCACTAAGAACCACCAGATACGGAACCAAAGTAGGGTGATGCATGATACATGAAATGCATGATACATGTATTCATATTCACTAGGTTCTCACTGAGATGTTACTACCACATAAGCAGTAGAGATTCTGGAGCAAGCAAAACAAAACACTTGCCTGGACACACATGAGAGTCCAGTGGAGTGTAGCTTGAAGTTGGGGCGTATCTCTCAGCAAACCTCCCCCCATTTCATAAATGAAGAAAGCTACTTCTACTGTTGAGTCTATCAAATCCTTTTGTGCCTATTAAATTCACCCACCATTCACCTATGGAGTGGGAATGATGGTATTGGGCAGGAGAGTGTAAAAGAGAAGACAAGGACAGAGCTGAGTATCTCCATCTAGCTCTTGAGGTACAAACAGGGATGTGGGTGAAGAAGCCCTGCCTACATTTCTAAAAGCATAGTGGAGTTTGATTGGCAGCATGTGCTCATGGGCCCTGCCTACAGAACCATGACTGTGACCCCCTCTACTGCTGAACCTGCCTCTCAGCCTTAGTACCCAATGCTTTATCCCAGATCAGGTAGCGTTTTTCTTCAAAGTGCCAGGTAGGGAATCATTTAGGTTCTGCTGTCTGTGTGACTCCTGCGGCCATGACTCAGCTTGGTCCTTGTGGCAGGAATATAGACATGAAGGGCACATAAGCAAATGGGTGCCAATCATGCATAATTACCAATTGCCAAAACAGGTGGTAGGTTGGATTTAGCTTACCCCTACCTCACCCCCACCCCATCCTCCAATCATCCGAATAGTTCATTCTCTGTTACACTCTCCTGCTCAGTGCCATTATTCTCACTTCTTGGTGAATGGTGGGTGAATTTGATAGGCTCAAAGAGAGTTGGTAACTTGCCTAGAGCAAGTTACCCAGTAAGCTGCAAGCTAGCCCGTCTCCCTGCCAAGCTTTGTCCCTCTGGCAGCTCCTAGATAAGGAGGCTGAAGGTGAATCTACCCTGCTGTTAATGACCCTCTTGGCCCCTCTCCAGGTTTGACCTGATTGCCAATGGGGGTTCTGCCTTGACTCTTCACTTTGAGCGAGCCCCTTTCATGAGCCAAGAGCGCACAGTGTGGCTGCCATGGAACAGCTTCTATGCCATGGACACCCTAGTAATGAAGACTGAGGAGAACTCCATCCCCAGCTGTGACCTCAGTGGCTTTGTCCGGCCTGATCCAATCATCATCTCCTCTCCTCTGTCTACCTTCTTCAGCGCTTTCCCTGCAGCAAACCCCATTGTACCTGAGACCCAGGTAGGGACAGGTCCCAGAGCATGGAAAATGTGTTCCATACTTCCCAAACCAAACCCGGCTGGTCAGTTTTCTCCCATCATCTCTGTCTTGCCAAGTGTGCCAGAAACTAATATTAAAGGGGAGAAACAAGATGTAGAATTTATAGCCACTGTAGGTGACAATTTGAATCCCTCCCGGACATTTGGAATGTTTGCAGATAGTCGCTCAAGACTTTGGCAGCCATGAGAGCTTTTAATAAAATAAAAACAACATACATATGTGCCACCCACCTGCAAATTGCTTTTTATTCCTGTTAGTCATGGAGATACATGATAAGAGGCGCTCTAATGATCTACATCAGTGTTACGACAGAGGGCATATTACATTACTGCCTCCCTGTTGCTTTATACCGATTGTCAGTGAAAGTTGCAGGTTCATATAATTGCAGCCTCTCGTGGCCCTCCCTGCATGCAGCTAGCAATAAAGCCTGCTGTTCTTATTTACATCTTTTACCAACAGTGTGTGGGGATTTTTTGTGTGCGTGTGAGAAACGCAACAGTGACCAAGAATAATTATTAATCCAAAAATCATAACCTTATTCCCTGCACTCAATGGTGTAGGATGAAGTTTGAGTTGGCTTTCTTTTCTTCTCTCTCAGCCATAAGAAGCAGTTCATGCACCCACGTAAGATGTGATGCTTCAGAGAGGGAGGCAGCTCACAGAAGCGCTGGCTTGCAAACAACTCACCTGCCAGGGTGTGTTTGATGTAGTAGATCAACCATGCATTTCCCTTCCAGGTTCTTCATGAAGAAATCGAACTTCCTGGTACCAATGTGAAGCTCCGTTATCTCAGCTCTAGAACTGCAGGGTACAAGTCGCTGCTGAAGATCACCATGACCCAGTCCACGGTGCCCTTGAACCTCATCAGGGTCCATTTGATGGTTGCTGTAGAGGGGCATCTCTTCCAGAAGTCATTCCAGGCTTCTCCCAACCTGGCCTACACATTCATCTGGGACAAGACAGATGCATATGGCCAAAGGGTTTATGGCCTATCAGATGCTGTTGGTATGTGTTGGGTTTGGCCTCTTTTCATTCATGGCTTTGGTTGTGTTTCTCTATATTCCAAGCACTCGTCTAGTAAATTAAGACACAACAATCCATAAGACGGACAAGATCTCTCTTCCAGGGTCCTTAAGTTCCAGTAGAGGACCGAGATAAGAAAGACTGACTAGATCAGAAAACAGGAAGCCATGCTAAGTGCTAGTCATAAGGAAAATGAAGGTAAATGGTACATATTGAGAGAAGGGGCAGCTGTGGACTGTTTATAATCAGGACAAGCTACTCGGTGATGTGGTGTTTAACTGAAAACTTGAAAAGCCAACAGGAACCATGTGAGAATCAGAAAAAGGGTGCCCCCGAGCAGCTGGGGGAGGCAGTGGCTAAAATGCAATGGTCAAGGTAGATGAATATTGAGAAGTGGGCAAGGGCTGGTTCAGGATACAGAGAAAATGTACTTGCAAATGGCAGTGAATGTACCTTGAGAGTAAGACATTGGGGCTTGAGAAGATCTGAGAGCTACACTGCTTGTTTTCAGGCATTGCCTTTTGAGCTGTTTACCCTCAGGAAAGGTGGACCTCAGAGAAAGGGCCTTTGGTTATGAGAGTTTGGACTGTGAGTCGGCATCTGCCTAGCTTTTTCCTGCTTGTTGAGAGCTGACTGGTGTTTTGGAGCAAGCATTTTGTACTCTCTCCATCTCCACACATATGATTCTCAAGGACTGTGAGAAACATGACCAAAGTAAACATGGCCAGAAAACTTGGGAATGTTCCCTGGAAATGGCAGTGTTTGTTAGGCAGTCACTTTGTGCAGAGAGCATTGTGACATATCCTTTAGTAACCACTTAATGGTCCATGTCTCAAGCCTCATGGTACTGCTGAGGCTGAGAGGTAGTGGGAGGTAGGATCAAGTTCTCCAAAGACAATACAACAAGCAAGTACTCAAGATATGTCTCAATAGTCAGCTTCATCAATCAATGATGTCAGTAACTCAAGCAGTAAATTTCCTGGAGTCCTTAGTGCATTTAAATCTAAAAACATCGCCTAATAAAGAGAATTCTATCTGGCACAGCCTATCTTGAATCAATAGCCAATACCACAAAGTAGAACCACAAAGTAGAACATGATAATCCGCTCTTATACTCTCTAGCTCCAGCCATTAGAATATGCTGAATTCTGTTTCTCCATACTCAGATCTGTTCTCCTACATCATATATTTTGCAAAAGTTCCAGAAATCCCATTATTTCATGTGGAATATATCACCATGTGTGTCTAAAAACACTTTGAAACAATACCAACAATTTAATTATCACAAAATCACAGCTTCTTAGTATAACCAAACAGCTGATCACTGTTCATTATTTTCTTTGGTAGCCAGCTGTGGTAGCACACAGCTGTGCTCTCAGCACTGAGGTGTCTGAGACAGGAGGATTGCTAGTTTGGGGCTAGTCTGAACAACACTGGGCAAGTCTCTGCCTCAAAAGAAAGATAAAGAAGGAAGGAAGGCAGGGAAGGAGGAAGAGAGGGGGGAGAGAGGGAAGAAATGGAGAGAGAGAGAGAGGGAGGGATCGAGAGAAGGAGGAGAAGGAAATTTCAATTGCCTCATTAATATCATAAAATATTAATACTTCAAATGCTTGAAACAATATCCAAATAGTGGTTGTTTTCTCTTAGATTTTGTAAAAGGAAATTTTTAATTGGGGCCAGCAAGACGGGTCAGCAATACGGGCATCCCAGGCTAAGCCCTGGAAACTACGGAATGGAAGTAGAGCGCCAACTCCCACTAGTTGTCTTCTGCCCCCCACATGAACACAATAGCACAAAGCATGCACACAAAGCATGCACACACATACTCATATACACACAAACTAATACATTTTTTAAATGAAAAAAATCATTTTAATTAGTATCATTTTCTATGTCTCTCTTTAAATTAATTTGACTCTCCCTATGTCTCTCTGTTTCACCTTATAATTTAATTATTGAAGACGTTGGGTTGTTTGCCTATAGAATCTCTAGTCAAATCTGCTGGCTGTTTGTGTGCTGGTGGCTAGCTGTTTCATCCCCTACAGATGGATAGTTGGGCCTTGAGTCTTTCTCTGGCCCAGGTTTGGTATTTGGTTTGGGAATACAACCTGAAGGGCATTGGGCTGTTCTACCAAGGGTAACCTGGTGGAGGGGTGAATCTTTAGACTTTGGCAGGCATAGTTGCTCAGTCTCTATATATTTCAGGTCACCAAGGATTACAGAATGATATTTTCAGTCTGTCACTGAGTCTTCAACTATTCATGGGAATACTTTCATACAGACGTGGCTTCTCATTAACTACTTGGCTATTTGAGCTCCAGTTCACACATGAAAGAAAGGACAAATACGTGATTCTTTCCCATATTTACTGGTTTTTCAGTATAATGAGTTGGCTTATCCTCCAAGGGTAGCCAATGAATGTATTCTTAAATACCACTGTGAACTCATAGACTGAAATATATCTAGTATATTTCAACCCGTTGAAGTCATTATGCTTGTTAATGGTCAAAAAGTCCTGTCGCTGGTCATTAAGAGTCTCTTTAAGCTGACTCCCAAATACTTTGACATGACCCTCATAGATGGTGATTCCTTCTTTATTTGTCATCTAGCATCTTTATGTGACCTGGTCTCATCATGGTCATTTCTTGCTCCCATATCTTCAACAAACCCTGATTCTTTACAGTTAGAAACAGTGGATCATGACCACAAGATGGACATCTGCAATCTCTGATGACTGGTATAGTCATAATTGGCAGTAAGAGAGAACAAGCCTTGACGTGCATGGGGATGCATGTGTCACTTTGTTGTTAAGATAAAAATATATTCTCTGTTCATATCGACATTTGCGTATCTC
Organism: Rhynchomys soricoides; assembly: GCA_019843965.1. NCBI lineage: Eukaryota > Metazoa > Chordata > Mammalia > Rodentia > Muridae > Rhynchomys > Rhynchomys soricoides. Next base: position 9,510,148 of record JADRCH010000008.1, read on the forward strand.
AAGATTTTTCAAAAGCTGCAGAGAATCCCCAAAGGTGACACACATAGTTAAGAGTTTAATGTACTAGGAACAGCTATTTAACAATGCTTCAGATTTCCAGAGCAGCCTTCCAATTAAAGACGTATGTCCCTCAGCATTTTCTCTCATGTCTTCTAGCACAACTCTCTGAGAAGCCGAGCCCTCGATTGCCACATAAACACATGGGGAGGGACATGAGACGCAAGGCTGGAACCAAGGCCTCCTTTCCCTCTTCCCTTTGTCTGTGTGACAAATGCAAGATTTTTACACACAGGGTTTTAGGGGCTGACACTCATTGACTCCCAGTGTAGCTAGCAAGCTTGCTCTATGAGTTCCAGACATTCTTGGTACTTTCTAGAATCAGGAGTGAACACTCTTCCTCACAAACCCTTTGGATACCAATCTTTGGATGCTCAGGTTCCTTGTATGGGATGGCATAGCATTTTGCATATAACCTTCACGCATTCTCCCATATTCTTTAAATCAACTCTGGATAATTTTTTATAGATGGTCATGAACCACCATGGGAGTGCTGTGAATTGAACTCAGGACCTCTGGAAGAGCTTCCAGTGCTCTTAACTGCTAAGCCAACTTCCCCAGCCCATGATAATTTCAGTTTGGGGGTTTGAGATTTTTCAAGACTGTGTTTCTCTATGTAGCCCTGGCTTTCCGGGAACTTGATCTATAAACCAGGCTGGCCTCAAACTCAGAGAGCCACCCTGCCTCTGCCTCCCGAGTGCTGGGGTTAAAAGTGTGCACCACCACTGCCCGGCTTATAATCGCTTATATTGTTTAGAGGATGATAACACAGGGAAAAATGCTTGTATCTATTCAGTCCAGATGCAGTGTATTTCCCTAAATCTTTTCAGTCTATATGGCATTGGTTGAATTCCTGGATACCAAACCTGCAGACACTGAAGACCAGCAGTGCTAAGCACCTTTCCTAACACACTGCTGCACACTGCTGCCCCATAATCTCCTTACTGAGGAGCAACTAGGCTTCCAAAGGCCTTTCTCCTAATCAGAGACAAAATGAGACAGATAAACAACGTGAGACATAACAGACACATTCCAGATGGAGCAGGCCAGCAGAAACTGCCTCCCATCCGTATCTAAGGAAACTTGTGCAGTATTGGGTTTGGAAATGACTCTTCCCCTCCCTCCATGTCATTCTGAAAGTCAAGAGTTCATCAGGAAAGCCTTCCCATGACCACTGCATAAAGTTTCAAAGTTAAATTCAACTCAAAATCTGGATTTCATCAGATGGAATCCTGGGGACAAAGCTACCAGCCACCTCTTGAAGCGTCGGGAACTGGTGTCACTGTTAACATGTGATTCTCATTCTTGCTAAGGAACTCCAGGGTAGCCATTCACCTCTTCTTCTCCCACCTTGTCCCAAACCCTTTGTCTTACAGTGTCTGTCGGGTTTGAATATGAGACCTGCCCTAGCCTCATCCTCTGGGAGAAAAGGACAGCCCTGCTTCAGGGGTTTGAACTGGACCCTTCCAACCTCGGCGGCTGGTCCCTGGACAAGCACCACACCCTCAATGTGAAAAGCGGTATATTAGAGACTAGGGAAGGGGCTTGGGGGGTGATGTTCATCTGACATGCAAAGAGTCCCGGCTTCCATCCCTGGCACAATAACGCATTCATGAATAAAGGGAACCACTGGTTTAGGCTCTCTAGCATTGACATTTAAGTGGCAGCCCTTTTCTTGGGCATTTTTGATTTAACCAAATACCTATAAGATTCATAGATTTCCCCATTTGTCCCTTGAGAGCTCAGTCTCAGTTTACCAGCCTTACTGTAGCTCATTGGTTTGGAAGTTTGCTTTTGTTTTTGTCTTCTGTTATCTCCGCTACTAGTATCCTATCCACACCACAGACAGCTTCAGGAGTGGGCCTTCCATGGCTGTTCTCTCTACATTAGGAGGAAATGAGAGGACACCCCCAAAGGAGTGTTCCCTTTTCTCCCTATCACTTCCCACCCATTCTAGTAGGTCAATCCAAATGTCCTCCCCACAGGGTTGTATGACCCTCTCCACCCTGCCTCCCTCCCTCCAGGAATACTACACAAAGGTACAGGGGAGAACCAGTTCCTGACCCAGCAGCCTGCCATCATCACCAGCATCATGGGCAACGGTCGCCGCAGAAGCATCTCCTGTCCCAGCTGCAATGGCCTTGCTGAAGGCAATAAACTGTTGGCCCCCGTGGCCCTGGCTGTGGGGATTGATGGGAGCCTCTTTGTCGGTGACTTCAACTATATTCGACGCATCTTTCCCTCTCGAAACGTGACCAGTATCTTGGAGTTACGGTAAATGGCCACACCAGAAATCTTCTGTTCTTTAGATTCCCCCTTTGCTCTCGGGGTTTCTGTGCGTGAAACATGGCTGAATTTGGGATTCTCAGAGCAGGAAATGTTTTGATTATCTATAAAATCCATCCACGTATTTGAGGCAGTTTTTCAGCAACTCAGCCTCAAACAAGGGTAGCAGATAGTCCCTAACCCAGAAAGGAGCCAAGTGTCTTTCATTTTTAAACGCTCAGTTGCAGCCTCAAAAACATACATCAAAGTATGAAGACCACTAATGCTCCTTTCCTCATTCTGAGGTCTTGCCAAGCACTTCTGGGTGCTGCCCCTTAGAAAATCCATTGGGTCCTTTTGTACTCACTAGTATACAATGTAACACAATGGCACCTGGCCTAACTAGGTCGTTTCTTACTATCCTGGAAGATTCCTCCTGGCCATTGTTGTTACTAAGTCTGAAGACTAAGATTCCTCCCTGTGTTGGGCAAACAGACGCCTAAATGCTCTTGAAAATGCCTTTCCAGGGTGAGTTGATTCCAGACCCTCAGCCAGAGGAGGATGTGTACAGAGAGAGAGAAAGATGCAAATGAGTAAATGGGGGGGGGGGTTTCAACAAATGTCTGTGAATGGACCTCTCCTACTGATGGCATTTGAGCTGGTCTGTGAATGATGGCCTTAGCCATAGGACATCTAAGAGAAAGCATTCCAGGCACAGAAAAGTTATGCAAACGATCCATATCCAGCCAGTGACTTGACTAATTGAAGGAACCCCTAGACTGGGGGTCTGGTGAGCTCAGAAGAGCAGCAGGAACCAGAGAGGTAAGGAAGAGTTCAACAAGTGTCTGCTTGCATTTAGACAGGCAAAAAATTGCATTTCTTTTGCAATTGGCAGCCACTAGAGATTGAAGTAGAGGGTAGATGTAGCTGATGTATGATCTGACTGCCATTTTATGAGATGGCGCTGGCTAGTTTGTAAGACAGGGATAAAGGCAAGAAAATTCACAGGGAGGCTGTGGCAGTGGTCCACAGCCCCAGGAACTAGCTTTCTCCTACTGGGGACCCACCTTCCGTGTTACCACCACCACCCTGTGTCCTGCAGTCTATTCTGTTGTTGTTGGGTTTTTGTTTGTTTTTTTTTTTTTTTTAATTCATCAGTATATTAAGTAGTTCATTAGGTCAGAGTTGTCATGACACAATCATCTCTGGAAACACCTTCATGACACACCGAGAGGAGTGCTTCGCTAATCTCTTAGGCACTTCTCGGTCCAATCAAGTTGGTAATCAATGTCCTCACAGCCCCTGCTGGGAAAGACATTAGTGACCTGGCCACCAGCAGCTATTACTAAATATTCTCAGGAGTCAAAACTCTGCCAGGTACCGACTGTAAGGGATATATATATATATATATATATATATATATATATATATATATATGATGGTGTGTGGGGATACCGCAGTTGTACCCAAAGTGCAACAGCTACCGAGTGTTAGTGTTAGGTACACATGTACCTCTGTGAGGACAGGAGAAATGAAACTTGGGCTCAAGAAATATCCTGCTGAGGGTAAAGGTGAGCACCTGGAGAAGAAAATGCACTTCAAGCTGAGCTGAAGAGCTAAAGGAACCATTAGGGAAACAGCGAGAGGCAGTGAAGGACAAGAGGAAGGAGGACTTCGTAGATTAACAGAGAGAGAGCAAGAAGGAGGCCCAGTGAAGGGATGACAGACTATTACACAACAGCTCTTGCTCTAGACCTTCCCAGGGAAGTCTCCCTCCTGGGCCTGGTTTTTTGCTGTTATTTTAGCCCAGGAAAGCCATCCCCTTAGGCATGCTATAGGCAGTGGGGAGCTGTGGAGGAAGATGGTGGTTGCCCATGCTTTCTGTAACTGGATTATTCAAAGGGCCACATGTTAGCCTCCATGTATGTCAGGGCTCTTCCTGCTCATAGCAAATCAGTCTTGACCTGTACATTCCCACTTCTAAATCTTAATCTATGTGGCTTGTTCAACTCAACATACCCATTCAACCTAGGCAACCTCTTCCTGTCTACCCAATGGTTCTGTTCTGAAGGTCCCTCTTCCTAGAAGAAACTTCTCCTCCTCTGAAAGTGTAGCATTCTGGTTTTCCATTGGAGTGGACACTACTTGCTAACTTGTCTGGTTATTTCTGTGTGGCTCTTTGGACTTGAGTGTGTGTACAGCAGACACTTTGGTGGTCTTTGCCTTCTCATGCCTAGAGCAGTGTCCAGCCAGTCCTGGGTGTTCACGAGGGGCACTTGAATTCAAAAACCAGTCATTTCCCCATCCCCCTTGTTGGACTTGGCCTTTGATTCCATCTCTCTCAAATTATAGAGACCTCAATACCAATGGTAAAAGTTTACGACCCAATCAAAGGAAAACATAGCAAGCCTATGTAGTAATATCAAGGGCGGTTTGAGGGCTATCCTTCCCTCTTTCCCTAGACAGCTGGGCGGTTTGAGGGCTATCCTTCCCTCTTTCCCTAGACAGCTGAGTATTTTTTTTACCCCCCATTTTCTTTAACTGTCTCCAAACTTCGTTCTCACTTTCATCAGCCAGGTACCCAGAGCCGAGTAGAAGTTAAGCTTTTGCAAGAACACTGACTTGATTCTTCTCTTCTTCCCACTACATGCCTGAAAACAAAGGGCTGTCAATCCCCTCTCTTCAAAACAGTCACCCGAAGGGGGTAGGGGAGGGAAGAGGAGGGAGGGAGAGACCTGTCTTGTCTGTGCTTCTTTTCTCCATTGTGGCTTGGCAGCTGAGCGATTACATCTTGGAGTCAGCACCCAGCCCCACTTTACTCACCCACCCCAAATCAAGATGTTATTGAAGTGATACCATGATCCTCACTAGGCCTTCCTCCACTTCTGCCTATACAAAATATGCGGGCCAGAGGACCCCACACTCCAGTGACTTCTACAAGGGTTATCATCTGTATGCTTTGACTTAGCGCATTTTCAACACCCACATCCCTGGAAAGCCTAATACCCCACTTTTAGGAGATGCTTTTCCCTCCTATAAATTGTCACCCCCTCTCTCTCTACCTGGTCCATAGAAAACCTAAACAGAGTAAATTTCTCAACCACTCACATCTTAGAGTGAATTTCTCCCAAAGATAAATCCTTCGCTCCTCTATTTGAAAACATCGTAAGAACTAGATGCCACATCGTGGCAAGCAAGACTGGGGTAGCATCTCTCTCATGTCTCTTGATATGGCTTCTTTTAACAGACGTGAGACTACCTACTACACCTCCTCTAATGTTTGGAATTCTTTTCCCCCTTCCAAACAAAAGTGCTGATGTTTCCTGTGTGGGGATCACCCTCCATGCAGACATCCTTCCCATACTTTTGGGTGGGCCCTCTGCAGAATCATACTAGGGCAGATCTTCAGGGCAAGGAATTGTCCAGCTAAGATTTGTCAGTGCTGGACGAGGCAGAGATTTGGACAAAAGTGGGAGCTTGGGAATGGGGAGGAGCGGCAAAAGCAATAGAAGCTGGAAGTCAGAATCTCTGAAGACAAGCTTGGCCAAAGAGTTAAGCAAGGCTCCATCCCTCTGAGTATGAGGGTGGACACTGTGATGGCAGCCAGAGAAGGGGGCAGCCTCTCCTGTCAGCCATGAAGATGAGAGTGTCAGGAAAGGAACAAAGCCCCCAAGTGAGCATTGAGCACCCTGTCTCCAAACAGTTCTGGCTAACTCCTGGCTCTGTCTCCAAAGCCCTTTGATGGAGGACAGATCTGGGCTCATGGTGCTAAAAGCTAACACAGTTTTAGGAGTTCCCTCTCAAAAAGAAGTTAAGAAATTATGAACTGAAAATGAAAAATGACTGTGGGTCAGGTGTGCAAGTGGATAAAAGTGCTTGCTGCCCAGGACCAATGACCTGAGTTTCATTCCCCAGAACCCACAGTTCTGGAAGGATAGAATCAACTCCAAAAGTTGTCTGCTCACCTCTACACGAACATTCTGTGGCATGTGTGTGCCTGCACTCACACACATTACATACCCAAGACACACATCACGCACATACACACATACACACACACACACACTCTAATAATGATAATAACTAAATAATAAGAACTTTAACTAAGAGAAAGAGAATCTCCCACTGTACTGCCCTGACTATTCTAGATCTCATCTGGATTTGGAAGCTAAGGAAGGTCAGATCTAGTTAGTACTTGGATGCAAGGAAATGAAAAATGAAATAATATTATAGAAGAGAAAGACAGCATGTTTTTAAAAGCCATACTGAGCACAGGCATCACAACGCACAGATGACGGGATATTTGTATAGTCTCACTCTTATTCCACCTCTGTGATATTTGATTTTTTTCCACACCCCTTTGATTATCTTTGGTTACTTTTGGTTTTGTTTTTCATTTGTTTTGTCTTGGGATTTTTGTTGTTGTTTGGAGATCTTTTTTTTTTTTGGAAACAGCATCTCATAGCCCAGGCTAGCCTTAAACTTGTTGCTGTCTAGCCAAGGATGGCCATGAACTCCTGATCCTTCGGTCTCTACCTCCCTAGTACCGCCACACCCAGCTCTTTATTTTTTATTCGACTGTTATCTTCTTACTTTGTTATCTATACAAAGAACAGACATGATAAGTCTTTCCTCTCATGCTTTCATGTGCACAATTGGCTGTTGATAACATGTACATTGTAAAAAGTATACAATTTAGAGAAACCTCTATCAAGTTTCCTTTGCAATATTTCTGGACCTTTCACATTTTCTTCTAATACTCTTTGAACTGGTGCTCATTAATCATTTTGTCACCAATGTACATACAACCATGAAGGATGAATTCTGCAGTGGCTCTCACATGCCCTACAAAGACGCTACATGAATCAACAAAGTAGAGCAGAAGCATTCCCAAAAGCTATTCTTACAACAGAATGGCTTGCAATAATTTAGCTAGATGCTGAAGGTACCACAAACCACCTAAGCACATCCCTCTAAAATTCAACTCAACGTATCCCGCATTAATGTCCTCGTGCTTAAAGCAGCAACAACAAAACTATGTCCAACCCAACTCCATTCTACTCGAAGAGTAATAGAGAGGACACGGTGTGTACAGGAATGGAAAGGTTCACAGTGATCTCAGCTGTCTATAGCGTCAAACTTCTGAACAGAACATAGGGGGATGCAGCTAGTCCGTGGCAAAGGGAGGTAACCTCACTCCGTGCTCCCTGCATTCAAAGACTTTTTTCCCAGCCTTTACTCTTTCTGAAGTATCAGCAATGCAGTCTTATCCTGTTCTCAAAGAAGTGGAAGAGACAAGCAGGCACACACACATCACAAGACAAGGTGACGACAGCTCTGGGTGATGGGCTGAAGAGATTGGGAAAGACCCTGGAGCCTTTGCCGAGGACTCTGAGACTTTGCAGTGTGAAATGCTAATCCATCTCAGCTTCTTAAATTTGAGGCACCACTTTTCCCTCAAAGGGTGCGCCTGAAGGGTCTGTGTTGTGGACGGTGAGCACACAAAGTCTAAGCCTGTCCCTCAGAATTAGGACATCTATCGTCCCTTGCACAGACTGACTAAAGGATGATGGTATTTTGGCTTGTCGCTTGCCCTGGACTGGAAGAGCAGTGACTTTGGCCTTTATCCAAAGCTCATATCCAGATGATCTTTCCAACTCCACACCTTTCTACGCCTTGATCCCCCTCCCCTCCTGCCCTCTCCCCCCCAAAACTGGTATTATAGTAATCAGTGTAAAGCAGATGGTCTTTGAGAAGAAGTAGGTCAGAACTGCAGACCCAAATCCCATCCAGTCTTCTCACAAAATCTTGAGTTCAAAAAAAAATGAAATTGATATTGCAATAATTAAGAGGCAAATGTGTCTAGCACTGGTGGCAGATAGCATTTCACTTTCATTAAGCAATATAAAATAGACTCGAGAATTCCCGGCTGCCACCCTGACACACCAGGCTTTACAGACTGAATCTTAAATTGCACAATGTCAGTCAGAGCTCAAGAGTTATCAGCATCATTTAATTAACTTTTTTTTTTTTTTTGCAAAAACTAACATGTTAGAATAAAATATAAAAGTGTAATCTCTGTGCAAACCTCCCACTAATGACGCCCCCCGGCAGAGGCCTGAGCTGCACCTCAGGAATCAGGGCATCTAACTCTCTTTGTCCTCTCCCCAAGCCTTGTCTCTCAGCTGGAAGGAAAGAGAATTCTACCTGGCCCTAGAAGCCTCAGGAACTGGGAATGGATGTCCTTACTTGAGACTCTTTTCTTCCCTAATGCAACATTTCAGCCACTTTCCTACTGAAATTAAAACATCATTTTGTTCTTTAAGGAAAGACAAAAAAAGCAACAAACCTTTTTTTTTAATAACTCGACTGAGTGGTGTTCTAACTGTAGTCTCTGGCTCCAAACACAAGTAGATAGTATTACCTATGGAGTTTATGAATGGGCACAATCATGGCTGCTCCAGCAAGAAAAAATAAATCTGAGTCGCAGAGGTATGCAGCTCCTCCAAGTGAAGTGGGGGGAGGGGGGGAGCAAGGAAGCCCAAGCAGGAGAGGAGAGTGGTTTTGTGAGTCAGAAGAGGGCAAAGACATTGCCATGCCACACTTGGTGTGAGCTGGGACGGTCCTGACTCTACCCTTAGTACATCAATAGCAATCAGCAGCACACATAAATCTGTACTCCTTCCTCACCCAGGAACTCCACGCCCAGACATTACAAATCAATCACAGAGTTCTTGACAGCTGAACTTGAATTTGGCTTCCAAGTCATTCTGCCACTGCACTCACAGAAGCCATTCCTAGTCAACAGGTGTCTTCCCCTGAGAGGCAACCCACCTGCCATCACTTCATCAGCCAGAAGTCCTGTCTCACCTGTTGCCACCTGTGTCCCATGACAGCCACCTGGCCTGTCAGAGACTCTAAGCATTCTTTTGTGCATATTCCCCAGTGGCCAGGAGAAGTCTAAAACTAGGAATTCTTCCCAAGTAATTGAGCCAGGAACTGTCAGTTAGAAAGGAAAAAAAAAAATGAAAAAGATTGCTGGGGGTGGGGGGGTCCTTTAAACAAGAAACAAAGAAAAAATGTTATGTTTGCATGGTCATCAATTCCTCAGCTAACTGTTTGTTCTTTTTTCCTTCTGTTTTCTTTCTATAAAGAAATAAAGAGTTTAAACATAGGTAAGATGAAGAACTCTTTCCCATATAATTTTCGATGGTTCGTTTGTTCCTTGTGTTTGCTTTCTTGTTTTGTGCTTCTTGTGTAATGTTGTATATTTTTATGTACCAAATACAGTAACTTTTTTATGTGCTAATTGTGTGTTGTAGATATGATAAGCTTTTGCAATTATGAAATGCAGTCAAAAAGCAACCAAATAAGCTGACAGTAATTAGAATTTCTGGGAGATACGAGAGCATGATAATGAACCCTCAGTGAACCTCTGTCCCCGCTGCTCAGTGTAGTCCATAATTGAGCTAAACAGTTGAGGCAAACTTCGGGCTTTTGTAAATGCTGGACTGGGTTCACAAAAGCTTTAATGAACTGGAAACGGGTCAAAAACTCATTTTCAACTCATTAATGATTTTCCCCTAGATATGCGGTCATTTGAACACCACACACACACATACACACACACACACATACACACACACATACACACACACACACACATTAATTGCCAATCTGCTGGTCAGAATGAATCCAACAGTTAGGTACACTGAGAATTATTATGAAGTTAAATCACCCTTGAGTAATATGAAAGATATAGACCAAGTGCTTTTTGTCTAAAGGTGCTCTGTCGAGGTGCTGATTCAAGGTTATTTGAAATCATATTGGTAGAATTCACATGTCTAATTTGCAACGCATGTGTATGCACATGCACATGAGCCCTGCATCAAGGTAGACAAAACAAAGATGCTCGTTCTTCTTGGGGTTAAGGAGAAGGGCACCTTAACGAAGGCTGTCTCCACCATGTGAAAAACGCCAATCATGAGAGACCCTTTGTGACAATGGGTCAGAATTCAACAACAACAACAACAACAACAAAAATAGAATCAAATTACCTAATATCATTATGCTCAAAGGGTGGGCATTTGTAGGGAAGGAAAACAATCTCTGCCTTGTAATCTTGAAACCCCCAAATTGTCAGATGATAGATACTCCAGTGTAGCCAATTTTTCCTGAAGAGTACAAATGTCCCCCCAAAACTCCCTCTTCCTGGAAACCCACAGGCTAACCATGTTTGCTCCTCACCACACCTCTCAATATGGAGCATGGCTTTCCACTGTTCCTGAACTGTTCTCTGAGAATCATGGTTAGAAAGACTATCCGAAGAAAGGTCTCCCAAAGCAACTGCTAACCCCACCTGTCAGCTCCTATGCCAGAGATTTGGAAAAGCCTCCTCAGATCAGGTTCCCTAGAAAGTCCAGAATTAATTATCTTGCTCATACATAGGCACAGATGTGCAGCGCCTTGATCTTCCTGAGGATCATGCCAGCTACTGTTCATTTAGTAAGAGGGTACAGCATCTAATTAAAACATGGCATGGATTTTTCCCTTTCTGTCCTAGTTTGTTTTGCATCTATGGATATTCTCGAATGACTTGGCCAAAAAGGGAGAGGGGGCAGAAAACAAAGGGAGAGGAAAGGAAAGGAAAAACAACCAGAGAAGCCCACTCTTTCAAAAGACCTTGACTTCCAGTTCAATTACCAGTCCTAATAGCAGGAATTAAAGATGGCCTCAACGCACAAATAGTTCCTAAAAATAGCTTCCTGACTTTTTTTCTTAAATCAGGCAAGAACCCAAATGATAGCGTTTTAATTAGTAATCTACCAGCTAATGTCCACAGGACAAACGCACCCGACACAGACTGCCATCACGCAAGCGTTCCCTTCACCTCTATAACGCCTCTCTCCCTTCATTCCAGAATATAATTGAAAAAAATACCTGGACAAAGAGGCCTTCACTCATTCTAGGTACATGGAACCCACCTACTGGGTCAGAGCACTCTTTCTGGTCCCAGCCACCATGAGAAGACACTACAAAGGGGAGAGCTATAAGCTTTTGAGCCAGAAGGACCATTAGCAAAGATCAGATTTGGTGTTGTCATTTCCCAAGTAAGAAGGCTGATGCCCGCTGTTGCCAAAACACTCACCCGAGGTCCCCAGCTAGTGTCAAGTCAGACATTTCCCATGTCTTAATCCTGAGTCAGTTCTCCAAGTCTTGCTCCATTCTGGCTAGACTCACAGAAGACACCAAGAGGCATGGCAGAGAAAACATGCAGGCCTCAGGGGCCAGAGCCTCCTGATCTACTTCACACACATAAGGGATTAATATCCAGGGAGGCTCAGGATCCACACCTGTGATCTTGGTGTTAAACTCAGCACTTGAAAACTACATCTCCTGCGCTGGTAATTCAGATGCCAGCTGCTGGCTTGGCCAGGATCAAGTACAAATGCTGGACATGATGGCAAGATAACTACACTTTGCACTAAATGCCAGTTTTGTTTGTATAGAAGCCAGGAAACAATCAGCTCTAAGGCCAAAAACTGGGGATGACTCTGGGGAGCTAGTCATCATAAGCCTAGAAAAATCCAGGTTGTTCCAGTGTTCAGGACCTTGGAGGTACAGATGAAAAAGAGAACATTGTCATGGGATTGGGTTCCTAAATCCCATGAGACAGTACACTAAGCCCAAGGGAAATACATGAAGCTGGCATTGAGTGACTATCCTTGCTCTAAAACAGGCAGGACTGGAAAGGGTCTTTTGTGCCAGTTAAATGAAGCAAAATTCTGTTACTTTGATGGGAATCCTTGAATCCCAAAATAGTGTGAGAAGCTTAAACCTAATCAGGAGTATCTGGAAGCCATGATGGGTTGAAATTTATCTCAGGGTATCACTAAGTCACTGAAATGAAAAGACACTGAGAAGGTAAGAGTCACCTCCGACCCAAGAGGCCAGCTTCATAGTCCCTTCTTTTCTCTTTGTGCCTCTCCTAAAGCAACAGCCCAGGACACAAGTACTACTTGGCTGTAGACCCCGTGACTGGCTCGCTCTATGTCTCTGACACCAACAGTCGCCGAATCTACCGAGTCAAGTCTCTGAGCGGAGCCAAAGACCTGGCTGGGAATTCAGAAGTTGTGGCAGGAACTGGCGAACAATGTCTACCCTTTGATGAAGCCCGCTGTGGGGATGGAGGAAAGGCTGTGGATGCCACCCTGATGAGCCCTAGAGGTAAAGACCAAAGATAGAGACCTCTCTACCCTGCACGGAGCCAGCTGTAAGCTGAGCAAATCCATGTAACCTAAAGACCATTTTGGGGTTTTTTTTGGGTTTTTTCCCCCTAAGGTCATTTATTGTTGAGGCTTCTGGGTATATGTAGGTGCTTTTAAGCTTATTTCTTAAAGAAAACTTAACCATCCATATATATCACTTATAGAAACATGGTAGTCTGCACCTGGACTCTCTGAGGGCTGCTGACCACAGAGGACCAGAAGGCAATGTTAGCTCCACCTGTCAGAGAGGCAGCTATAGGGTCAAGAGAAACAACAGAGCCCAGGGGCCTCCACCGTGTCAGACTTTGATATTAGACTAGTGTATCCAAAGGCTGAGGCACCGTGTCAGTCATGTTGCGAATACCCAAGAAAACTGTAGCAGTTAACAATGCAGGGGTGGGTGCTCCGTGAGGTAAAGCTTTTTCCTCTTAGCTGTTAGAATGCCACCTACCTCTAGTTCAGGGGTTCTCAGCCTTCCTAATGCTGTGACCCTTTCATACAGTTTCTCCTGCTGTGGTGACCTGCCCCCAACCATAAACTTATTTTTGTTGCTACTTCCTATCTGTAATTTTGCTACTGTTACTAATCAAAGTGTAAATATCTGTGTTTTCTGATGGTCTTAGGTAACCCATGTAGAAGGGTCATTCAAACACCCACCACTACCCCTGGAAAAAGGTCATGACCCACAAGTTGAGAACCTCTGCTCTAGGAAGAAGCATTCCCTTGTCTTCCTCCTAGGTTAATCAAGTTGGTCTAGCTGATCTTCCGGCCAAGGGACTCTCCCTCAGGAAGAGCCACACTAAAGTGGACAGGAGGAATAATTAGCCCTTTAATTATACAGTGCACTTTCCTTTCCCAGAATTCCCAGCCCCTGGTGCAGTCACTACAAGCCACCATGAGATTGGTTCTCTTGAGTCTGCGGCCTTTCTGAGCCCTGACTTCGAAAGATGTAACTGCATTTTTCTTGTCTCCTGTCGTTTTCTTCCAGAAGCTGACAGGAGCCTGATACTTTGGGCTTTGTCACTTTTTCTCTAAAGCTCCCCTCCCTGCCAAGCACCTGCTTATCTACCCTGTGGCTGGCCTCCAGGATGCCTTAAGTTAAATAGCATAGCTTCCTCTTGTTCTCCATCTTCCTCCTCCAGGAAGCTGCTGAGATTTACAACGTGCCTGCCTTGGGTACTTTTCTTTTAAACTCTAATTAAATTGTCCATGAGCTTCAGAGAGAAGAGAAGAGAGAAGGCAGAGACCAAGGGTGAGAAAGAGAGAGAGAGAGAGAGAGAGAGAGAGAGAGAGAGAGAGAGAATGAATTGGAGGAGGGCTGATAGATGTCTCACTTAGTAAAATGTTTATGTCCCCAGTACTTACATCTTTCTCTGCTCCTTCCTTTCTTTCTTTCTTTTTTTAAATGTAAGTAAGAAAGATCCGGTGCAATGGTATATACATGTAATTCCCTACTTCAGAGAGGCAGGGACAGGGTGATATCCCTGATTACATCAAATCAGCAGATTCCAGGTTCAGTAAAAGCCCCTATCTCAAAAAAAATAAATGGAAGAGCACCCCAATATCAATCTCTGGACTCTACATGCATGTCCACACATATAAACATCTACATGTATATACACATGCGCGCACACACACACACATATACACACACGCACACACACACACACACATGAAATAATAAAGTAAAAAAGCATGGGTATTATTTCCACGATTCCTGTCTTGGGGAGTTCTTGGGATCGACGAGCATCTCTTTGAAAGGACTAAAGATGCTTGGGTTAAGGAGTAATCATATCAGGGTCTAATTCTTGTTAGCAATTTTAGCTACTGTGCAAGCAGCCTGCAGCATGGATTAAGGATGCCAAGCCTTGTATTTGGGCACTGAAATGAAAATGCAAAAGAAACAGAAGCTGCAGTCTGTGTCTTATCAGTCCTGCTGCGACAGGGAAACGCTAGGGCTCTGTGTCCCCTGGGGGCACTGAAGTGCTGATTGGAGTCAAGGCTTAATTGGGAATTCTTCCTGGAGGATTCATTTTTGAATTGGGAGTTTGTGGCTGAGAGCATCACCGTCCCTCAGCCTCGTTGTCACAATTAGCTGTGAAGGGTATCTGAGCAATACACTACCAACCATTTTTCAGAGCAGTGAACTTTAGTAATAACTCGTTTTCCAGAGAGCAGAGTCAGGGCTGTTTCCACATTCACTCGCAACTCTGGTTTCTCTTCAGCTCAAGATGACGTCATTGGTTGGAGGGACTATAGCTCGAACCCTGAGGATTGTGCACAGCACAACACAGTGTCCTTGAGAAGTGTTTGCCTTTAAGGGACTGAAAGCTAGTGTTCTGAGGATGCTTACCCATCCCAGTACGGTCCCTGGTCCAAGCACATCATGCCCAGAGTGGGGCATCCTTCCTGTCAAAAAAATACATCCCACGCTTCCTTCCCCAGGTATTGCAGTAGATAAGAATGGACTGATGTACTTCGTTGATGCCACCATGATAAGGAAGGTCGACCAAAATGGAATCATCTCCACCCTGCTGGGCTCCAATGACCTCACAGCTGTCCGGCCACTGAGCTGTGACTCTAGCATGGACGTGGCCCAGGTGGGACTCTTTATTTCTTGTCCTTCACCAACTCCTAGGTCTCAGCCTGCGTTTCCCACATGTTCCAGTGTGAGTTGGGAGTGCGGGCTCTGGGCGCATTGGTGGAAGGGTCAAGGTAAACTAGACATCAATATAGAAAGTGCAGGATGAGAGAGAGAGAGAGAGAGAGAGAGAGAGAGAGAGAGAGAACAAACACAGGGCAATTCTACCCTAAGAAGGAAACCTAGTGGCACACTCATCTCCGTCATTCTCAAAGATCTGAAACTATACTGTTTAGTGTTACATGTCAATCAGAACTTCCCTGTTAATCTGGAATGATTGCATCTTCACCACATAAAACTCCACTTTGTGTAGTAGTTACTAGAGCAAACCCCTTCATTCATCCTCTGAAGGGTGTGTTTCATCAGGTCTCTTATAGTGGCAGAGATCACAGATTCCTCAAATAAGCAGCAGTTGTTCAAAGAGGCCTGCATGTATGTTCACCCCGCCTTTGAGAGTCTTTTCAACCCTTGGTCAAACTCATAAATTTTAACTGAAATTTCCCAACAAACTGACAACTTGCTACTGAGATTTTTTATTTTTTTAATTTCAAATTCCACAGAGGAAGCATAAGAATGCATTTGACGTGGCTTTGTTCGTTTCTTTCTTTTTCTTTTTTTCAAACGTCCAAGTTGCAGTTTGTTAGCCAGCCTGTTCTTTGTCTGTTCTTTGGCTAGGGCCATCCTCCAAGCCACATGCTTGCTTTTTCCAATTTAGACAAACGTGTCTTCGCTAAATGAACACTGCCTTCCCTGACCCATGGCTTGCAGAGCTGACTATAGGCTGAATTGCCTTGGCCCTTTATGCATTTATCTGCCTGTACAACTGCATTGGGTGGTTGCAGCCCTAGATAAGCATCTGAAGCTGAGAAACAGTGTTTCGGACAGAGCTGCCAGGATCGAGTCAGGACAGATGAAACTGAAGGAAAAGTTTGTCACATGCTCCCCTCTTCTCTACCATAAACAGCCAGCTCAAGCAAACGGTTCAGTGATGAGCACTCCTAGTACAGATTGCTACTTAAAGGTTAAATTGGTGCTGGAGAGATGCCTCAAACAGGCGCTTGTTACTCTTGAGGAAGACTTGAGTTCGAGTCCCAGCATCTGAGAGGTGGGTTGCAACCATCCATAACTCCAGTTCCGAGGGATCTGATAGTCTTACCCTTGCTGATCACACAGAGGCACACATGAGGTTCTGACATGCATGCAGGGCAAGCATTAACACATACGAAATCAAATAAATGTTTTTAAAAGCGAAGTCTTTTTCTCCTAGATGGATAAAACCAGCATGTTAGAAGCTGTTCTTGAAATGCCATATGTCATGTACAGGTCCGTCTAGAATGGCCGACAGACCTTGCCGTCAACCCCATGGACAACTCCCTGTACGTTCTGGAGAACAACGTCATCCTGCGGATCACTGAGAACCACCAGGTCAGCATCATCGCGGGACGGCCTATGCACTGCCAGGTTCCCGGCATCGACTACTCACTCAGCAAACTTGCCATCCACTCTGCTCTGGAGTCAGCCAGCGCCATTGCCATTTCTCACACTGGGGTGCTTTACATCACTGAGACAGACGAGAAGAAGATCAACCGCCTACGCCAGGTCACCACCAATGGAGAGATCTGCCTCTTAGCAGGGGCAGCCTCAGACTGTGACTGCAAAAACGATGTCAATTGCATCTGCTATTCGGGAGATGATGCTTACGCCACGGATGCCATCCTGAACTCCCCGTCCTCCTTAGCTGTGGCTCCGGATGGCACCATCTACATTGCAGACCTTGGGAATATCCGGATCAGGGCGGTCAGCAAAAACAAACCTGTCCTTAATGCATTCAACCAGTATGAGGCTGCATCTCCAGGAGAACAAGAATTGTACGTGTTCAATGCTGACGGTATCCATCAGTACACTGTGAGCCTGGTGACGGGGGAGTACTTGTACAATTTCACATACAGCGCTGACAATGATGTCACCGAGTTGATTGACAACAACGGGAATTCCCTAAAGATCCGCCGAGACAGCAGTGGCATGCCCCGCCACCTGCTCATGCCAGATAATCAGATCATCACCCTTACCGTGGGTACCAATGGAGGCCTCAAAGCCGTGTCCACACAGAACCTGGAGCTGGGCCTCATGACTTATGATGGGAACACTGGACTCCTAGCCACCAAGAGTGATGAAACCGGATGGACAACTTTTTATGAGTAAGTAGGCTTTTAACCAATCTCTATAGAGCTCTCCCCTGCTCTAGCTGGCATCCAGATGGACCATTCACATCGCTTTTAAAATCGCCTAGTCACGTCTTGCGAACTCTAATGACTTCTTATAGCTGCAGGATATTCATGTCCCTTCTCCTGACTCCTAAATGATTTGCTCTATCGGGCCTCTGATATTGAGCATCCTCCCTGCCAGCATTGGGAATTCCTGTTGTCTGCTTGCCGTTCAAACTTCAGGATATTGGACACACACAGCACCTGGGAGATAAAGTGCTGATTAACCCCACTGATTATTCATGTTTGCCATGGGTGCGGAAATTAGAAACGAAGAGGGAGGGTCCCAGCGGGGCTTCTGTGATTTAACAATAGGTCCAGCAACACACTTGATTGCACAGACAGGTAGATAAACTCTGAATTTCCTCTTTAGCAGAAGCAGATCAATACAGATAAAGTGCTAGGTATATTAAAAGATGTGGGGGCTGGCCATATTTCCCCTAACAATTATCTCATACTTAATAGTTCTCCCGTTTGCTTTGCCAAAAAGCTGTTTTCCCCAGCTCCAGAAGCGGCTTTGGTCAAGCAAACCTACTGCTGAAGGTATTAACCTAAGAGCTGCTGGTTGGGGGAAGCTACTAAGCCTGAGTCCCCAATGACCTACTGGAGACTGAATGGAATTTACCAGCCTCTGGGCTCTCTCCACAGCAGTGAGCAAACGTTAGACATTAGAAGTCCTGGCTTGCTTTCCGTGTAGCTGCCAGCTGAGAATTTAGTAAGTTATGGAAGGGATACCACAGAGAGATGGAGCTGGGTGGGACAAGAAAAAAGAAGACTTCATTGTTGATCACGCTTAAATCAACAATGTTCGCTTCCTGTTTGTACGCCAGTGGGTTTGGGAGAATGCAAAGGAAGCTTTCGCCACCTGCTGGCGCTTTTACTGAATTGCAGAATTGTTTGCCTGGTCCTGACTTCCTTCTTGGGGCTTATCGGGACTTCTGAGCAGCCTCACATCCTTCAAAGTGCTGGTACTTGATCACCCTTCACTAGCCAATGCTCTTTTTCTCTGTGGGGACCATCCGTATGTCACCTTTAGTTCTCAGTACAGTCTGGTTAAGCCTCCTGGATGCTTCCTTCTGGCAGTTTTATCAAATGACCCAAGGCTTGTACATAGTAGCTGCTAAATCTCTTGAAGGAGGAGCAAAGGCTGGGGTAAAGGAGTCCCTTCTGAATGAAGCCTAGGTTGGAGTCCAGTTCTGAAATTCAGGTGTAGGGATCCCACAGAAATGAGCTCTGAGTGGTGGCAGCTGAATGCATTAAGTGTTTGATCAAGAGTTACAGTGAAACTAATTCATATTTTCTCTTTTAATTTGATACACTTGAGAATGTGAATGGATACAAGGATCCAAATTCTCCATTGTGGAGAGATTCACATGGAAAAGTTTTCCTTGGGTTTCAAAAAAAAAAAAAACCAACTCAGACACAAGGTGCACTTCCTGTCAGGTAAGGTCCAGGTGAACACACACAGTGATTGCAGACGTCTAGAGAAGGAGATTAACAGAAATGGGGAAAAGTATGGTCTGTGGTCTGTGCTTCAGTGAGAGCTTCCCCTCAGCTCCAGAAAGTTCCAGGAAGCCCCAGCCTTGGAATTAAAAATTCCCCCCGTTGCAGGCTATTGAGTCTGGATAGAGTATCCTGGGCACCATCCACCTTAGAGGGAATGTCAGATTGCACAGCCTTCCGAAGGAGAAAGCCTGGCTTACCCGGAAGCTCCCAAGCCTCAGCATCAGGGAGGCAGTGGTGTGGATGCCAGCTCTGAAATGTACTTCCTGGTTGGCATTGGACAAGTTTCTCAACCTCCCTGAGCTTCGGTGTTCATGTCTATCAGATGGTAGCATCAGCTGCACAGGAGTTGTGAGCATCCGTGGATGGCTTTAGATAGCTTTATGAATCAGCAAAGATTGGCATTCAGAATCGCAATAAAAACTAGATGCTAACAAGACTGGAGGGAAGCAATAAAGTACATCTCTGTCTCCATCCCCTCCTGCATAAAGGAGGATACAGGAGGTAGACAGAGGCTTAATTTCAAGAGCAGAATTGAGGGGTGTGCTTTGCACTGTTAGTCCTCTCAGTGCTTCGCTTTGTACTCTCTCAACATTCCCCCTTGTGTGGATCCCGATATCCTGAGGGTGAGAGTCTACCTTAGCAATCTGAGGTCCAAAGGGGTAGAAAATATAATGCCCTTAAAACCAGGTCCTCCAGAAAAGAGGTGCTATGATGTGTGCCCCACAGTTATGGCCAACTCCTCCTCCAAATCCAGCCAGTGGGAAAACAGCAGATGTCACATAATGTAGATTCTGGCTTCCCGTGGAATGAAATTCAGCAGTTATGTTATAGAAAGAGCAGGCTCTGTGGTCTCACAAACGGGAATGGGCCACTTGGGAAACAGATTTCTCTGTCTTAGAAGGTGGCTTTTGGAGAACCAATCAAAATGGAGATGTAGGAATTGGGCTTTGGGGATCCTCCCATACTGCCTTGATCCCAGAGTAGGGAAGAGCAGCCTTGGTTTCTGCTTCTATATGAGAGGTGTTTGGTGAATGGCTGCTGACTATAAACAAGTCAAAAGCCCCGTGGCCACCAAGGTCCTACCAAGTCTGTTGAGTTACCACGGAGACCCCATTGCTGGTGATCACTGCTCTTGGTGTGGGGGGTGGAGAGGTTTCTTCCCAGAGAGCTGAATCTGCAGATCTGTCATGGGGAATAAGCAAAGCTGTGGGCAGCTGCATACCCTCTGAAAGTCAGTCTGCAAACCAGGGAGAATGCTTTCTCCACAAAGCCTGTGAGATGCCCATCCTAGCCCCTCCTCTTCCCCCAGGTAGAAACTCTATTTCCTCCTCTCAGAAGGGTGGACAGCAGCCTGCCCATAACAGGTGTCCTGGAACTACACAGTACTGGACTGCAAATCCTGCTCAGGTTCCAGAGAATACACTCAACACAGTCCCTGCATGGTGGATCTCTGCAGCTGAACACTGTGCATGACACCCGAAGCCCAACCACTATCACTGCATCACTTTCTTATTTTAAAATACTTTTATGCTTCTAAACTATGAAAGGAAGCTACAATTACTAAACTATAGGAAACAAAAACTAGTCAAAATCCCACTCAGAAAAACACCATTAATATTTACATATCTATATTTTTCAGAGATGCTTGTCTACACTTGAAAACACATGTGCTAGGGACCAAATGTTCTTTGTTTTTTCTCTTCCCCACTCAACTCTGTTCCTGTGTGCACACATACCTGTGTGCTGATAAATAGGAACCCACACTGTTCATTTTGACAGCTGCCTAGGTTTCTGTCTTATGTATAGATAATTATTTAATCATCTTTAATAACTGATCCTTCCAGATAGTTCTAATTTGTCACTAGTGCAAATAGACTCTTCCAGCCCCCATCTGAGAAATCACTGTGTTAGTAGGGAAAAAGACAAACAAAGGGATCCCCTTAGGCACTCCAATGGTAACAGCATCAAGCCTCTGCAGGGAAGATGCGATCTGGATTTCCAAGGCACACTGCCCTAGGCAAGGGTTGGGACAGAGACAATTAGGCTGGACCCAGCTCACTAAGCTTCCCATGACCCTTACCACCTTCACCCCACTGGCCATGAGCTCAGCATCCACAGTGCTTGACTGTTTCCTCTTCTCCCTAAAGCTAACAGTTTCCAGGACATTCCTAGACTGATCTAGATCTCCATCCTAAGTATCCCAGCTCACATGTCTTATCAATATTTTTTCCCACTGCTTCCCCATGGGCTCCTCCATGGAGAACCTCATTCCCACCCACACACTGGACCCATCCCTCAGAACCTGCCTGCCAACTGGGTTCCTCTCCCCAGTCCAGAAGGAGACCCTCCTTCAGCTAGAGGTCCAGACATGTATCCCTTTTCATTCTCCAAGCAAACGCTTCACTGCTCCATCTTCCTCCTCGTCTTTCCTGACTGTAAGGGCTGCGCGCAGGAGAGCTTCCATGTACAGACCACAGGAAGAGTCATTTTCCTCCCCTTATGTCTAAAACGTCTAAGTACAGCGGTCTTCTAGTACGATCAAATACTCTCCACCTGGAAGCAGCGATACCAGATCTGCCTGCTTAGAAAGGGGTAAAGACAGCATAGATCTGTAAAGAACTCTCTTTGGGGAGTTTGCAGGCAGCAAGTATGATCATGGCATGGTCAGACATGGATACTGAGGACAACTGAGATCCAGGAGTCTCCCAGCAGGCTAGAATATCTGAGCTTGGTTGATTTGGGACTACATGACCGAGCTAGGTTTTTAGTGCTGTACCCAGGACATGGAGGTGCCATTTGGCCCAGGCTGACTTGTGAGAGGTCTACAAGGTGAGGAATGGAATGAAGTGGGACCCCTGCAAAAGACTAAGGCTTGGACAATCTCAAGTGCCTGAGGCAAACTGTGGTTTAGGGTCTGGAGAAATGACACTGTGATTAAGCACTGGCTGCTGCTTCTGGAGGACGAAAGTCCTGTTCCCAGTGTCCACACTGGGCAGCGCACAACTGCCTGTAACTCTAGTTCTGGAGGATCTTATGTTCTCTTCTGTCTTTCATGGGCATGCATGCGCACACACACACGGGGGGGGGCCATGCACACACATGCATGCGTGTGCACTTAAAAATAAATAAGAGTGTGGTTTGCTCAGCAGAGATGAAACACAACAGCATGGATAGTTAGGGACCATCCACTTGGTAGCTCTGCAAAACACATAAAGGATGCTTACAAGTAGCTATTCCCACCAGCTCAGGAAGGTTAGTGTTAAGCACACCCTGCTTGATGCTAAGTGACAGGTTTCCACTGAACTGAAATTAGTGATATCAACTGGCACAAGAAAGACACAGCATTGCTCCTCCAGGCAGGAGGAGGTCTGGGGAGAGCAGTACTTCAGTGTAGAACACTGTCCGTGACACCACCACCACCCCCCCACACACACACACACACCCTCTGGTCTCTCTTTCTCTGCCCCTGTGGGTCTGGCCTTCCTGTGCATCTAAATGCCAAGGAAACTTCTTCCAACTAGTATTTCTCTCCTCCAGCTATGATCATGAGGGCCGTCTGACCAATGTGACACGCCCCACGGGAGTGGTGACCAGTCTACACCGGGAAATGGAGAAATCCATCACCATTGACATTGAGAACTCCAACCGTGATGATGATGTCACTGTGATCACCAATCTTTCTTCAGTGGAGGCCTCCTACACAGTGGTACAAGGTAAGGCCCCAGCCAACCTCCACTCCAAGCTCATCCTCGGCCTCAGAGCCAGCAATCCCTCACCTGACAACTTCTAAACATCCAGAACATTCCTCAGCTTTCTGTCTTACTCAGATGTCTACGGCAAACCCACTCTACCAGAAAACAGTCGGGGGGGGGGGTAAAATAAAAATAAATCTCACAGATACAGGGACACGTCTTACCCTCTCACCAAAGGTTTTGTTAGCAGAAGAAATCTACATATCTAAAAACATCTGAGTTTATTCCCCAACTACTTTTTCCCTGTTTCTTACCTTTCATTTTTCCTTCAACCTCTAAAAATCCAACAGGTGTCATTATTGTCTCAAGTACTGTTTATTCTCCAGGGCTACCACTGGATTTTGGTTTCATCATTCCATTCTGATTCTCTACTGCAAACACGTTTTTTGTTGAGTTGGCTGGCCTGGGATCCAAGCTCTTGAGCAATCTCTTGCCAGGACCCAGATCCCCAAGGTCTCTGACCACCCGTTGTTTTTGTTGTATTGCAGTCCAGGGCAAGCACAGAGGCTGGCAAGAAACAGCATTTTGCAGATTAATTTTTTCCTTTAATTAAGATATAATGACAGTGGGCTAGCCAGTTGTCAAAGGATAAAAGTGTCATCTCAGTAGATAAATGATGACATTTCTAGACTATTATCCCTCCGCAAAGCCTGTTTCAATGACTCTATTTCTGCTCTGCCAGATGATTAATGATGTAGATTCTGTCCTTCTGTATGATGGCCGGAGTCACTGAGTGACGGGTACACCCTAGCTCACTCCCCCAAAGCTGGCATCTCAGAGGCCAGCCCAGCCTGGCTCCTTTACCCAGATGATGTGCAAACAGTGTGCCCATCAAAGTGGGCTCCTGCATGTGATTTCTTGGTACAGGAAAAGGTCAGAAGTCTGATTGACTGGTGTAGATTCTATTCAGGAAGATAAACACACTTTGTCAGCACCCACCGTCTCCATCTACCACCTACTGCGTGTGTTTCCCAAGTTCTTTGGTAATATAGCGATACAGGCAGCCGTGAGGAGAAGGGAAGGTAGGTTTTTCTCCTCACTGTGCTGCTAAACAGTGGACTTGCTTTGCAGTGCATCTGACCTGTGGTTAGACCATCAACCTCGGGTTAGATGATAGGCCAAAGGAGAGGAAAAATTGAAGCAGTGTGTCTTTCATTTATTCTTTTTTCATATAAGCTAAAATATATATGTTAAAGTTCAGGGATTTGATTGACACAAATTGTGTAGGCAATAGACATCTTTAAATGTTTAAATGTGCTATTAATAGTCTTCAGTGAGTAAAAGGAAAATATCATGGCATAATTATTTCTGGAGTGCCACGTATTAATAATGTTTTCCTTCCCATGGATCAGTAGCATCTCCTCTTCTCACCTTCCCATTGTGTATGTGCTAATTGAAGGCAGCTCAGACTGACAGCTGCAAAGCACCATGGAAACCTGTAAAAATAGGGGTTCTATTCTCTCCTGACTAATCGAGTGGATAATTCCTCTCCCTATACCCACCCCCACTCACATTCTTCCAGATCAAGTGCGAAACAGCTACCAGCTCTGCAATAATGGAACCCTGCGGGTGATGTACGCCAACGGCATGGGTGTCAGCTTCCACAGTGAGCCCCACGTCCTTGCAGGCACCATCACCCCCACCATTGGGCGCTGCAACATCTCTCTGCCCATGGAGAATGGCCTGAATTCCATCGAGTGGCGCCTGAGGAAGGAACAGATCAAAGGCAAAGTCACCATCTTTGGGAGGAAGCTTCGGGTAAGTGGATCCACTCTTGCCCCTCACAGACTCGGAGGGAATGGGCCCCTTCCTCACACTGCAGAGGGAATGTCAGGCCTCAGGAACACCTTTGCACTTTCAGAAGGTGGAGGAAGTGTTCCTCTGGGTTTGAGAAAAATCCCTCCATTTCCTGAGATGGATGGGCAGCAGTCCCTGGGATAGATTCACTGGATGCCTCCTCCGGAGAAGGTATTGGTCTTCTTTGTGCACCTGCCATCTCCTCCCCCCCCACCCCCCCAGAATTCACTATCTGGACAATGCAATGCATGAGTCAAGGCTGGTTCCAACCATGCATTTGGTAATTTGCTAGATACTAGAAGAACAAAAGTATAAGGTGTGTTCTTCACAGTCAAGAAGTGATGTTCTTCTGAAAGATGGCAGGCACAGGATGATCACAGAGTATGTGAAGACAGGTCCCTTGGGGATACTGTGTGGCCACAAAAAAAATTAAATAAAAATAAATAAATGAGCAGAAGGAAGTCTCGACCAGCCCTAACTTACATCTTGGAAAAGTTAACAAAAACACACTTAGATTGAGAACATCTATGCAAAAGCTGACTGAAACATGCCTATTGAGGACATCCATGCTATGGACACTAAGTCAAATACTTTATTTGTATTACTATGATCTTTTCAATAGCCCTTTAAGACCATTGATATCACTCCCAGTTTTCAAATGGGAAAGATAGAGTCAAGGAAGCTAATTACAAGTCAGGACACAATAGCCAAAACTCAAGACAAAGCCACGATTTGACCCCAGGTCCATATTTCTAGCTTATTCTCTGGCCAGTATCCTTAGTCACAGTCCCACACATTTCCCTGTTTAGATGATCAGAGCCCTATGGATCCTGCTCCTGTCAGGTCTTGTCACACAGAAGGACCTACTTCTACCATGGTGACAACCCTTGGCCCTGGGTAAGGAGATGAGGTCCAGAAACCTCAGTCTTCATCATCCACAATGCATGTTTTCTGAGCACTTAGAGCCAGGCCCTGTGCTGGACCCTTAAGGTAGATGTCACACAAGCAGAGCTCTGACACTTTCATCCAGGGGCAAGGGGCATGAAAGAGGAGACAGCCAAGAAGCAGACTAATAAAGACCTAAGATAATTACCGGTCAAGAGAGACACTAGGAAGACAACCATCCACAGAGCAAGGCAAAGTCAAAACAATGCTTTAGAATCCCTGGGAGCAGAAGACTGAGCACCTGCCAAACTTAGGTCATAACTTCTGAAAGACAGCCAGCCAGGTGACCTCCCTACAGAGCCAGGCCACTCCGTATTAAGATTCTGCCTTTGTCTGGCTAGAGTTTAGTTCCTCACATTAGGTTATCAGCAGACTCCCATGTTTGCTTCCTCTGCTGATATCTGCAAAGTTGCAAGCTGCAGTATCTTCCTAAAGACAAAAATGGAATGAGATTAGTGGCTAAATCCTTAATGACTGGATTCGGGGCTGTGTAATTGATTTTTGATATGCTGCACTGTAGAAGTTGATTATAAGTAGTAATCGTGCCTTTTCCTTGATAAATTGGTTATGCATTTTGACTAAGTTTTCAAAATAAAGATAAATGTGGCCCTAAAATAAAATGGCAATAATCCCAACTCTGAATATTAAAGTTCTTAATAATGGTACTTGTGGTAATTAACAGAAGTTAGGCAGGCAAGTCTCTAACTGAGTTTCTGCCAGGGTTAGACTTGCTGGCATCGTGTTTATGCAAATCAAAACACAGTTTTATCTATCAACACCTCAACATTTAATTGTCTGGTGTTCGTTCCTGTAACAATAATCACATATCCATTTAGCTCTCTTAAATGAAAATCACTATGAGATTATAACAGGTTGAGTGGACTGAAAATGTAATTTGAAAATGAGGGAGAAAGCCTGGAATTTATTTGCATCTCATTTATTTTAATTCAGTTCATAAACTGTTTAGTGAATGAAATAAAAGAAACTCTGGGAAACTGTGGGGGAGCCATTTGAGGAAAGGTGTGGGGGAGGTGCTGAGTGTGGTGTGGATTCGGGGACCTTGGTGTGCCCTTCCCCCAAGCCCCCTGTTCTTCATGAGTCCCCTATGCGAACTTTGTAACCCCTAAACTAGCCACATCTGTCAGCTCCCACAGCAACCAGTCTCAGAGGAGGGAGATCTGGACTTCTCTCTCCCTATGGTCAGCCTTGACGTCTCTTTTTACCCCTTCTCTGTGAGGCCAAGCATCTTGTATCCATTCAGAGAAGAGTTTAATGATTGCCCAGTCTTTGTCTAGCACCGTGGGGTATGTAGGTTAAAGGATAGGAAAGCTGAGTCCTTCTACCAGGGGAGCTTGAGATCTGGCAGAGGGCATTGGTAAGGGGCACAGTGTCAAACCAGTACCACTGAGAAAGGGGCACATACGGTAGCAGCCAGGAGCAGTAATCCATGGCCCAGGTAACAAATTGGCCCTGAAGTTTCAAAAGCTTCACCCATCACAGTCTAAATGAGCCACACAGCAATTCTTAATGATGACTAGACCCAGTTTTTCTATGTTGGGGTCCCATCACATCAAGCACACATGGCCCCTGAGGCTTCCATAGATGAGGAAGAGTTTAAACTCTTCAAGGGAGCATGGCAAGTTAGCATGAATGTGACATGCATTCATTCCTCACACCCCAGATAGGACAGTTGGGTTAATCCCAAGAAAGCTTGAAAAAAATGACTTTTCCAATTGCCAGGGAGAAACCGAAACAAGATTTGGGGAACCCAAGTCAGGGCACAAGACTTGACAAGAGACCAGGAAGGGCTTCGGGGCAATCAGAGTCTGTTCTGGAGAACAGTGGGAATTAGCCAGGCAAGATATGGGAAAGAAATTTCTAGACAGAGAAAGACACCCTCAAGGCGGCCAGGATACTGGGGTAGGGGTATCCAGTTCAGAAAAACCTCCAAATCTCATGAGGCCTGAGAGAAAGTGGCCAGGGCCACAAGCAAGGGAATATTATCCTAGGCCGGTATTTATCCTGCAAGCCATGGAGAGTTGTCCCAGAGCTTAATTAGTAGAGTGATGTGTGGGGATTGGTGGATTAGAAAGATCTCTCCGGCTTCCTCGGGTGCAGAGGAAGACAGACGAGGAGGAGACCAGACAGGAGGAGAGGGAAGCCTCAGAGCTGTTCCAGTAATGCAAACTAGAAACTGGTCTCCAGCAGGGGAAAGAGAGAGAGAAGCGGAGAGGCCTGAGAGAGTTGCAACACACATGATTAATAGGATTTGGCAGCGAGCCTGGCTGCCGTGCAGTGCTGACTTCCAAGAGGCTTCCACGTGATCATGTAGACCAGGAAGACTGTGCCAGACTCTGAGCTAGCTAATGGAGAGAGGCCAGACACTGAAAGCCAAAATAGGTGTGGGAGACAGTGTAACCCCAGCCATGCCCTCTAGGATAAAGAGACCAGGCAGGAACATGAAGATATAGCTGGTCCCAGCATGACATAGGTTGTTCCCCCAGGACAAGGACAGCATGTGGAGTGAGTCTCGGGAGCTAGGGTAGCACCTGGCAGTTGTCACACACTAAACCAGATGGCCTGGTCTCTCTTTAGCACCAGCCAGTTCCTACAAGTCTGACCACTTGGGGTTGTGAAGTCAGTCCAATGTTGAGATGTGTCCAGAATTCCCAGCAAAGAACTTTCCTTTAACAGACAGCCAGTGACGTCCTAACCCATCTTGGTGACCTGTCTTGTCACAGTCCTCTGTTCAGAAATATGTTTTCGCCAATGAAGGCGCCATACATCCTTCCTTTTAGACCGGGAACATGTAAGATGGCAGTGTTATAGATGGAATTGGAAAGCTCAGTCCCATGTTCCCTGTCCAAGGTCAAAGAGAGGCAAAGATTTGTCTCTTTCTTGAGAGTCCCTCCTGATGCTTCCCTCTGTTCCCCTCACTATTCCATCTGGCATCTCAAAACCAACTGCTTCACAGCATCTCTCAGCTCCACAAACGCAGGGACCAGCCACATCACCATACTGGTGACAAGTGTTGTGTGGGAAGATGTGATAAACATGTCCTCTTTAGGCCCCACCGTGAAGATGTTTGCCAAGTAAATTCTCCCCTGCCCTAAGGTAGACTTTCGAAGCACACACCGCCATATCTGTCCAGAATCTTTCTCTACAAGTCATAATCAAGATAGCATGTTAAAAGGGACATGCATTGTCTCACACAGTGGGCCACTGGGAGGCAGGAGATGTCCCTAAAGACTCCAACATGTCACCTGGTTAACATTGCTCTCCGCTCTTTCTCATAGACCCCTTTCCTCCTCTAACAGTACGCCCTTTGGTGGTTGACCTACTTTTCTTGTAAAGTAGGCTGGTATTCTCTTCATTCTGGGGGTCAAGAGGACTTGGCCAAAATCTTACATCATCTCGCTTAGTAAAACCAGAGGACAGAGTCCCTGCATTAAAACATAAAAGTAACAAAGGTCCCACGGAGGAACTGTGGTTGGTCTAGCATGGGTGCAGTTCATGTATCTGCTCCAGTCACTGGTTAGGGAGATGGCCAATGTCTGGTCACTTGTCTAAACCTGACTCTTATAAGGGAGCTATGAAGCCTGGGGGGGGGGGGGGGGGGGAGGGTAGCAAATGTATCTCTGTGTTCTCCATCCCTGCAAAACCTAGCCACAAGGCAATCTAGAAGCCTGGCTCCCACACCCAGTAACTCTTTCTCCTCAGCTTCTGGGAGGGGCAACTTAAAATGAACGCTCCCACTAGGGTTTAAAACCCCTTCTCTTTTCTAACATGGATTCATACCAGATTCTTTCTAAAAAACAAGGGCATATGACACTAGGGTATTTCTTCTTGATTGTGATTTACATAGAGATTGCAAATGCAAGCAACAGCTACACAGGTAGGTATCAGAACAAAAGACAAATCGTTTCCAAGATAATCTTCCATCCGACACTGGTATCAGTGTCAGCAGCATTCCAATATGAAGTGGGAGCTAATGATTTTGTTTTGGCTGCTGTGTAATTAGTATGATACCACGGTTACACACTGGTGGGCACTACTTTTACTTGTGTTGCAAATCATAATGTCTCGGGACAAGATTGGCGGTGGGCATGTATGTGTACATATGATCATTCCGTCCTGAATTCAGTTCTGAGGAAGGCTCACCCAGACAGGTCTGTTAGCATACTATCATCTTGAAAGCATGGATCAGGACACTCATGCCCTGGTGAGTCCTTTCTTCACCTGTCTAGGGTTTTCTCTTTCCAATGCCTACTGTCGTCTTGACCCAGTTACTAACTACTTGGTGTATATTTGTGACCAAAACAGACAAGAGCCTATGTGACCTTGAGAGCATAGCTAATGCACCCAGAACCCTTGCAGCACCTTGAATTTGAATATTGGTTTAAATTATACATAATTAGAAGGGCAAGCCTCTGGGTTCACATTAAACCACGAATTCCCTAAGCAAAGAGTACTTCACTTTTGGACAATGTATTGTATTATAAAGTCTTTGTTTGTTTGTTTGTTTGTTTGTTTGTTTTTTCCAAGACAGGGTTTCTCTGTATAGCCCTGGCTGTCCTGGAACTCACTCTGTAGACCAGGCTGGCCTCGAACTCAGAAATCTGCCTGCCTCTCCCTCCCAAGCACTGGGATTAAAGGTGTGCGCCACTATAAAGTCTTTTGTTACTGCTGCTGCTGCTGCTGCTGTTGCTGTTGTTGTTGTTTTAAAGATTTGTTCTCAACTATGTGTATATGAGGTGCATGTACCCTCATTGTCAAGAAGAGGGTATTTGGATTCCCTGAAGCTGGAGTTATAGGCAGCTGTGAACAGAATGCTGGGGACTCAACCCAGGTCCTAACACATGCTCTTAACCTGTGAGCTTTCTCTCCAGCTCCCTTGGTGGTGGGTTGTGGTTGTGATTTTTTTCCAGAGCCCTCAAGTTTATTTGGAGAAAGGCAAAAAAGGGTTCATAAGGTTCCTACCCCCAGTCTCGGACTGCAGTCCTCAGGCTGTTACTTCCTCTCTCTGCCCTCCTTCTTTCATGGGTAAGGGAACCAGGCTAAGTTAGCTGGGGGCCTCAGGACCTAGTAGAGTAGAAATGCAGGGCAGGAAGCAGAAGAGGGAGAATGGGGTGGAGACAGGGAAGTAGATTTGGGGTGCCCAGGATAGGAAGGGACAGCTAGCATTGTATACATTCTGAGCCAAGATTGGTGGCTGTGGCATGACCCTGTACCCATGAGTGTATGGATCCAGGGTCAGGGGTGGGGCTTTTTTTTTCTGTTGCTTTTTAAGACAGGGTCTTACTATGTAGCCCAGGCTGGCTTCAAATTTCCAATCCTACTGTCTCAACCTCCCAAACGCTAGGATCACAAGTACATATACACAAGCAAGAATTCATTATTTAGGGTGATATGGGGAGACACACCTCACAGACACACACACACACACACACACACACACACACACACACCTTAAGTGTTACCAAAGCAACACAAGTAATGATAAAGTAAATGTCATACAAAAAAAACGGTGGCGATGCTCTGAAGAAAAGCCTAGGTTAAGAACAAGGACTCTGCCAGCCTCCACAGGTGTAACCTGTGGTGACACAGATGACTGCTGAGGACAGCCATCCTATCAGAGTCTCTCTTGTCCTTCTTATGCCCCCTGAACAGTCTCTGGAAATTTCTTTGTCAAACCCTGTGCTGGCTCCAGGTCCTACCCCCTGCTGCACCAGCTCACTGATATCCACTCTCTTCACTTCACCGATTCTCATTCGGAGCTCATCTGCCTTGTCATCCTCTCAACAGGACATTGCCTGGCTCTGTCTCAGTGTCTGTCACAGTAGCAAGCACAAAGTAGTTACTCAGTAAATACTGAATGAATGAATGAATGAATGGGATTTGGAGTTGACATCATAAAAGGTCACTCCATTCTATCTCTGCCTTAGTTCTGAGTTGGGAGAACCTTCCAGAATAACCCATCGTTGTTCTTGGGAGCCTCTTTCAGATGTTTGATGTTCACCAATGACCTAAGTCACATTCTCTAGTCTTGATTTTCCATATTAGTGCTTTAGATGGTCAGACTTGACAGAGCTTGCACCTTCATCTTCCTCCCACCTCCATTTCACACACGGCCCCAGGGACAAGGAATTCTAAGGTACAGAACCTACTCACTGGGACCTTGCTGTCTATCAGAAATGGGGAATTAAGACATGGTCAGTGAAGATGTGACTTTGGAATGACACAGTTAATCAGTGTCAAACTTCAACTCAAGATTTGGATCTTTCTCCTCTCTACCACCCCTGTCACCACCCAAAAGAGCTAGTCATCCAAAAATTATGTTTGCTCGGGGAATCCATTATTTAATGTGTTTACAGAGGCTCTCCCCTCTAATGATGCATTATTTAAGCTAATATTAAATTTATACCAACTTGTTTTGTCTGCACAAATGCTGATCCCCGCATGGTGTTGGGTCTCATTCAGTGGCATCTGGAGATGGGTGCTCTTAAGTCCCCGAGGACTGACCCAGAAAAGGAATGAGAATGTCACCAAGTCAGGCTTTTCCTGTGGGTAAGTGAATAGCTAAACTCAGAGGCGAGACTGTCTGCTTTTAATCACTGCAGACTCTCACAACCTCCCTCCTTCATCTCCTTGGGGTTTCCTGCTCTGGGAGCCCAATGAGCAAAGGGTTCTTCTGTGTGTCTAGCTGAAGTCTATCCTGCTGTGGGACAGTTCCATTTCCTGGGAGGGGGCTAGCACAGTGTAATTTCCTCCTCTGTGTTTCTCAGATCGCATGCTCCTTTTGCCCCTAGAGCTGAGTTAGAGTCACCTATGATGCGCCCAGCAGGGCCATTTTGACAACAGTGTTTCCTTTTCTCAGGGTTTTTTATGAGCCTTTCTGTGACAGGCATGCACTTGGTGAGATCAAAACACGCTGGGGGGAAATCCCAGAGGGGAAACTATTTCCCAAAATCTGCCCTCTGCAAAAATAAAAACCATGCTAAATAGCTGAGTTTTATTAACTGGGGAAGCTAGGCTGAGGAAAACGCCCGATAATTAAAAATAATGGCTTCCTTACAAACACAAAATTGTATTAATTTAAAAATTGGTTTCTCTATCGCTGAATGCCTGCCGAGCCGGCTGAGAAGGGAATTGTGCTGATCCTGGCAGTGAAAATAATTCAAAATAACTTTTATGTTCTCCAGGAAGCCTCAAGGTTAATTTAAATATTGCAAGTCGGGTAATTTAATTTGGAATAAGAGAACAGTATGGCTAAATTAAAGCCCCTGCATGCTCTAAACTGGGGGCAGGCACCCACAGAAAGTCGAGCATGCCTGGTGGTCCCTCCACTGTCTCACACCCCAGCCCTAGCACCCTCCGTATAGACTATGACCTTAGAATTAAATATTTTTGATTAGATTACACAACCGGCCTGAACTCTTTGGTGGGGCTTTCAGTGAATTTATTACATTTAATTATGAGAAGGGTTGGCCTTTTAATAGAAATTTCACATTTGCAAAGCTAACAGTAACCAGTGATTTTCAAAATGCCTTCCCTGGGTAGTAGTGTGCTAGGGAGTCATATCCTCCTGAGCATTCTCTCTGATGATGACTGACTTATAACAAGGTTCCCAAGAATTCAGACAGCATGTCAATTTGGATGTTTTAACAAAAAGAAAGCCCCTTTCTCACTATATCTCCCAGACCCTCTTCTCAGGCACGCAAGTCTGTTCCTAGGAAAACCCCCCTTAACCTGTTGAGTTTCCTTTTACATCCCAGACGTCCTCCACCCTAGTTCCTGTTTCTATCCCTGGCTTCACTGTTTGTTCCACACTGGCTCACACATCTAGTCCTCTCCTCTTGGGGAAGATTCCATGGAAACAGCCAGGACCTAAGACAGCTGGGAGTCCTGAGTTTAATCCTCTTGTGCAGCTGTGGAAGTGACCCTCTGGGCTCAGTTACCACTATGTTTCTAGGGACTGGAGTACTGGCTCATTTGGCAAAGTTCTTGCCAGGTCAGATATGAGCACTTGAGTTTGATCACCAGCACCCATTTAAAAGCTGGGTGCACACCTCTAATCCCAGTGCTGGAATGCACCCTGGGCTTGCTCTCCAGGAAGTCTAGCCAAATTGGTGAGACCCCAAGAGAGCCTGTCTCACCCAATATTAACATCTGGCCTCCATACATGTGTTCCTACACACACACACACACACACACACACACACACACACAGAGAGAGAGAGACAGAGACAGAGACAGAGACAGAGACAGAGAGACAGAGACAGAGAAAGACAGAGAGAGACAGAGATTTTACAAAATTGCAAAGATTAAAATGATATGAATTATATAAAGTACTAACACAGTGACAATTAAAGTATAAGGAAATTGTACATTACTTTCAAAAGCTAGTTATGGACATTGGAAGTACCACAGGCTTGGGACTGGAGAGATGGTTCAGTGGTTAAGAGCATTGGCTGCTATTCCAAAGACCTGGGCTCAGTTCCCAGCACCCAAATAACAGCTCATATCTCCCATCCCAGAAAATATAGTACTCTCTTCTGGCCTTCGCAAGCACTGAAAACAAATAGTACACAGATATACATGCAAACAAAACACCAGGACATAGCCAGGTATTGGTGGCACGTTCCTTTAATCCCACCACTTAGGAGACAGAGATAGACATATCTCAGAGTTCAAAGCCAGCCTGGTTTGCAGTGTGATTTTCAAGACAGCCAGAGCCACACAGAGAAACCCTGTCTTAAAAATAAATAAACAAACAAACAAACAAACAAAATCTAGCACTAGGGGCCCAGTAGTTAAGAGCACTGGCTGCTTTTTTCAGAGAATCTGGGTTCAGTTCCCAGCACTCACATAGAAGCTTATAACTGCTGGTGACTCCAGTTTTAGGGGATGTGACATCCTCACACAGACATTCATGCAGGCAAAACACCTATGCATATGAAATAAAAATAAATGTTTTAAAAACACTCATACATATAAAATAAGATGAATTGAAAGCTAAAAGAAGTAACAGAACCTTATGTAAGATAAAGGTTTATATTGTCTTGTGATAAAGCCTATAAGTAGCCCATTCATGTATGTGTGGGTAACTGTTGAAAATGCCTGGGTCAGCAAAGCTCTAGGCTATGTTTTACTGTTTAAGCCATCATCTTAGAGGTTCTGTCCTCAAAAGTCATCTCATGGTGTCTCATACTAGTGATACCAATGTCTAGAAGCCTGAGGCAGAAGGATTGCTACAAGTCTGAGGCCAGCATGAGTTATAGAAGTGAATTCCAGGCTAGCCTGGGCTACAGTAGGAAACTCTGTCTAAAAAAAAGAAAAACACCTCACAATCATAAGGTGAATGCCTAGGCACCAGCCAATGCACCATCTTTCACTTAGGCAAAAGCAGACTGTGAGAAGAACAAAAGGTGCCAGTTCTCAGCTTTCTTTTGAGGAAGCTCCCCCCAAAATACAGCCAGCAACTACCATTTACTCCTTGTCGGTTACTTCTGTCCCCAAAGGAAGCTAGAAAACAAAGTTCTTGACCTGTACACAAAGCTTTTCCCCAGAATACAGGTCACTGTAGCACTAACATTTGTCTCCATCTCCCCACTAGTTACAGAAGAGAATCCTCCAGGGCTGAGACAATGCTTTATGGGCCCCTCAGCCTTTTACACATCACCAAATGCTCAGTGGAAGTCAACACAGGGAGACGAGAAACTGGTCAAATGATAAAGCAGCACACTAGATAAAACAAACCTAAGTTCAGACCAACACTGTTGCTTTGCTGCTCTGTGTGTGTGCACGTGCATGCGTGCGTGCATGCGTGTGCACATGGTGTAGTCATGTGTTCACCTGTGCCCAAACATGGAGACCACACAAGGACATCCTGCTTGGTTATTCTCCACCTTATTTTCTTGAGAGAGAGTTTGTCACCAAAGCTGGAACTTAGATGGCATCCAGCAAGCCCCAGTCATCTTCCAGACTTCACTCGAACAGCACTGAGCTAACAGGTGCACACTGAGCTTTTAACACAGATGCGGGGCATCTGACCTCAGCTCCTCATGCCTGCACAGCATGCACTCTTGCCTACTTAGCCATTTCAGAGCCCCTACTGTGTGATGCTGAATACATTATGTGCTTCCTTGGCGTCCTCTTGTGCCAGTTTTGTGAGCACTAACTGAGCAATGGCTTAGCAGCCCCTGACCTGACCCCTGTCTGTGTAGAGCTCAGCACAGGTGCATCTTGTCAGCATTACTGCTGTCATCACCAACGTCTTCTCTGAGCACAGCCACCATTAGGAGGGTCAGGTGAGGCAGCTGCAGACAGCTACCAACTCATAAACTGCATGTTTATGTCTCCCCCCCATTCCCTCCCCCCAGGCAGCCACCCCAGGGACTTGTGGAGTTGCAGTAAATTATGTTGTAAGAGTCTTGGCTGAGCCAGCTTCATTTCCTTCACTAGCAGCCATGCACTCAGGGCATCTGGGGTCCCAGGAGTCCCTCTCCTTTGCCCCTAAGCAGAGTGTAGTCTCCCAGCTCTGCCTTTTGAGACAGACTTATTCCTCTTGATCAGATCAACTTCTAAATAAATATTAAATCACGTCTGGACATGTTCCCCTGTTCCTTTCAAATCTGAGTAAATCACGTTTTCCCCTTGTTGGAATTCACAGCTCTGCAGAGGTCTTCTCAACAGTGTCTGGGATCCCTCACAATGGCAAGATTTGCCTCTAGATAGTTAAAATAAAAGACTTCCTATTGGAATTGTATAGTTATAATTTTTCATATTTATATTCTTTGAGGGTCTTTGAGGGTTGCTGAGCCCTCTGCACCCCGTTTCAGCCACCTTCACACGATAGTTCATAAGAAATCACAACACCTGCTTTTATTATTAAAAATTATTAGATTTGGTGACTGAAGATAGACCCCCCAAATAAAGAATTATATTATGGAAAAAATACAAATTGTCTTACTCCAAGGGTAGACAGGTAAGGCACTTGAGTCAGGGCTGGGAAATACAACCGTGGGCTTTGTGTACTACACACTTTCACCATGTGTACGTTCCAGATGGAGATGGCAGCCTTTGGAATTGTGCCGTGCACAGGCTACCTAACTGCTCAGAGCAGCCAAATCTAACCAAAAGCAGCCTCCCTTCTGTCCCAGTGTGCCACACAAGCCTTCCTACTTCCTATGTGTGTACAGAAATGCTAAAGCTTAACAGGCAAATGGAATATCGTGTTTCTTCCTCCTCGGCAAACTTACTCTTTGCTCACCCCGGCTGGATCCCCCACAGCAGCCTGCTAGACGCCTTTCAAACCAGGACCCTTTTGTTTCTCCAGGTCCATGGAAGGAATCTTTTGTCCATTGATTATGACCGAAATATCCGTACGGAGAAGATCTATGACGACCACCGGAAATTCACCCTGAGGATCATCTATGACCAGGTGGGCCGCCCCTTCCTGTGGCTCCCCAGCAGTGGGCTGGCAGCTGTCAATGTCTCCTACTTCTTCAATGGGCGCTTGGCCGGTCTCCAGCGTGGGGCCATGAGCGAGAGGACAGACATTGACAAACAAGGCCGGATTGTGTCCCGCATGTTCGCCGATGGGAAAGTCTGGAGCTATTCCTATCTAGACAAGGTGGGTGACCATGTTGCACGGCCCATCAACAGGGCTTCTGCTCACCTTCCCACCACCACCCTGTCACTGCCCCCTATCTGCCAGCCTGAGCTATCTACCCATGAGGCATCTTAACATTTTTAATAACTCTGCATGGCTCCATTCATATTCCCCAGCACTCGGTGCTATTACCATTTAAAAAAAAAAAAGATGCTAGACAGCCAGTAATGGCATTGTTTTATTTAGTTAAGAAAACAAAAAAGGAAAATAGAAAAGGCAGTGATGTTGAATCGAATTGAACCATCCACTGACAGCAAGACAAAGCATTACATATGAATTAGGAGTCACTTCTGCTTCCCTAAATTAAGCCACGAGGAGAAGGAAATCTGCTGGAAACTCTAGTCCACACCGCTACATTCTCTCTGCGTAGTCCCGTGTCTGACAGTACCAACTTGGGGATCCTTCATGGAGAAAGGTCTAGTGGAAGAAGAGAATGAAGAAGCCCCTTAAAAGCACTTGCTGAAACCTTAAAAGGCTGCCCTGACCCTCTAGTCACTGGGCAGGTCCTTTCATCTGCTCTGCCCTTCGTACAGGCTGGAGTCTTCCTTTCTCACCAAAACACTACGAGGCTAACTCGCAGGGAATGAGGAGATGGCTCCGTGGGTAAAATGCTTGTCACTTCCATGTAAATGCTAGAGTCAGGCTTGGTGGTACACACTTATAATCCCAGTACTAGGGGAGTGAGGGTGGAGACAGAAAACCCTTGGAAGCTTGCTGATCAGCCAGCTTAGACAAAATGGTGAGAGACCCTATCTCAAAAAGTAAAGTGGTAAGTACCACATATGGTAGCACATGCCTTTAGTCCAAGCCCCCGCAAAGCAGACACAGATCTCTGTGAGTTTGAGGCCAGCCTGATCTACATAGCAAGTTCCAGGCTAGCTAGGACTGCACAGTGAGACTCTCAAAAATAGATAGATAGATAGATAGACCGACAAACATATAGTGGGGAACAATTAAAGAAGACAGCCAACATCAACCTCTGGCCTCCACAGACATGCACAGGTGAAATGCATACACACATGTGCACATATGTGTACATGCATGTACAACCATGCATATGCATAACACACACAGAGCAGTTAGCCTGCAGAAAGAGCCCTCACCTAATGCTGTTCTCACTCTGACATAGTGCCCTGGAATGGCTGTCAGGGAGGCTGGAGTCTTCTAGCTGCCTCTTGCTGGGGCTGTTCCTCTGTGAAGAGTCACAGATTCTAGGGCATTTCATCTTGTATCAGTCTCTCAAAGGAAGAAGTGCTTTCAGATTTTATCAAAGGCAATAAAAACAGCTTGCACACCTCTCTCCAGTGTGGCCAGAGGCAAGTCAACTCCAAACAGAGTTGTTATTGAACCTGGGGACAAACCCCATGCTTTCTGCCAGTCCTCCGGGCCCTCCACACTCACTACAGGCAAAGCTATATCATCTTTGAGGTGGGGATACAGGTGCAGGCTCTCAGACCTTGCCTAGGTCCACTAAGCCAGTATGCCTTTTCACAAGATCTCCATTAAAGGTAAATTCTGCCCTGGGCTACCGCCACCAGTACCATATGAGCCATATAAGTCTTTGGTCAAAGCTCACCACACAGTCAAGTGTGGTGGTCATACCCTAAATCCTAGTGCTAGATCTCTGCCTAGAGGCAGGTGGATGCAGGTGGATCTCTGTGGACTGTAGGCCAGCCTGGTCTACATAGTGTGTTCCAAGCCAGACAGGGCTACGTGGTATGACCCTGTCGAAAGAAAGAAAGAAAAAAAGAAAGAAAGAAAGAAAGAGGGAAGAGGAGAGGGGAAGGGAACAGAAGGGAAGGGAACGGAACGGAACGGAAGTGAAAGGAAGGGAACAGAAGGGAAGGGAATGGAACGGAACGGAAGTGAAAGGAAGGGAACAGAAGGGAAGGGAATGGAACGGAACGGAAGTGAAAGGAAGGGAACAGAAGGGAAGGGAATTTTTTCAAAAAAGAAAAGGGGAAATGTTCTCCACCCTCCACGGCTTCTGAAATGGGGTTGACTCTATCCTTTGGGTGCTTGGTCAAAAAGAGCCAACTCATCTGTTCCCATTTCCTTCCCAGTCCATGGTCCTCCTGCTGCAAAGCCAACGTCAGTATATATTTGAATATGACTCCTCTGACCGCCTCCATGCAGTCACTATGCCCAGTGTCGCCCGGCACAGCATGTCCACACACACCTCCATTGGCTACATCCGGAACATTTACAACCCACCCGAAAGCAATGCATCGGTCATCTTTGACTACAGCGATGACGGCCGCATCCTAAAGACATCTTTCTTGGGCACTGGGCGCCAGGTATTCTACAAATATGGAAAACTCTCCAAGTTATCGGAGATAGTCTACGACAGCACGGCTGTCACCTTTGGGTATGACGAGACGACCGGCGTCCTGAAGATGGTCAATCTCCAAAGCGGGGGCTTCTCCTGTACCATCAGGTACCGAAAGGTTGGTCCCCTTGTGGACAAGCAGATTTACAGGTTCTCGGAGGAAGGCATGATCAACGCCAGGTTTGATTACACCTATCATGACAACAGCTTCCGCATTGCCAGCATCAAACCCGTCATAAGCGAAACCCCCCTTCCCGTTGACCTCTACCGCTATGATGAGATTTCTGGCAAGGTGGAACACTTTGGCAAGTTTGGGGTCATCTACTACGACATCAACCAGATCATCACCACTGCCGTCATGACGCTCAGCAAGCACTTTGACACCCATGGGCGCATCAAGGAAGTGCAATATGAGATGTTCCGGTCCCTCATGTACTGGATGACAGTGCAATACGACAGTATGGGCAGGGTCATCAAGAGGGAACTGAAATTGGGGCCCTATGCCAATACCACCAAGTACACCTATGACTATGACGGGGACGGCCAGCTCCAGAGTGTGGCCGTCAACGACCGGCCTACCTGGCGTTATAGCTATGACCTCAATGGGAACCTGCACCTGCTAAACCCAGGAAACAGTGCTCGCCTCATGCCCTTACGCTATGACCTCCGTGACCGGATAACCAGGCTAGGGGACGTGCAGTACAAAATCGATGACGATGGCTATTTGTGCCAGAGAGGGTCAGACATCTTTGAATATAACTCCAAGGGCCTTCTAACAAGAGCGTACAACAAGGCCAGCGGGTGGAGCGTGCAGTACCGATATGATGGCGTGGGCCGCCGGGCTTCCTACAAGACCAACCTGGGCCACCACCTACAGTACTTCTACTCCGACCTCCACAATCCCACACGTATCACCCATGTTTACAACCACTCCAACTCTGAGATCACCTCACTCTACTATGACCTCCAGGGCCACCTCTTTGCCATGGAAAGCAGTAGTGGGGAAGAGTACTATGTTGCCTCAGATAACACGGGGACTCCTCTGGCTGTTTTCAGTATCAATGGCCTCATGATCAAGCAGCTGCAGTACACAGCCTATGGGGAGATTTACTACGACTCCAATCCAGACTTTCAGATGGTCATTGGCTTCCATGGAGGCCTCTATGACCCCCTCACCAAGCTTGTCCACTTTACTCAGCGTGATTATGACGTGCTGGCAGGACGGTGGACGTCCCCTGACTACACTATGTGGAGGAACGTGGGCAAGGAGCCAGCCCCCTTCAACCTGTACATGTTCAAGAACAACAATCCACTCAGCAATGAGCTGGATTTAAAAAACTACGTGACAGGTGAGACTTTGCCGCCCGGGTAGGGCAGTAACTTTCCATGAGGTGGCTGTCCTGGGAGACTGCTGGGTATCTGGGGAAGGGCCTTACACTTTACGGTAGAACTCTAGCGCTGACAACCCAGGGCACTGAAGGATCATGTCCAGAAAAGTAGGGGAACCATGAAGCAGGTATTCTGGGACATTTCCTGACCACTTCACATCAGGTCTATTGAAATGACTTTGCTGAGAGCCCTTCCTACCCCAGCAGGAGTCAGCTAACCAAGAGACCTATATCAGAAGTGTGTAGTTCAAATTCTCTCCGTTAATAAACCAAAAGGCCTAGGGCTAGTGGCCCAGTCTCTCTCATGGAGGATAGTGTGAAGTAAATGACCTTCATTCTAGGTAAAGACCTGGCCTGACTTCTCCCTGTGGCATTAATGTTATCATTAATAGGAAAGCAATGAATTGGCAGGTACCCGGTGCCTAAGTCCCTGTTCCTGACCTCCAGAGGTTTCCCTGGTGAGATATGTATACAGAGATCTAGCGGCAGGACAGATAGAAGTAAGCCGTTGCACACACGTGCACAGAATGATGAGTACACTATGGAGATGAATACAGGACAAGGGTTAGCTGCTCAATAGCCTATTCAGAAAGCTTTCATATAGTAGCACTGCAGGAGAGTCTTAGGATACACCAAACACTTTTCTCTCAAGTAAGTGTATATAAATGTGTGTGTGGGTGTGTGTGTGTGTGTGTGTGAGAGAGAGAGAGAGAGAGAGAGAGAGAGAGAGAGAGCAAGTGGGCATGTGTTTGCCTATATGAATATGCATGTATATGTGTGAGTGTGTTGATTCATATTTGAAAGATATGACACAATACAAAAGGGTCTGTGTCAAACTGAGCCTGAGGAAGCAAAGTGACCTACTCCAACTCAAAGCTGAAAGACTATGAACAAAAGTCAGAAGGACACAAGAAGCTTGCAGATCCAAGTACAAGGAGCTCACCCAGGGAAAGGTGATCTACGTCACAGAATAAGCAAGAAATTGGTGAAACTGAGTTCCCTGGCCACTCCTCTATCCATTCATCCATCCATCCACCCATCCAGAAAAAATGCTGATGTGTTTTAGGTATAGTAGACATAGACAGTTGGATAGAAACAATGCAAAGTGCTTGTCCTCAAAAAAAAAAAAAATAGACAAAGAAATCAGGATGTGTGGATGGATACAGACAAATCAGGTTCAATAGGGCCAGCAAGCAGACAAGGGTAATATCATCTGGCCATGCAGTCGACAGAAGAAGAATAAAGAAAACCCAAGACCATGGCTCGTCAAGTTCCAAGAGACCCACACTTCTTAGTTA
The DNA here is from genome assembly GCA_019843965.1 of Rhynchomys soricoides. Classification (NCBI taxonomy): domain Eukaryota; kingdom Metazoa; phylum Chordata; class Mammalia; order Rodentia; family Muridae; genus Rhynchomys; species Rhynchomys soricoides. The sequence continues at coordinate 9,552,332 of JADRCH010000008.1, forward strand.
TGACCATAGAGGCACCCACTCTGGTCATTTGTCCAGACTCCAAAATGGGAAAAGAGGCCACAGCCACCTGGAACAACAGGGCTGCCTTGGTCTATCACAGGACAGTTATTGACTTCCAGGGTCAACTGTGTTCGAACAAGAAATATGTTGCTGACAACTCTCACACCTTTAGGAATTGGAACCAGTGTCTGCATCCAAGCAAAGCAGCTGGAACCCTTTGTACCCGAGAGCTATGGCTAAGCTGGTTTCTCCTGATGTCTCACCAGGAGCCTCTGCCTGTTCTGATGCCTGCCAAACCTTCTTCTCGTCCCCATTGCTTAATGAGACTTTGTCCTCAACTCACTGCCATTTCTAATTAAAGTACCTCCCAGGAAGACACACATGCACACATACATGAGCACATGTGCACATGCATAATGGTGAGTGCTGTGAAGATAAATAAGACAAGACAAGGGTAAGCTGTAGAGTGACAGGAAGTGCTCCTTTACATAGGGAGCCTTGCTGGGCAGCTAACATTTGTGTAGAGACCTTTGTGTGGTGGAAGAGAGAGGAGAAGCATGTTTGAGAAGAAGAAACCCAGCAAAAGCATAGACAAAGTACATCTGTCTTAGCTTGGGGAATGAAGGAACAAACATGCTTCACAAATTCACAAATATGCCCCATACAAATAGGCTTTACACAGCCTTGCTTAACACTGGACGTCTTAGACATTAATCAGCCAGAAGTAAATGAAGAGAAGCCCACAGAAGGCACTGCATAGATACCTGCTGCTGCCAAGGCTCAAATGAAACCATCCATAGACTCACCCAGACCCTTAGCTATATTCCTACTCTCCTTGGGGGAGTGGGGGGAAAGAAAAGAAAGATGAGATTATCAGGGTTTTCTAAATAGCAAGATGGCTTTCCTAATCTCCGGGCTTCATGGAGGCTGGATAAGTGGGAATCAAATCAATTTGAACGAAGTCCAGCCAAATTGAATCCAGAAACCATTAGAGAGAGGCTAAAATAAAGGGCGGATTCACAAAAGCTGCAGTGGCAGCTAAGAAGAGGAGCCAGGAGCTAGCTGGGAGAGCAGCCAGGCCAGGCAGGACCACACCTGCAGCCACCTGCTTCCACCAGCGGACCCTCGGAGAATGGGCTCAGCAGAGACCACCAGATCCTTCTCCACAGTTCCAACTCTGGCTTACCTGCACACCCTGTCTAAATCAGCCTTAATTTGCCACATAGGAGACTCGAAGAGTAGTTGAATGGACCTGCTATTCATGACTTAAGTGGAAGAGGTAATGTAGTCAGGAGAAACTCAAAGAACAGACCCTCTCTCTCCAGAGTCCAGAGGAAGCATGCTGTTTGGAAACAGCTCTCTGGAAGAAGGTGACTGCTCCCTGTGTAGGTAAAGGCTCCATGTTTGCCAGAGAACACTGGGGCAGAGAAGATCAGTCCAGAGGGAGCTGCTCAATCTTGGACACAGTGAACCTATGCCCAGCCCGAGTGCCACCTGGTCCTCCACCATGTCCTGATGTCAGAATCTGAGTACATCCCCAAATACCAACTCTGGTCTCACCACTCACTTGCTGTATGGCTTTATATGAGTGTCTTGAGCTTTCTGAGCCTTAGTCTTCTCAACTGCAAAATAACAGCAAGAATTACACTCACCTCACGGAGTTGTTAAAACTATGAATCAGCCAGGCACACAGTGAAAGCTAATCACGCACTCACTAACGAGAGTAGCAGCAGAGTGTAGACACACTGGCATACTCTTCTGGGAATATGGGAGAAACCTCCAGGTGCGCCTTGAGGTAGATCCAGACAGAGCTTAATCAGATGTGTTGCTTTAGGAAAGCATAAGCCCCAAACATTGGAGTTAAGTGAGCCTTCTAGAAGGAGCATGGTGAGCCATGTTCCCTCTTACCATTTCTCCCTGAAGAGTCTTGGATGCACAAGCTGAAGGCATGCTGCAGTTGAGAGGGATTGTGTGCTCTATCTCGCTGAGGAGAACCACACCCATTTCATGTCACCCCCTTTGCATATTTACACTTAATGCTTGAAGGTACTGTGACACTTTTCAGGGAGTATACAGTGGTGACGGAGGCAGCGGCAGTGGCTGCCGAGTTATAAGAGGACAGATAGCTGTTAGGACTGGCTGTGTGGCCAGGACTTGCCTCGTGGTCTGTCTCCAGACAGACAGTTTGTTCAGGGGACCTGTCTTTCATCACACCTGCCACTCCAAAGGGACTCAAAGGACCTGCACTGACCCCGGTGGGACCAGGATATGATGTGTGTCTTGAATAGAGGTTTTGCATACATCTGCTAGAGCTCAGTCTGGATTTACTTAAAGGTGTACCTGGAGGTTTCTCCTATATTCCCACAACGGTATGCCAAACCAAAGTTTGTCAGAAACTTCAGAGCAGAGCCTGTGTGGAAAGGCACACTTGTAATGACAGCAGAATGGGGGAAGGGAAAGAGGAAGGAAGGAAGGAAGGAAGGAAGGATGGAAGATGGTAGGGAGACAAGGAAGGAAGGAAGAGAGGAAGGAAGAAAAGGAAGGGAAGGAAGGAACCTTAAAAAAGAGGAGGAGGAGGAGGAGGAGGAGGAGGAGGAGGAGGAGGAAGAGGAAGAGGAAGAGGAAGGAAGAGAAGGAAAGGGGCTGGCAAAGAAAAGAAACAGACAAAAACGAGCCGACCTGACAGTCACTGTTCACAGGTGTGCTCTTTAAAACCCCTAGTCTTGGACAGGGAGAAGGTTCAGTGGGTCAAAGGAGCTTGCTGACAAGCCTGATGACCCAGACCGACATAGTGCAAGGAGAGAACCAAGCCCCTCAAGTTGTCCTCTGACATACGCTGTGGCAGGCACTCCCGTCCCCAAATAAGCAAGTCTGATTTAAAACAACAGCTTTCTGCCCAGAGATGTGCAGAGGTGTCGTCTCACTGAGGAGAACATGGGCTAGGGAGGGGGTTTCCTCAAAGGAGAAAGAGGATGATGGGAACGAAGACTTCACATGCTCTTCTTGAGAGTCCTCACAAGTCCTGTCTGTCTCTAATGAAATCTGGGCAGGTTTATAGGGCATGCAGATTGGAGAGGCCGTGCCATGAGTCATTTCTCATGGTCTCTAAGCTCTTTTACATGATGGTAGCATATCTCCCCCCCCCCTTAAGCATGGCTCATCTTTCAGCCAAGAGAGCAGGTCTAAGGCTCTCTGTAGTGGAGATCTAAATGGTGTTTGCAGGAAGCAGGTGCCTTTGTCTCCTCTCTCTAAGTTTTAATTAGTTTTTGGTTTGCAAGTCAGTCAGCTGCCCTGTGTGGCAGCTATTGGGGAGTTCCTCTTTTTAAATGGATTTCCCAAGTATAGAAAGGGGGTGGCATATTTGATTTTAGATTAGTAAGTAAATAATAACACAGGTGATACCTGGGTGTGGTAGAAAAATAGAAAGTCATGGCAAGGGGCCATAAATATTCAAAGTAGGAAGCCAGTGTCCTGCTGCACCAAGCACCTGCCTACCTGGCCATAGATTGCTGCTAGAATAAAGGCCAGTCATTTCTGCTTGATATTAATGTGTTCTCTGTCTATCATCTATCTATCTCTTAGTGTGTTCGGGCATGTGTGGATGTACACATGTTGTGTGCATGTGCCTGTGTGTGCACATGTGTATGGAGGACCAAGATCAGTGTATTTTCCCTATCTCTCCACCTTCTGTTTTGAGACAGTCTCTTACTGGGCCTAAAGCAAGCTCTGGGATTTGCCTGTCTCTGCTTCCTCAGCTCTAGGAGAGCAGGCATATCTGCCACCTTCAGGACTTTATGTGAGTGCTGGGGATCTGAACTCAGATCCTCATGCTTACGAAGAAAGCGCTTACCAACTGAGCCCTCTTCCCAGCCCCCAATGTGCTTTTCAAGACAATTTCAAATCAATATTCACTTTTTTATGTTTATTATTTTTATTTTGGCATTTTAAAATATAGAGTAATGAGTTTTAGTATGGCATTTCCATGCTCCTTTTTTCTTATATGTCCCCTCAAGTACACTACACCCCCTACCCACCAACCATTGTCCTCTCTTCCCCCCATTAGCCCACCTTCTGGTTTTATATCATATCCTATCACACACGCTCACGCACACACACACTTAGGATTCCTTCCTTCCCATGGTCAATCTTCACTAACACTAGACTCAGAGGCATGGAAGAACCTTCTCTGAGAAACAATATGAGTGCACATCTCTACTTGCAACACACATGTACACGTACATAAGATTCCCATAGGACGGAAAACATGACCTTTGTCAGAGTCCGGCTTATTCAACTTAACATAAGAATTTCTATCCATTTTCCTGAAAATGTTGTAATTACACTTTTTTCTTTACAACTGGAAAAAAAAAAAAAAACATTTTGGGAGCCAAGCAGCAGTGGTTCATGCCTTTAATCCCAGTGCTTGGGAGGCAGAGGCAGGCAAATCTCTGTGAGCTCAAGGCCAGCATGGTCTACAGATCAAGTTTCAGGACAGCCAGGGCTATATGCTAAAATATAGCATTAAAAAAAAAATGCTATATTTTAAATATAGCATTTAAAAATGCTATATGTCTTAAAAACAAAAATCATTTTGTGTACAAATACCACATTTTATTTATCCATTCATTTGTTAATGGACACCTAGGCTGATCCCATTTCTTAGCTGTTGTGAATGGCTTTTTTTTTTTTTTTTCAGGAGTTTACTATACGTCAGTGCTGAGTGACCTAGAACTTACTATGCAGACCAGGCTGAGACCTACCTCAGCCTCTCAAATGCTGGGATTAAAGATATCTATCATATACAAGGCAGAATAACATTCTTTTTTTAATGATTTATTTTTATTTTATTTGCATTGGTGTTTTGCCTGCATGTATATCAGTGTGGATATATCAGATCTCCTGGACCTGGAGTTACAGGCAGTTGTGAGCTACCATGCGGGTGCTGGGAATTGAACCCGGATCCTCTGGAAGAGCAGCCAGTGCTCTTAAGGGCTGAGCTATCTCTCCATAACTTTCATGTCATGTGTGTGTGTGTGTATGTGTGTGTGTGTGTGTGTGTGTGTGTGTGTGTGTGATGTTGGGAATGGAACTCAGGGTCTTGTGCATGCTAGTCAAATCCTCTGCCACTGGATCACAGGCCCTCACATTACCCTGAGCTGTGCTCTCTCTCACCTGTGTGTAATTCCCAGGCCATTCAAAGACAGAATGTGCCCCCACAAAAGACAGATGGATCAGAGATACCAAATCATTTCTCAGAGAGAACTATTCTGTGCCTTTATTTACTATCAACAGCAATGGCCAACTCCCACAACAGTCCCTAGACAGGAAGGAGTCACATCTGACCTCCAACAGACATTTCTCAGGCAGGTCTAGAGGGTTCCTCTGTCACACTTGTGCTGCACTGGATAGCTTTTACCAGGAATGCTCTAGTTCATTCTTTTCATTCCATAATACACTTACTGAGTATCTGTTTTGTATCAAGCATCATTGTGAGGGAGACATCAGAGAATAAAATAAATTGTTAGGATCTAGGTGTGGTAGCACACATCTTTAATCCCAACATTCAGGAGGCAGAGGCAGGAGGATCTGTGACTTGCAGGCCATCCTGTTCTTCATAACAGGCTCCAGGATCTCCAGGACCACATAGAGAGAGCCTATGTAAAAAAACAAGTAAATAAATAACTGTTTAAAACCCCTCCCCTGGTAGAGCAAACATGCTGAGTGAGGGAAACAGACAACAAAGAATAAATATTTCCCAGGAATCACTGCATGTGGGATTGTGACTACTGATTTAGAGGGAGGCTTGAGCTTGGTGAAGGACTCTGGGATGCTGAGGATGGGTAGAAATGCGTCTTCAGTATGGCGGATGGATGGAGTGAGCTTCAGTTACATCTGTAAGAAGTAGGAGAATAGAAGAATCAGAAAACACTTTTAGGAAAGAGCATGCTGGGCAGAGGGGCTTGCTGTCACAATGACCCAGAGATAGACTTGCACCTAACTTGAGAAGAAGCACAGCTAGACAAGAAAGCACTTACCAGTAATCCCAGCACTTAAGGCTGAGACAAAAGGATGGCGAGTTTAAGACTAGAGAGAGAGGCCCTGACTCAAAACACCAGAGAAATATGAAAGAAGACAACAGAAGACGGCAGAGAGATCATGAGGCGGGTCCTTAGGTCCTTAAAGGTCACTCAGTGACCTTGGCTTTTCCACTGATAAAAGTCTTCTGAGAGCTCTGAGCAAGGAAGTGGCCTTGTGAGCTCCATGTTTATGGAGTCATCTGGCTACTGTGGGGCAAGGAATGAGAGCAGCAAACTAATTAGACATCTACAAGTCCAGGAAGAATGCAGATGGGCCAGGAGGTTAGAGATGGCAGACAAGACAAGAAACCAACACATATCTATATTGTTTTAAAAAGTAAAAGTAAAGAATATAAATGAGCCCCCCACCCAAAAAAAAATCCATGCCAAGGTAATTTCAGGTCACACGGGAACTGAGGAGGTTTTGTCAGATGTAATGAGATACCTAAGGCATGTTACTTTGCAATGAGAAAAAGGTTCATTTAACTCCCAGTTTGGGAGGTCAAAAGGAAGATGACAGACAACTGTGCTCCTGTGAGGGCTACCTCACAGCATAGCTGATGACAATAGTAGACTCACTTGTGTGACTCTGTGTGGGCACATCTCAAAGGACAGAAGGGGACAGGCTGGAGCCTTCATAACAGTCCTCTCAAGAGTTCCAAGGATGGATGTGGCTGAGTAGGTCCAGTGCTGCCCAGCATACACGATGCCCTACTTTCATGCTCAACACCACATATGTGCCAAATAAGTTGGTGCATGCCTGTGACCTCAACACACCAGAAGAGAAGATAGGCAGATTGGCGCTTTAAGGTCATCCTCAGCTACATAGTCTCAGGGAAGGGGAAAAGAGAAAGAAACAGAACCCAAAGGGCCACATAAGAATTACCTCACACCCCAATGACCTATGAACCTACCACAGGGCTAGGCTTAGAAGGGTACCACAAACTCCCAGTAACACCACCCTGGGAACTTTAATTACAGTGGGTCCTTGACATGCTGTTAAACCATACCCAAACCCTAGCAATAGGGATCCAAACGAAAATTCACATGTGAAGTTTCATAGTGGCATTATTTACGATTTAAAAAAAAAGTATAAACCAGCCAGTTGTCTATCAACTGATGAATGGATAGATAAAATGTGGACTGCTCATATTTTTATGACAGTATTCTGTCATAAAAAGTAAAAGAGAGAGAGAAAGACAGACAGAGAGAGAGAGAGAGAGAGAGAGAGAGAGAGAGAGATGTTGGCACTTTAATCCCAGCACTCAGAAGGCAGAAGTAGATGAACATCTGTGAGTTCAAGGCCAGCCTGGGCTACAAAGTAAGTTCTCATTACAAAGAGAAACCTTTTCTCAAAAAAACAAACAAACAAATGTATTCTGTGGTTGAACCACACAGTGGTTTTATATAAATTTATATAAAATGTCCAGAACATAGGCAGACCCAAGGCTGAGGGCAGTTTATGGACTGTGGGACATGGCCATACAGAATGACTGCTAATCCCAATGAGGTTTCTCTGTGGGGTCCAAGTGCCATGAAGTTAGATAGTGACAATGGTTGCCAACATTTTGAATATGCTGGAGACCACTGATTTGGGTGGGCACCTTAAAATGGTGAGTTTCACGTTATATAAAATTTACCTCAATGTTAAATAAGAAAGGTGGGGGAGGGTTTCCTGATGGCTTGGATGTAGGGGTCAGAAAAGAAAGGCAACAGGGATGGTGGGCAGAAGAATGAAGATACAATTGCTTTGAGGAGAAAAGAGAGGCACAGGGCAGGTCACGAATTCAGTTTTGGACTCATCAAAACTGGAAATGGACAAGATGCACAAGCTGAGCCTAGAAGAAGGCCAGGCAGGGCTGTCCAGTTTGGAGTCAGCATCAGCCTGGAAGCATGGAAGCAGCGTCCACCTCTCAAAACTAAATGACTACACAATATAGAAAACTTATGGCTAGGGAGATGCCACCATGGGTAAAGGAGTTTGCCATTCAAGGTTGGTGAGCTCAACCCCTGGAACCTACAAAAAAGTTAGATGGAAGCCGGGCAGAGGTGGCACGCACCTTTAATCCTAGCACTTGGGAGGCAGAGACAGGTGGATTTCTGAGTTCAAGGCCAGCCTGATCTACAGAGTGAGTTCCAGGACAGCCAGGGCTACACAGAGAAAACCTGTCTCGGAAAAACCAAGAAAAAAAAAGGTAGATAGAGAAAAACAGCCTGCAAAATTGTCCTCTGATGCCCACATGTATTCCATGGCATGTGTGCTCTACCTCAAACATATAATAATACTAGTAACTGGGTGAGATGGATAGTTTCAGACAAGAACATGGTCAGCATGGGGCTAGATAATGTAGAGATTCTTCCAGACTTGACACATGAGATTTCTGTACCATCGTGGGGGTGAAAAGCCTGGCTCAAAGATAGGAGAAGAATAGCGAGCAATGAGTACAGAGGGTCGGTATGAGCTCAGGAGGCCGTCGTAGAAACAAATATAAAATGGGCCACAGGAATAAGAAAGCAGCTGTTTAGAGGAGGACATTTAGCAATGTCTTAGTGTGCTAGTGGGGTAAATCCATCAGAAGAGTCAATGAGTCACTGCTGTGGAATGAGAAAAGATTCCTAGAGAGATGGCCTTGAGTTGGCAAGGAAAGTGTGACCATGTGTACAGTGGAAGGCTCAGCACGAACAGCTCACATAGTGGAGTGGGACAGAAAGCAGAATTTGAGAGTGCAGAGGCTGAACCACGGTGCCGTGGGCAAATGGGATAGCGTTGGAGGAAGCCCTTCTCTGGCTGCCTTGGTTTCTGCAGAAAAGCAGGAAACAAGGTTGACTGCTGGTGGGAGGGAGGGAAAGCAGATTGTAGAGGTCTGGAGAGAAATGAGCAAACAAAAATAAAGATATACAGGAGGGAAAGAAAAGAGTCAAATGTGGTAGTGCACATCCCTTAATTGTGCACTTAGGAGGCTGAGGCAGGAGGATTGCCACAAGTCCTAGTCCAGCCTGGTCTACATATGAGTCTATGTCTCAAAAAATAGGTAATAGATAGATAGATAGATAGATAGATAGATAGATAGATAGATAGATGATAGATACACACATATATAAATAAATAAATAGATACATAGATAAATTCATAGATAAATAGATATGTAGATAGATAGATACATACATGCATACATAGATAAATTCATAGATACACAGATATGTAGATAGATAGATAGATAGATAGATAGATAGATAGATAGATAGTAGGTAGATTAGATAGATATATACATGGATAGATACATAGATAAATAGATACATAGATGCATAGATAGATTGATATATAGATAGATACATAGATAGATACATAGATGCATAGATACATAGATAGGTACATAGATACATAGATAATAGGTAGATTAGATACATATACACATATGTATACATACATACATACATATATACATACATACATACATACAGGATAGACACAGAGCTAATACAGGAGAGTGAATGGACAGCTGAAAGAGGAAAGGAAGTCAGGAGGGTTGCAGGCAGCAGGAAGAGCCCTGGAGGTTCATGATCAGGGATTTTCTGTGACCCCTGGGAGCATGGTGATACTGTTTTCTCCAACACTCCAACACCGTTCAGCTGCACAGATGCAGAAGTGCACTAGATATCAGCCTGGACTTAATTAGTACTACTAAGCAGGCATGAAGAAGTGAAAGCAGACAGCAGATCTTCAAATACATCCCCAAGGAATGAATCCAGGTATTGGTCAGGGAATGTGTGCTAGGTTAGGAGAGAAAAAGAATGAGCAGGAAGTTGAGAGACAGGGAAAAGGAGTTTGGGATGGATGGATGGATGGATGGATGGCCAGCCGGCTGGCCAGCCCTGGGTATTGTGTAACAAGCTAGAGAGGTGAGGCCAGAGGGCTGTGTGTATGAAATGACATAATGAAGAACCAGAATTATAAGTGACAGAGTCTGAAGCTGAGACATGAAGTGAAGGCAGGGGACTAAGGAGCAGAGGTGTTGGAAAGAGCAACTACTCAGCTAACAAAATCCCTAAGAACTGGTTCAGAGTCAGAAACAGAGGCAGCACACTTCACAGAATACAGATGAGTAGCCCAAGGTCAGCCGTGGTCCTGAGGCTGAAGCCAGGGCAGGGAGGCCAGGGCTCTGTGGGAAGAGGTTTGATGGTAGCAAGAGGGGGAAGGGGCTGTTAAATTCTGAAGACATGGCAAGCTTTCCTAAAAGCAGATCTGAACTCCAGGGGCCCAGTGGATTATTTCAGAACTTAAGAAAGGCGGAAAGGGAGCAGGAAAGGGGCAAGTCCGGGATGTGACTGTGGATCTCAGGGCGCCTTGGTGAATAAAAATAAAGAACAAAATGAGCCCAGTCCTGCACATCTGCCTGATGGTTCTAATGGAATTGAAAGTGCATTGGAGGGTGAGTAAGAGCTCCCTGGGCCATGGTGAAAGGAGATCAGGAGGCCTGGGGGGAGAGCTGTCTTATTCAGAAAACTTGGACCATCTGCTAGACGTGTGGGACATATAAGTCCAAATGCAGTGGCTGGGATGTTCATCTGAAGAGGGAGAGTCTCCTGAAGTCTCTTTGAAGGACAGGAGGTCTAGAGGAATGGGCTCAAGAACTAAACGTCTGTTTATCATGTCCAGCCCTGAAGACATTCCCCAGCAAGCCAACTTCAGTACAGAGCCCCAGGGCAAATGTCCCACACCTCGATCACAGTCACTGCTCATCCCCCTGGTTGACCATTGCCTCTAGCTTCTAACACACTGCCTGGCTCGTGGTAGCTCATAGGAGGGGCTGGAGAGATAGCTCAGCCATTGAGAACACTGGCTGCTCTTCCAGAGGTCCTGAGTTCAATTCCCAGCACCCACGTGGTGGCTCACAATCACCTACAACTGTAGTCTCATAGGATCCCATGCCCTCTTCTGGTGTGCAGACTTATGTGCAGACAAAAACAGCCATATGCATAAGGCACATAAATAAAAAAGTCTTTTTTTTTTTAGAAAAAGTCTGTGTGACCTTCAAATAAAATATTAGTTGAGTGGTCAATGTACCAGATCGTATAGTGAGTTCTTTCCATGTTTTCTCTTCCAGTCCTTACATCAATGCAGTGAGGTGGAACAATTATAGTCTTGATTCAAAATTAAAGGACCTAAAGTTAACAGGCTAACATAGCCAAGCTTACACGCCAGGGAGACTTGAAGTTGAATCTGTCCATTCTACAACTGGCCTCTGTAAGCACAATATAGCAGTTATCAATGGCCACCTAGAGAGAGACATCTTCTTCCTTGGACACATATAAGAAACCTCCGGGCTAGGTAGCAAAGATGGCTCAGCAGTTAAAAGCACATGCCGATTTTGCAGAGGACCCAGGTTTGGTTCCCAGCACTCATGTGGTGGCTCACAACCATCTAAAACTCCAGTTCCAGTGAATCTGATGCCCTCCTCTGACCTCTGTGGGTATCATGCATTAGGCAAAACACAAACATACATTTTTTAAAAATTATTTTTTAAAGACTCTCTGGTTCTGGTTCCCAGAGGCTGTCACCAGATACTGCCACCCTCTTCTCTTAGATCCCACACCTAACTGCCTAGTTATTTTGTTCTCTTTGCAAGATCCGCTGCAGCCTCTACATAGCCCTGTGGTTTCAGAAGTCTTAATTTTTCCTTCTGCCGTAGACGTGAAAAGCTGGCTTGTGATGTTTGGATTTCAACTCAGCAACATCATTCCTGGATTCCCAAGAGCCAAAATGTATTTTGTGCCTCCCCCCTATGAGCTGTCAGAGAGTCAAGCAAGTGAGAATGGGCAGGTAAGTAGCCGGGTCAGGAGTGAGTACTTGATGAGAATCCAAACAAGAGTCCTCATTCTCTTTCATAGACACTGCCACGCGGGAGCTGCTGGGAAAGGAATACTGAGGCTGGGTATAAAAGCTATGCAGAGGGGCTGGAGAGATGGCTCAGTGGTTAAGAGCACTGACTGCTCTTCCTTAGGTCCTGAATTCAATTCCCAGCAACCACATGGTGGCTCACAACCATCTGTAATGGGATCTGATGCCCTCTTCTGGTGTGAATGAAGAGAGCAATAGTGTACTCATATACATAAAATAAATAAATAAATCTGTTTAAAAAAAAAAAGCTATGCAGAAGCAGAGACTTCCCAGGCAGAGAGAATGCCATTGTCATCCTTTCTAGTATGGCCCATATTTCTTCCCAACCTCAATGATTACCTTAATTGTGGTATCATTATCTGTTCAGTATCTACCCTCCGGTCACTCCTTGATTAACAATAGCCCAGAGAAATCCAGTGGCAACCTGCCATCTGCACTGCTGTAAGAGCATAACCCTTTCAGCTTTTATGGGACGCAATAAAACTGTGGTTTGCAGTTTCTGTCCCATTAAAGAACATTTTTATGCCCTACATAAAACCTCAGCATGTTATGGCCCAAATGCATACAGATTGAGTTTTTAGAACATAATGTGTGCCTGGGTCTTCCTCTGATGACCGAAGGGTGGTCAGTTTCAATTTGGGTGCAGCTGAGACCTCAGCCACAAGCAGATGGGCAGTTCGGGGACTGCACTGAGCTGACCCCCCTGATACAGGACCAGGGCTCTGCTCTGTGGCTGTCTAGAAGGTCTCAGCTGCTCTGAATAGTCTTCCAGATTGTGTGACTGTAGAGAGGCGAGGAAGAGCTGCCAGGTAATTGAGAATGGCGTTCTCTCTATCCTGCCCCTCGGGGACCACTCAGTGGATGAATAGCTATCATTTCCCTCATTTATCTAAGTGCCGTTACCTCCCAAACACAGCCTCTTCCATTATCCCAGCCTGTCCCCCAACCACCAATTGAGACAAGTTGTCATTTGTGAGTGGAGAACGGAAGGCCAAGGAGATAATGGTGATTTCGTTCCTCTGCAGAACCAGGGCCGAGATCCAAAGCAATGGACTCAGAGTGGGGAGAGGGGGATTCCCTCTGGCCCTCACAGCCTGGATCTCTTAGCCCAGAGCTCTCAGATATGAATATGCACACAAATCACCTAGAGTACCTAGCTGGAACACAGCCTCAGCTCATCGGCCTGAGAGCTGTGAGCCCCAATCCATCTATAGCTGGCCTCGATTTGAGTAAAGGCAGTGACTAGCCAAGCCACTGGTTTTGGAGCAGGGCAGGTTACAACAGTGGGGCTGCCAGCTGCTCAGACACCTGATCCCCACATCAGGACATCCGTGGGTCTGAAATGTACCCAAATAGCTGCTGCACCACAAATGCAGATTATCTCTTGGCTCCCAAAATTGGGGGTGAGGGGGCATTGCACAGTCCAAGTACAGAATCAGGCAAGATGGAGAACCTCTTTCACCATCTTCCTGTGAGTGGCATGGTGACAAAGTGAACAGAGCACCCCATTAGAAGACTGGGAACCAGCCCGCCTGCCCTGATTACAAAAAGCAGTGCTGTATCAGTACATACAGGCTCAGCAGATCAAGCCCGAAAGAACACTCAGCATCCATCTCTGTGGTTCTTGCTTCAGAACTGCCTATACTACCTTCTGACTGTTCCTTTTTGTCTTTTCCCATAGCTCATTACAGGTGTCCAGCAGACAACAGAGAGGCATAACCAGGCCTTCCTGGCTCTGGAAGGACAGGTCATCTCTAAAAAGCTCCATGCCAGCATCAGAGAGAAAGCAGGCCACTGGTTTGCTACCACTACGCCTATCATCGGCAAAGGCATCATGTTTGCCATCAAAGAAGGGCGGGTGACCACAGGTGTGTCCAGCATCGCCAGTGAGGACAGCCGCAAGGTAGCATCCGTGTTAAACAACGCCTACTACTTGGACAAGATGCACTACAGCATCGAGGGCAAGGACACACACTACTTTGTGAAGATCGGCGCAGCGGATGGTGACCTGGTCACGCTGGGAACCACCATTGGGCGCAAGGTGCTGGAGAGTGGGGTGAACGTGACAGTGTCACAGCCCACGCTGCTGGTGAATGGCAGGACTCGAAGGTTCACCAACATTGAGTTCCAGTACTCCACGCTGCTGCTCAGCATCCGCTACGGCCTCACCCCTGACACGCTGGACGAAGAGAAGGCCCGCGTCCTGGACCAAGCGAGACAGAGGGCCCTGGGTACTGCCTGGGCCAAGGAGCAGCAGAAAGCCAGGGACGGGAGAGAGGGCAGCCGCCTGTGGACGGAGGGCGAGAAGCAGCAACTCCTGAGCACTGGACGGGTGCAAGGTTATGAGGGCTATTACGTGCTTCCGGTGGAACAGTATCCAGAGCTGGCAGACAGTAGCAGCAACATCCAGTTCTTAAGACAGAATGAGATGGGAAAGAGGTAACGAAATAACCTGCTGCCACCTCTTCTCTGGGTGGCTCAGCAGGAGCAACTGTGACCTCCTCTCCTAAGGAGACGAAGACCTAACAGGGGCACTGAGGCCGGGCTGCTTTAGGATCCCAAGTGGCAAGAAAGCTCACATTTTTTGAGTTCAAATGCTACTGTCCAAGCGCAAAGTCCCTCATCCTGAAGTAGACTAGAGCTCGGCCACAAATTCTGAGGAAAACAAAACTAAAGGATGAATGAATGAACGAACGAAAACACACAAAATGTTTCAAGTTCCCCTAAAATATGACCCACTTGTTCCGGGTCTAAGGCAGAAAAGAGACGCAGAATAGCCAAAAGGAAAGGAACAGAAAAGAAACAAATTAAAAAAAAAAAAAAAGGCAAACAAAAAAGACAAACACACAGACGTACAAACGAAGAAATGAAGATGAGAAGGCCTCATATCCTATTACCTCACTCATTGACACGTGAGCAACACAAAGACATTCACAAGGGCCGGCATCACCAGACCAGCTGAGGATGACTCAGACTGACTATTGGACAAACACTTGCGACGTTTTCGTTTAAGCAAATACAGGTGCATTTAAAAACACGACTTTGGGGGTGATTTGTGTGTAGCGCCTGGGGAGGGGGGGGCACAAAAGTGGAGGATCGAGCACTGGAAATACTTTTTAAAGAAAAAGAAAAACACAAGAAAAAAAATCAGTATCAGAAGTCAAACCGAAACAATACCTTCTGGCACTTAACTCTCAGGTCCCCACTTAGTCAGGCCTGAGCTAATTTATTTGAGCGCAGAGTGTAAAATTTAATTCAAAATGGTGGCTATACTCACTACACATAAATCTCATACTCTTTGTGTCTTTGGAGATTCCATTGTGGACAGTAATACGCAGTTACAGGGTGTAGTCTGTTTAGATTCCGTAGTTTGTGGGTATCAGTTGCGGTAGAGATGCAACATTTGTGACTCTGTTGCTAACGGTTACCACTTCCGATCGCCCTGTACATACATACATATGCCGTAAGGCGCAATCACTGTTTCAGACTTAAAATTATTAGTGTGTTTGTTTGGTCCAGAAACTGAGACAATCACATGACAGTCACCACGAGGAGAGAAAATAAAAAAAAAAAATAAATAATAAATAAATAAAAACAAAAAAAAAATTTAAAAAGTGGATTAAAAAAACACCCAAAAAAAGTCTAATAAGAACTTTGGTACAGGGACTTTTTTGTAATATACATGTATGAATTGTTCATCGAGTTTTTATATTAATTTTAATTTGCTGCTAAGCAAAGACTAGGGACAGGCAAAGATAATTTATGGCAAAGTGTTTAAATTGTTTATACATAAATAAAGTCTCTAAAACTCCTGTGGACACTGATCTTCTGTGGAAATGCTTTATTAATGCCATTTGCAGGGGTTCTCAACCTGTGGGTCCCGCCCTCTTGCTGGGTCACATGTGATTATAATTTATCTAATTATGAAGTAGCCGTGGAATTGTTTTATGATTGGAGGGAGTCACCACAACTTATGCTAAAAGGTTGCAGGATTAGGAAGGTTGAGAGCCACTACAGTAAAGGCTAGAAAAACGGGGATGGATACACAGGGCCTGAGCTGGTCCAGATCAAGGATCCCTTATCCCAAAAGTTTAGAACCAAGAAAGCTAAATCTTAGAATAAAAGCACATACATAGTAAGAGATCGAAACTTGAAATTCACTTATCATTCCTATACATCATACACAGAACCCGGAGGTCACTACACAACGTTCTGTCTCTTATTTTGGACAGAGTCTCTACATATATATAGCCCAGGCTGTCCTGAAGGAACTCACTGTGGAGGTCAAGCTCAAACTTGGCAGAGATCTGCCTGCCTTTTCTCCCAAGTGCTGGGATTAAAGGGGTGTGCCTCCACACCTGGCAACAGTGCTTTTAATAATATTTTTATGCTTATAACAGAGTTTTATCGTTTGGAATTTTCTAGTTGTAACCTTGTTTCTGGGTTCAAAAACTTCAGATTTGAGTTTTTGGTTGTTGTTGTTGTTAAGGTTAGGGACGCTCAGCCTGTCCTTGGACCATGTGGGGCCGGGAAGGGGGGACTTTTTGTTTTATTTTGGTTAGGAGGGAAGGGCTCCTTTGGTTTGTGTCTGTTTTAAGGTGAGAGGGAGGGGACAGTGAGACAGGGTCCCATGTGGTCCAAGTGTTCCTCAAACTGCTATTTAGTCCAAGTTGACATTGAACATCTGACCCTCCCGCCTCCACCACACAAGTGTTGGGATGACAGATGTGTGCCCCCAAACATCCTGGAGCATCTTTGATAGTGCTCCCCCAAATGCTCTAGTGACTCTGAGACTTCTCCCCTCTAGGAGGCAGGAGAATCTGGCCTTGATGAGTGAGGTTGTGAGGGCCCTCAGACCCACCGGTACATGGATAGATCCTTCCATCCTTCTTAGGACACCGGGGACCTCTCTGTCACCACTTTCTAGTTATGAAAATCAATAGCAGAGTATCCAGGGTGATCATACCCACCGCTTTGGAAGCTTGCACACTATGTGGCTGTGTGTTAATTGATAACATTCTTCTTCCCAGCTAGATCAACTTGCCTCCACACTTAACACAGTGGACAAACCAAGTAACAAGAACCCTTTGGAGTTTTAATTTATTTTTGTTTTATACCATTTTTACAATTAAAATCGCATCAACATCCAATAAGAATCTGCGCTTTTCTGGGTTGCTGTTCTCAATTGTGGCTCTGCAACGCAGCATTTCCACAGGAAACCCACCCACCCACCCTTTCATTCACTGAACAGCATCTTATTGAGAACACACCACAGTTAAGGCCTGGGGTGCAGAAGAGAAGTAGACACAAGCAGAAGCTCATGCCTCATGAAACTTGCAGGCAGATAAACGGGAAAACAGCAGACCAAAAATAGCTCTAGAAATGAGAACGGCAGGGGTGTTTCGGTGCCGAGAACGAAGATTTATGATGCAGCAGCAGGTTCTGAATGTTCAGCAGGAGTTAGCCAGGTGAACAAAAGGGAACCCATTCCTGAGACAGAGACCAGAGAACGCAGAGTAACTGTGACAGAGAGAGCAAAGTCAGTTCAAGGATAGGAAGGTGGGTAGTGAGGTAGGAGCACAGAAGAGCTGGTTGGGTTCAGAAAATGCACACATTAAAGCCTGGATTCTATTTATCTATCTGTCTGTCTATCAGTCTGTCTGTCTGTCTATTTATTTGGCCTGGGTTCCTTTAAATGGTAGTAAAAAGAAGCCATTCATTTCAATGTCATAAACAAGTGCTGTGGTGTGGTGTGCAGAACAGGTACAGGCAGCTGAAACAGTCTCATAAGTGAGATGAGGAGGAGGCCGAGGGAACCTTGAATCTAAAGATCAGCACCTCAGAGGAGGCTACTGAGGTAAGCTGAGCAGGGGAAGTTCAAGATTACTCTCCCGTGCCATTCACTATGCAGATGGGAAACGTTAATAGACAGCATTCATCTGGTATGTGGGGGAATCAGACTCAAAGACCCCGTGTCCATAACTTCTCTTAGATGTCTGGTTAATTGGTCCTTTGCCTGGAGACCCTCCTGAGATCTCCAACTCTCTGCCTTCCTGGTCATCCAGTCAGTTACCAAGTGGCCTCCATGAGCAGAAAGGGAGGCAGAGTTAGTCTCACTTAAACCAGGCCTCAGGAGTTGCCCAGAAAGGACCAAGACTCCAGAAGCATTCCTCTGGTTCCCCAGATGTTCTGGGGTGGGGTTATCATCCTCAGAAGGATAGGGATAGCAGTGAGCTGTGGAACCTGGAGATATGATCACAGAACAGCCTCAGATGCTGCTGGGCACTTTAGTGAAATGAACTAGGAAGATTTCTCACCAGGTGCAAAGTAGTACAGGGAATTAGCCCCAGGACCATGGGGACTCATTTAGTCCAAGACTTCTATGCTCCTGCAACCTCTTGAGTACTTCTGGGAACTAAATATCAGAAGAATTTCACAAGCAGGAGGACATCTCCTCTTTGGGATCCACCATCTTTGAAATATTCCTTAGTTTTCTGATAGATAGATATATATATCAGAAGATCGGGCCCCACATTGTACACCACAGAGATGCAGCTTTGTCTGGCTGAGAAGTCCCTTACCTCTCCTCAAGCTAGAACAATGACTGATGGATGGTCCTGGAAAGACTGGACAGCCCAATGGTTCTTTAAGGATACACATTTTTACATCAGCATGCCTGGGAACCAGTTCTGCTTCAACTCCCCATTAAATGTAGAAATGAGGCTGGAGATGTGGATCAGTGGTATATAGCACCTGCAAAACCAACCTGTGCAAGACCATGGGATCCATCCCCAGAATTGCAAAAAGAAACAAAAACTACCTTTAGTCCTGAGACAGGCAAATCTCTTTGAGTTCAAGGCCAATCTGGTCTATACCCAAGTTCCAGGCCAGCCATGAATACATGGTGAGACTAAGTCTTTAACAATTAATAATGATGATTAGTGCAAGGGAGGGAGGGCTGGAGAGAGATGGTCCAGTCGTTAAAGAACACTGGCTACTCTACCATAGAACGCTGGTTCAATTCCTCTTAACCAATGTAGCAACTCACAACCAGAGTGTAATTCTAATCCCAAGGGATGCAATGCCCTCTACTGGCCTCTTCAGGTACCGCAGGCATATGGTCCACAGACATATGCAGGCAAAATGCCAAATTAATATTTTAAACTGTAGAAACTAGAAAAAGTTATATGTATCAATTAGATAAAAAGGTATTAGCTGCTTAAAGAGACAACCCAACACAAATTAATGCCCCATCAAAAAGCCCATTTCACTTAGTAGTGTACTGTGCCTCAGGGGTGATTACTTGTTTTTAATCATATTTGTTCCAAGCACAGGTTTTTTTTTTTAAAGTGGGGAGGGAATTCTCATGCGGCAGCTAGGCAGGATTAGGGGATTGGGTCTTCACCCCCACACACTGTGTGTCACCTTGTCAAGAGCGCCTCCCCTCCCACCCTCCCAGGTCCAGGGAGCTGCAGCAAGTGTTTTCAGCATGTGACCTGTGTTCACGGCCTTAAGGAATTGTCAGAAAGAGTGACATTTAGAAGGTCGAGGGTCTCAGCAACGTGAAGTCTGACTGTCCAACTGGGAGAAATCAGTTCAAGCCTTTATCCGTTTATCGACATCCCCAGTCACCGGGCACAGCTCGTCCCGGCACTGTCAGAAGTGGGCGATGCAAAGATGAATAAAACCTGCTCAGAAACCTCTCGGTCAGGTGTGAGACAACTCACAAGGCAGTCGCGGGATACACTGGGGTCAGAGCCGGTGGGAAAGTTGACAGACTAGAGCAAGAAGCCTGGAGAAGACCCTGTTGTCTCCATGAACATCTGATCTGGACACTAGCAGACAAGGCCAGGAAATGAGCTGATGCTAAAAGGAGTCAGAGTCCACACAAACGGAGAGAGTACGAGTAGACCGCCTGAAGGTAGGAAGGCTGGGGTGGGGGTGGGGGTGGGGGTGTCTGCGACATCACCTAGGGAATGAGGGAGATGGAGTGCAGGGATGGAAGTTTGCCTGGCAAGCACAAAGGCCCTGGGTTTCACCCCAGCACCAGGGAACGATGGAGGAATCATCCGGGAGCCTTTGAGAGAAACCCTGAGCCCACTTAATCAGGATTTCTCTAAATTATTAGACAGGTGTTGAGCCCCTGGGTATCTTCACTTGCCAGTAGCAGGAATAAACAATTAAATGCCAAAGGGGCGGGGCCTAAGATAAACCCCTCCTCACCTTGTGGGTCGAAGGAAAAGGCGTGAGACCCAAGCTAGGAACTGAGCCTCCCTCTCTCTCTCCCCTCTCCCCCTCTCTCCCTCTCCCCCTCTCTCCCTATCCCCCTCTCTCCCTATCCCCCTCTCCCCCTCTCCCCCTCTCCCCCTCTCCTCCTCTCCTCCTCTCCCCCTCTTGCTCCTTCCTCTCCCTCTCCCTCCCCTATTCACCAGTCGTGAGGTTCGTGCTTGGGGTTCTTATAAATGCGTAGAAAAGAGCGGAAGGGGTACTGTTAGAGGAAGGGCAGAACGAAGAGGGATGGCCTCCTGGGGCCCGGACCTGATCAAGGAAGGAAGGGTCTGGAACTTCTTGGAGTTGGAGACAGTATCCAATGAATTGAACTAAAAAGCAGGAATTGTGCCAAGACCTTGCTCCAGGTCCTTCACCTTCTCCAGCCCCTAGGTGAAAGGACACTATACGGGAGGCGGAGGGGGTCGGAGAGCTATTAATAAGGGCTGTTCTGCTCCGTCCTGCGCACACCCAGACCCCAAGCTGAATGCTGAGACAGCTAGGAAGCCTTGTTCCGTCCCCCTCGCACCCCACTTCAAATGCTGTCTCCATCTAGTCTCCAAAGCCTCGCTTTCCCAAGCCTTGATCTCCTCCTTTTGGCCACCAGGTGGCAGCCTTTCCCTCTAAATCTTGCTAGGCTCTATATTTGCGGAAGAGAAGCCTGATTACATAGCAGCCAGGAGACAGACAGACAGATTCTCCTTGCAGCTTCTCAGGCACAGCCCAAGTACATCTCCAAACGGCCTTCTTCGCTTTTTCTCGTTCCTAAAAGAAAAAGAAAAACATTGCTGTCGTCTCGGCACTTAGAGGTGGAGGATAAACAGACAGGGAGTTCAAAGCCAACCTGGGCTATATCTCAAAAGGAAGCTTCAGTTGAAATCCCAACTGCGCTCCCTCTCCAGCTAAGTCTGAGCACTTTTCCTAACTTCTTCTCTAAGAAGTGGACATGAGAACACCCCACCCCAGCCCAGCCCCTTTCGGTTAAAAAAAAAAAAAAAAATGGTGTGTACGAGGAAGCCGCTGGCTAGTGCTTTGTAGTAGGCTATTTTCAGTCTTCTGGCTCTCCACCCACCTTAGAGTTTGTGAGGCGTTACCACCATCCTCTCTCCCCTTCCCTCCTTGGCCTCTTCACCCTCTGATCCCAAACCCAGGGGAAGTAAAAGTGACCTCATGCACTCACCAACTGTGGCATTCAACTTAGCTGACCTCATTTGAACTTCCCACACACTGGGAGGCAGATGAGGCCACTAACTGATCAAACCCCACAGGCAGAGCAGACCCCCTCCTAGATGGCTGGACATCCTCCTGCTATGGGTAACTATCTCTGACCCCAGGGTTGGCCGCTCGCTCCACAAACCTTTATGTCAGCCTCATCTCCAATGAAAGTGCAATTTTGTCCTTAAAGAGCCCTTGGCCTGGTGGAATCTGTCCTGTTTACAGTGACAGGAATTAGACAGAGAGTCCGTGTTGTAAAAGCATTTTTTTAAAAAGAGAGGATGAAGGCAAGAAACAGACCCCAAAGGGGACCACAATATTAACCAAGAGATTTGTACTCATCAGTGACCGAACCTGAATTTAAAGGAACACTAGGAACCCAGGAGTATGGCTGATTTCAGGCATGGGAGATTCAAGAGCTGAAAGGTGGCATCTTGACTCTAACACTCAGTTCTGCTTCCCTTGGGATGTGGCCTTTCTCCCAGAGAGGTTTCCTCCATGTGTGGAAAAGCCGGTTACTGCAGCCCAAGCCTGCATCCTTCCAGCAACCATGGCAACAGCAGAGAGAGACCCTGCTCCTCCCTCTGTTGCTAAGAAGACCTTTAATTGTCCGGCTGTAATCGGTGAGAAGTGGGAGGACTCCCAGGAGGATCACTGCCACACACCAGGAGGGGCTTCAGTCACTGTCCATCCTGTCCCTGATAGGGCTGGACACATTTTGGGTGCTCAGAAAAGAAGATAGGTGCTGGGCGTGGGGATGGGGACACAAACAAGCCATTCGGGAGCGGAACACTGCCAGCTGACGATGGTAGAGGTGCTGAGGAGAAGAGGCAGGATCCTGGCTTGGCCTTGCTGGGCATAGAGTGAACAAGAGAGGGTTTGCAGGTGCAAGCTGCACCAAACTGGAATAGCCCAAAGGGCACCTGGCAAAGCTCCCCAGCAAACTTCAACCCACGAACGAACTCTTAGCACACCTCTGGGAAAGCAGGACGTCTACACTAAACACTAGCCAGAGGACCTTGTCCCCTGGACAGGACCATGTCATCTTGGTGGGATAGGAAGCCCTCCATTCTTTTGTTCTGAATCTGGCTCTCCTTCCCACTCTCGGGGAACATGCTCTCTTGTCTCTGTGGGCAATTGTTGGTGAGGTTCTGCTCATTGGTCCATTCTGTATTCTAGAGCAATCTTACTTAAGCTCTGAGATAGTGACACTTGGGGTGAGGCGGCTTTTCATCTGTGGAAGGCTATCATGTGACTTATAAGGATTTAATGTTTCTAACATACTATACAGATGCAATTACATATATATCATATACAAATATGTAGATATGTATATGCACTGATACAGGTACAGGTACAGATAGATGCAGATACAGATACAAACAGATACAGATATAGATACAGATACAGACAGATACAGATACAGATACAGATACAGACAGATACAGATACAGATACAGA
>JADRCH010000008.1:9575261-9790778 GCA_019843965.1 Rhynchomys soricoides
ATACAGATACAGATACAGATACAGACAGATACAGATACAGATACAGACAGATACAGATACAGATACAGATACAGATACAGATACAGATACAGACAGATACGGATACAGACAGATACAGATACAGATACAGGGGAGAAAGAGAGAGCAGCAACCCTGGCCTCTACCTACTAGATTCCATAGTTCCATACCTTATATCACCACCCCCACCTAGCTGTGACAGCTCTCTGACACTGCCAAATGTCCCCTGGGATGTTGTAACCTTCCCCATTGGAGAACCATTTGCCC
Source organism: Rhynchomys soricoides (assembly GCA_019843965.1). Taxonomy (NCBI): domain Eukaryota; kingdom Metazoa; phylum Chordata; class Mammalia; order Rodentia; family Muridae; genus Rhynchomys; species Rhynchomys soricoides. The sequence goes on from JADRCH010000008.1 coordinate 9,575,547, forward strand.
CTGTGCTCTGCCCCCCCCCCCATCTCTGCAAGCTTCAGATGTCCGAAAAGAAAAGCCATAGACCTCTGATCATATAGGCCGATTTACCCACACTCCTCTGGGCTCTGGAACTCCCCTTGTTCTTCTCTTCTAGACTACAACACCCAGGAGCTTTGTTTGTTTATGTTTGAGACAAAGTCCCACATAATACCTCAGGCTGGCCTAAATCTCACTATGTAGCACAAGCTAGCCTTGAACAGACTACAATTCTCCTGCCTCAGCCTCCCAAATACCCTTCAGTGGCTGACTATCCCGTTGAGAAAGAAAGAGTTAATGGTGCTTCCTCCAGCTCTCCCTACCATCAGCCCACCAGAGTGGGGGGCTGTGTCCCGTGTGGAGGAGGCAGAGTCGAATGCTCTGAAGCTGGGGTGGACAGATTCTGTCTACAGTCAGAAATACTCCCATGAGTGTGTTGCCCTGCCAGCTAGCTAGCAAAGCAAGAGGAATGAGAGGAAGATCAGGGAAGAGGAGCCCAGGGTTTTCCATGCACCTTTCCCAGAGTAAAGATGACTGGAATCTGAGGCGGTAGAGCAGTGTTCATTTCCTCAGCCTATCACACCCCACACCAAGGATCACACAGCTCCTTAGAGTCCCATGGAAAAGTATGTTTACGATGCTCCAGCAGTGTTCTCAGGACAAGTCCTGGGGATGCTGTCTGGGAGCTTGAGAACACTTCCAGAGAGCATGTGAGCTGGTGTCCACCAGTCCCCAGCTGGTAAGTCTTCAGGGGACTGCCTTGAGGAGATGGCAGTCTCACAAACACAAATCTGTCACATCATTCTCCCTCCTTGTCATACCCTGCTTGTGTGTGCCTTGGTCCTTGCAGTCTGTGAGGGAAGGGGAGGAGACCATCTTGATTCCAATGCTTAAGAGAGAAAGGTGAACCAATACAAGTCCTGGCCTGCTAAGTGGACCCAGAAAGGTACTGCAGACTTGATTGTGCAGGTGAGCATGTGCCATGTGAGGCCTGTAGCAAGAGCAGCATCCTTCTAGCTCCAGAGCATTCCAGCATACGTTGTGTGCCTGCCCATGTGCAAAGCAGCATATGCTGAGTGCCCAGTGAGCTTCAGTGCGCATCTTCGTCTATGTGCACGCACATGCAGGACTCAAAGGGTGGGCTGTGTATCGGAAGAACACCTCTGTGTTTGTGTAATGCATGGCAAGCCTCTCGGGCCATATGTAACACAAGCTTCAGGTGGTGTGTGCAGACCACATGTATCCAGGTGTGAATAAGTGTGAGGAGAGACACGTTGGGTTCAGAGGGCGTTTGTGGTGTGTAACTAACAGAATGTGCATAACGAAGATGTGCAGGAGGTGCAGCACACACCAAGTGAGTCAAGGGGGCTTCTATTTATTCTTTGATGTTCAGTGGCATGTCTGTCTGCTCTAAGGACAGACAGGAAGTTATGGTTTTAGAACCAATAATTTTTTAGCTGTTTTTCCCCTTTATTTGTTATTTTATTTTGCTTGGTTACTGCATCAATTTTATTGTCTTTTAAAACAATGACTTGTTGCTGGGGCCGAATCATAGAAAACCCAAAATTCATCACTTCTTAAATAATTGGATACCCCAAAAAACTTACACAAATTAAAAGAATGAATAAATTCACCATTGTCAATGCAAATGTCCCGCACACAGCCCACCCTTTGAGTCTTGCATGTGTGTGCACATAGACACAAGCTGAAGCTCAGCAGGCACTCGGCATATGCTGTTTTGCACATGGACAGGCACACAATGTATGCTGGAATTCTCTGGTGCTAGAAGGATGTTGCTCATGCTACAGGCCCCAACCTGGCAAGTAACAACCCAACAGGGGTCAGGAGGGCAAGCACCAGAATGAAAACTGGGTCTTAAGGCTCGGACTTTCCCAGCAGTTAGACAGCAAGAGAGAAGCAGTGAGAGGTTCAGGAACCTTCGGCAGAAATACTGGGACACTCAGCTGTCAGTTAACACTCTACAAAGATTGCTACACTCTGCTCACCAAGATCCACCAGGCTGGGGATTTCTCTCCCATAGCCTAGTCTCCTCAGCTACTAAGTGACTAAGCCACACAGACTAAGGACCAAATTAAGATAAGATATGCACAGGGTATTAAATGTCTACCAAGGAAAGTTAACTTGACTACAAGGTCAAAATCAGATACAAGCTTCAAGGACAAGTTTCTTTTCAATAGGCTGCCATGAGGTGTGTACACTTGCCAGAGCAGAGTGATACTTCAGAATCATCTCATGCAGTAGACAGTTGGTACTTGCATAGTCTATCTAGAAGTATTTGCAGTAGATGATGGAGGGGCCTGGCTAGCTGCACCCCTGCCTACTGTGCTGGAAGGTACACAGTGAGGCCAGGGTAGAAGCTCTTCTCCAAGGAGAGAGAGGATGTAGCAGTGGTCATATCTTGCTCAGAATCGTGCAACACTACATACTTGCTCCTTAATGCTTCATGCACTCCCTGACTCAGCTATGGTGGTAAAGCTGTAACTCTGCTCAGATAGGATCTTCATGATGTAGTCTGTCAGGTCCCAGCCAGCCAGGTCCAGACGCAGGCTTTGGGAAGGGCATAGCCCTCGTAGATGGGCACTGTATGTGTGACCCTATTACCAGAGTCCATGACAATGCACATGCACACGTGCATGAGAACACAGATGTGGTCACATGCATAGGTCCTAGGGGCACCTAAGGGCATACAGAGACAGCACTGCCCGAATGGCCACATACATGGATGGGTGTTGAAGGCTTCAAACAGTCCTTTGATCATCTGTTAGCCTCGGGGTTGAGGAGAGCCTCCGTCAGAAGCACCAGGTGCTCCTCAGGAGCATGCACAGTCGATGTAGGAGGTGTGATTCCTGATCGTCAACATGATGTCCCAGTTAGTGGCAATGCTGTGCCTGAGATTGAACTTCAGGTTCAGGATACTTCTTTTCTTCTGGTCCTCATCGCCCACCATGATAACCCCAATAAGGGAGAAGAATATGGCTATGAGGTTCTGTTGCCAGCAAAGCAGCTTTGCTTGTGCCATAGCCATTGTCAATGACAGTCTCTGCGATTGCTTCTTCCACTGTGATCAGTGGAGCATAGGGCAACAGAGCAATAGTAAAAAGACTCACAGGGAGAGAGATTCCGTTGATCTCTTACAAGATGTGTTTATTTTGCAAGTGCTAGTGGTTTTTTTGGTTTTGTTGTTTGGTTATGGTTTTTGGTTTGTTTTTCCATGTATGTTTGTGTGCTGTGTGTGCATATGTGTGTGTGTGTGTGTGTGTGTGTGTATGTGTGTGTCTAGTATCTATCCTCAGAGTCAGAAAAGGACTTTAGATCTCATGAAACTGAAGTTATAGATGGTTGTGAACTAACATGTGGATGCTGGGTACTGAACCCAAGTCCTCGGCAAGAGCAACAGGTGCTTTTTGTTTTGTTTGTTTTAAAGATTTATTTATTTATTTATTTATTTATTTATTTTATGTATGTGAGTTGCTGTCTTCAAACACACCAGAAGAGGGCATCAGATCCCATTACAGATGGTTGTAAGCCACCATGAGGTTTCTGGGAATTGAACTCAGGACCTCTGGAAGAGCAGTCAGTGCTCTTAACCACGGAGCCATCTCTCCAGCCCACAACAGGTGCTTTTAAGTGTGAAGCCATCTCTCCAGTCCCTTCTTATTTTTTATTCTATGTGCATGGGTACTTTGCCTCTATGTATGTCTGTGCATCATGTGTCTGCCATGCCCGTGGAGGCCAGAAGAGAGCACTGGATCCCCTAGAGACAGGAATCCAAAGATTGTGAGCTGCCATGTGGTTGTGGAGAATTGAACCAGCTGAAAAAAGCAGCTAGTGCTGCTAGCCACTGAGCTCTCTCTCCAGCCCCTAGAGTCAATTATACGAATCTGTGCTTTGTTTGGTCACATACTAGCTACAAACCTTGAGCAAATCTGACACCTCTCAAGACAAGGTTTACTCATTATCAAAAACGGGAAGAAGGGATACTCTCCACCGCCCCGTGAAAGTTACAAAAGCTGAAGAAGATGCAGGGGCATAACACTTTCTCCAGAGGGCGCCCTCCCCAGCCTTAGGGCAAGAAACACATCTTCCAGTATCATCTGAGATCCCTGCAGGACAGGGAAGCAGGCTCTTCCAGGTCCAGCTGTCACACCCCCAATGCTGACCCCTTCCGGGACAGCCCTTTGTCCCACCTTGTAAGGCCCCCATTGAAACTCTTTCCTTAGCCTACAGGGAACCTGCAGAAGAACTGAGGGCCAGCACTTCAAGAACTGAGTTTCAGGGGTCTGGTGTGGTGGCACATGCCTTTAATCCCAGCACTTGGGAGGCACAGGCAGGCAGATCTCTGAGTTCAAGGGTCTATGTACAGAGCAAGTTCCAGGACAGCCAAGGTTACACAGAGAGACCCTGTCTCCAAAAACCAAACCAAACAAACAAAAGGAGAGAGAGAGAGAGAGAGAGAGAGAGAGAGAGAGAGAGAGAGAGAGAAAAGCTCATACCCAGAGGCCCATCCTGTGGTACAAATGCTTTTTGAGACAAACAGAACAGAGACACAGTTGTAGCTACTCAATACCCAGGCCCTAAACCCAGGTGCAAGGCAGGCAAGCCCTTCCCAGTGACAAGTACAAGCATCACCTACAGCACACAGCGTTCCCTGCTGATGTTCACATCTGCCTGCACTCACACATTAAACAATATCTTTACTTTTTAAATTTATTTTATATATGTGAGTTTGTCATTCTCTTCAGACACACCAGAAGAGGGCATCAGATCCCATTACAGATGGTTGTGAGCCACCATGTGGTTGCTGGGAATTGAACTCAGGACCTCTGGAAGGGCAGTCGGGGCTCTTAACCATGGAGTTATCTTGGTCCTCAACAACTTGAATTTGATCCCAGGGACCCACAAGGCAGAAGGCAATAGTTGATTCCCAGAAGTTATTCTCTGACCCCACCCATGTGTCTTGGCATGTACATACACACACATGATAAATTACATAATTAAAATATAAATAACAACAGCAACAGAACCAAACAAGCATAAGACACTGTCATAAACACAGCCCGCATTTGTTTATTTGATTGGTTAGTTTTTTTTGAGAGAGGGTCTTTCAGTATATTTCTCAGGCTGGCCTGAAGCTCCTGGGGTCAAGAAATCCTCCTGCCTCAGCATCTTGAGTGGATGGGACTGCAGACACACACCACTGTAAAAGAATCATAGAGTGGAAAGAATCTTGCTCAACCTGTCTTTAGTGGAAGAGAAGATGTTGATGAACCTGAGCAAGCCCATGGTGTCAGAGCCAAATCTCAGTCTCTGCTCTCTGATGCTCACCTAAGTTTGATACTTCAGAACACACAAGCTACATCCATTTATTCACTGAAGGGTCACTGGGGAGATAGGAGCACATATTCATTGTGCTAAGTCAGACTCCAGGAAGCCTATCTTCTAACTTCAAGTTCCCTGTGGTTCAACCCGACCTTGTCATGGGTCCTAGAGGGGTGAATTGGGGGCTCAAGACAGAACTCGTTGGTGTCCCTTTGCCAGCCTTCTGGCAACTAAGCTCCCATAATGGAAGCTAGCCTGGCTCCCTCTTCAGCAGAGGATGCTGCACAGATGGCATCTTTCCTACCACCTGGAGGAAGGGAGTTCCAGGGCCCATGGTAGGAGGACTTCACTGTATACTCTCCAGGCAGGATCTGTGTCTATGCCAGGCGGAACCAAGGAGAGATGGGATTTGCTTCCCACACACAATTCCCTGCTGATCTAGACTCTCACCTGCTCTACTGAACGTAGCTTTCCTCTGGGACGACCTCACTACCTGTTAGCCTGCTGACTAGAAATAGTTTCTCTTCTGAGGTGATAGAGTTGGAGATGAAAACTTACAGAGAATTCCTTGTACTCTCAAAATAGCAGTGTACAGATCCCTGCTTAGATTAATCTCGAACTTTACCAAGTTCTCAGAAGCAAGATCTCAGAGGCCGATACAGTCTTCCACATGCCCAGAGTTACATTACGCTAGATACTTAGCATCCTGGAATTTTTTTCTTTTTGAGGTTTATTTATTTATATGAGCACACTGTGGCTGTCTTCAGACACTCCAGAAGAGGGATCAGATTCCATTACAGATGATTGTGAGCCACCATGTGGTTGCTGGGAATTGAACTCAGGACCTCTGGAAGAGCAGTCAGTGCTCTTAACCCCTAAGCCATCTCTCCAGCCCAGCAGCCTGGATGTTTATGCCAAACATCCAGGAGCCCCAGTCAGAAGGCTGGAATGAGCTCGGGATATGGGAAGTGCCAGATCCACACCTGGTACAGAGAGAGTGTGTGTTAAGCCGTTCTGTTTCTAAGATCAAATGAGATCAAGTGTGTGCAGGATGATTGGGCAGTGGACTCAACAGGCCATTTCATTGTTGTTATGGTCAGTGTCACTCCTCAAGGAAGCCCCTGCTTTAACAGAATCAGAAGACCACCAAATGCTTGTTCCATTGTGTCCCCAGCCCATGTCACAGGACAGGCCCTTCTCGGAAGGTCTAATTCTCTACTTCAAGGGCTGTAGGATATGAGAGGGCTTCTGTATTCAGTCCAAACTTGTGAATCCCATATGGTCATGATGACAGTACAAACTCTAAGAGTCAGCCTGCTCTCAAATCCCTAATTTTATGAAAGTGTGTACCTTCAGTGTTCAGAAAAATTTTGGCCCTCACTCTGGAGAGCAGGCTAGACACCAGCCACCTACAGCTGGACTTTTTCAGGGCCACAAAAGGGTCTGTCCAGGAAGGTGGACAGGAGAGGACTTAACCCTTCCTTCCTAGTGTCAGGCTAGCACCTGTGACTTGTAGTCACACCCACACAGAATTAATTTGCTTTGCTTGGGCTACACCAAATTTCTCCCCTTCCCTTTCCTTATCAATGCATTTACTATAAAATATTAAGCTCTGTGAAATAAAAGCTCTGTGAGATATATTTTTAACTCAGGCCATGTGGCATACCAGGATGGGGATGGGGATAGCTATCTGCTGGGTTCATTGTTTAGAAAGCTGTTCCAGGCTCCAAATCAAAAGTTAATAAATAGGATGTCAATACATCATCTTAAGCAATTCAGTGCACTTTTTTTTTTTTTTAAGAAAACCTAGCAATTATTATTATTGTAGTTCAGCCAGTATTGATGGAGAAATATTTCACATGAGACAATGAGAAACCAAACAGGAGTTTAATAAAATATCAAACACAGTGTCTTTTATTACTATTTACTAGCAGTTAGCATTGTGGCCACAATTACACTCTCTCCTTCCTTCTGGAATGTTCCAGTGGCTACTGGAACATCTGAAGGTACGTTACAGACAGCATAGCACTCAGTGTGCCATAGGAGAGCTGCTAAGTACAGGAATTACTCTCTTGCATAACTACTATACCACTGAAAATCCCCAAATGCTTAACTCTGACTTGATGACAGCTACCTAAAATGTAGTCCAGATCCCAATTTCGAGAATAATCTCTAGAATGCTTGTCCTGTGTGTGTGTGTGTGTGTGTGTGTGTGTGTGTGTGTGTTTGTATGCATGCGTGCACATGTGCACGTTTGTCAAGTAATCCAGGATCCCTAGTGGATCCCATATTATATTTGGTTTCTTTCTAACATTTTCAGAGTTCTGGAATGAAAGATAAAGAGCTGTCAAAGACACTTCAAACTAAAACACAAAACTCCTTTCAAGCAGGACCCTTGGAAACTGCATAATTCTCATTCCTTGCTACAGATGGGCAAACTATTCTTTGAAGGGCATATGGGCTCCTAATTATTCCAACAGACTAAAACCATCTGCTTTCTACAAGCAGAAAAATAAAAATGGCCAAAAAGTAGTGACAATAGGCCCTGGGCCCTGACCAGGATACAGTCCCTACCTCCTGAAAATAACCATAACCTGTGGGGAGAAGTAAAGAAAAACTAAAAAACCAAGAATCTAGTCCTTACTGAACTTGTCTCACCGTGGTCCAGGAGGGGAAGATGGGGAAAGACTTTTTTCCTGAAGCTAGAATGGCTCCATAGATGACCTCGGGCGGCAGAGGAAAACACCACATCTCAGCTAGATAACTCTCTATGTGAAGGATGCACAGCCTCACTGTACAGTGGAAGGGGAGGAGGCATAAAGTTATGATAGGAAGGGTGGCTAGGGCCAGCCGCCCCTGACCTATGGCTCATTGGAAGGCACGTAGGTGATGGCCACTTGCCAGTGGCAGTCTCAGCACTGCCAAAGAATCTCAGCTGCAAGTCTCTCAGAGGTGCTAGGAATGTTGGCCTGTACCTAAGAGATCTGGAGAGGAGAGGTGGCTCAGGGGTTAAGAGCATTTGCTGGTCTATTAGGGATCCAAGTTCAGCTTTGCCCTCTGTTGGACTCTGTAGGCACCTGCACGAATGTGGTATACACTCACACAGATACCCACACAGAAACATAAAGTATAACACACACCCACAGTTAGAGAGAGAGAGAGAGAGAGAGAGAGAGAGAGAGAGAGAGAGAGAGAGAGAAAGAGAGAGACTCTTTTGGGTTTTGTTGTTTGTTTGTTTGTTTGCTTGTTTTTGAGACAGGGTTTCTCTATGTAGCCCTGGCTATCCTGGAACTTGCTTTGTAGACCAGGCTGGCCACAATCTTAGAGATCCACCTGCCTCTGCCTTCTGAGTTCTGGGATGAACGGTGTGTGCTTACACCATCCCTCATTAAACATATATATATATATTAAAAGAAGAGGTTATACTGAAGGACAAAGATGTGTGAGGACATAGTTGATCACTGTATCGTTAAAATGGTCAGATAAAGGAGCTTGAGCTAGGAATTGGGTCTCAGAGGAGGACTAGATGCAGGGAAGCCACCAGAGCAGGATGCGAATGCTTCCTGCCTATGTGACTGTAAGGAACATGAACTGGTAGGCTGGGAGAGCAGAGGAGAGTGAATTCTAACTCAGACACTCTGAGCTCCGTTGGTTCCCAGTTAGCAGTGGCCTCCTGCTTCCAAGGAAGTGGAAGTTGATGTGCTCTCTAAACCTCTTGATACTTAAAGGAAAACTTTGGATGTCACACATAAAACAAATTCGAGAAGAATCTAGAAGGAGCTGAGAAGAAGGTAGGGTGACTAGAAGACCTTTCGATCTGAGAAATGACACGGTGGCCAATTCCTCCAGTTTTCCTTTTACATATCCAAGGCTGGGCCCTGGAAAGAGCCAACCTGCACCACCAGGGGTTCTCTTCAAGGCACCAACAAAAGCATGTGCTCTCTCACCCAGGAACAGGAGACAGGACAGAGGAACAGAGACTGGGTATAGTGATGCATGCCTAGAATCCCAACACTTGAGAGGAGAAGGATCGCAAGTTCAAGGCCAGCCAGGCTCACATAGTAAGACCCGGAGGAAGAGAGGGAGGGAGGGAACCCCTGGTTCTGTCCTATAAAAAAAAAATAGAGTGTGGGGACCGTACTCAGGTTCAAATAATGGCTTAAATGGGAAGCATAAAACTGCAGCTTTAGGAAGCTAAGTGAATCGCAAACAAGAGGACTGGAAAGAAATCCACACCAAGGCGTATGGCTAAATTTTTGAAAACTGAGTCAGAATAAGCAAAGTTCACAAGATTACGAGGTTATTTTGGATCTTTGAGTTCATAGCAGCTGACTTAAGGCTGGGAGCAGACTCTGATTGTCAGAGTGAGGGTAGAGATGGCTGTATAGGAAACCATGAGCTTGGAGTCACAACCTTGAGCAATGTGAGAACCTACTTCTCACCACGGAGAACACCCAGCAGCAGTTTCCAGAGCGGTGCACACAGGGCTCTTTTGACACGGTGGTCACACTATATCTTTGGTTCCTTAACCCTTCTGTTCCCTTAGTCTAGAACAGAGGTTTCTCAATCTGTGGGTCAAAACCACTTTTGGGGAGGTGAGTGTCAAACAACCCTTTCGCAGGGATTGCCTAGGACCATTGGAAAACACAGGTATTTGCTTTATAGTTTATAACAGCAGCAAAATTACAGTTACGAAGTAGCAATGGAAATAAATTTAAACTTGCGGTCACCACAACGTGAGGAGCTGTAGTAAAGGGTCATAGCATTAGGAAGGCTGAGGACCACTGCTCTAGATGTACCATCAGCCGGGCAGTGGTGGCGCATGCCTTTAATCTCAGCACTGGGGAGGCAGAGGCAGGCGGATTTCTGCGTTCAAGGCCAGCCTGTTCTACAGAGTGAGTTCCAGGACAGCCAGGGCTATACAGAGAAACCCTGTCTCGAAAAACCAAAAAACAAGAAAGAAAAAAAAAAAAGATTTGTTTTGGCTCATGGGATCAGATTGTTCACTAAATGGGCACTGACTCCATTGCTCTTAGGTCTGTGCTGAGGCATAAACATAGCATAGGGGAAGGAAGGAAGGAAGGAAGGAACAAAAGGGGGCAGGAACAAGTATACCCTTTGAAGTCCCACCCCAGTCCCCTGCCATGACCCACTCTCTCTGACTAAGCCGACTAAGCCCGTTTAGAACGAATTCATCAATGAATGAGCACATTGATGGATTTACCACCATCTTGTTCCACTTGCCTTTGGTAGCACCCCAAGTCTGGACCAAGCCTTTAGGGGGGATGCCTTATTTATTTATCCTTGAGACAGGGTCTAACTGTGTGACCCTGGCTGACCTGGAACTTACTATGTAGGCCAGACTACCCTAGAACTCTCAAGCATCCACCAGCTTCTGCCTGCCAAATGCTTGGATTAAAGGTGTGTGCCATCACACATGGCTGGAACACTTTCTATCTAAACCATAATACCTGCCCTTAAAGAACTTCATGTCTCAGGGCTGAGCCAAGCTCTTTGTTCTAGTTTCATTACTGTTGCTATGATGAAACACCCTGACAAAAATAACTTTAAGGGAGAAAGAACTTCTTTTTCTACTTTAAAGTCCAAATGACAGTCCATTGCCATGGGGAAGCCAAAGCAGGAACTTGAAGCTGCTAATCACAGTCAAAAGCTAACTATTTGTTAAAAATCAAAGCATTCCTATTTGTTAGTGCTGAGCTCACGATCTAAGCTTACCTACTTCAAGACTCAGCCCCACAACAGGCAGGCTCTCCCACTTCAACTAAGATGATCAAGACCACCCCTCAAAGACAATCCCACAGGCCAACCTAATCTAGATGATTTCTTGTTAAGACTCTCTTCCCAGGTGGGTCTAGATTCCATGGGCAATTAATGGCGCACACTTTTTATTAATCTCAACACCTGGGAGGCAGAGGCAATCGCACAAAGAGTTCTAGGACAGTCAGAGACTCTCAAAAAACCAGTGAGGTGGCACAGCGTCGTCGCCCATCACACACACAACAAGATGAAGGAAACTTTCAAATAGGGTTTGTGGTTTGATCCCTGCCTACTCCACCCAGCCACCTAGTGGAGACAGGTTATCTGGGTTTAAACCACACCTCTACATCCTTCTTGCTGTGTGATTTGTAACATGCACGTGCTCGGCTCAACTTCACGTGGCTACATTTCTGAGGATTCAGGGTCAGAACCTGCAAGGTGTACAGGTAAAGAGCAGCCCACTTCCATCATCTCTAGCGGTTGGGCTAGAGTTTAATTTAAGCTTCTGGGTACCATGGCGATGAAGTGCTATAAATACCCTGGGGAACTCACAGCCAGTCCGCTAGTTATTGCGCTCACACGCCACCCCCATTTCCCACCAGGGCTCTGCAGAAGCTGCTGGGGTAGGAGTGGAAGAGAGCACGCCTGCGCTCTGTGCGCCAGTTCCCGCCCTCTGCTCTCAGGCTTGCTTTCTCCTTGCGCACCACCCACCCCTTGAAACCACGGTTTCATCTCCGCCTCCTACAGTGCATAATTCATTTCCTCCCCGGTGAAAGACATAACAACTCCCAAGCCCCAGAGGACTCTTTGATGAGACAGTTAAAAATAGGATGGATGCAACCTGTCCTGCCAGCTCCAGGATAGCCACTGGTGTGGGAGAAATCCAGTCCAGTTAAAGACAAAAAGCAGGAAGAACGGGAGCTGGGAAGGGAGGCAGGCACCATGGAGAGAAAAATGCCCCACTTTCTCTTTCTCTCTCTCTCTCTCTCTCTCTCTCTCTCTCTCTCTCTCTCTCTCTCTCTTTCTCTCTCTCCCCTCCCCCCCAGCCCCCAGCCCCTTCTAGGCCTAAAGTGGGTCTTGATGACAGCTCTGGTGGTGGAGGAGGTGTGTGTAATCTCAGCTTGGAATTCAGATCCCTCAGCCCTCTTAGGCTCTGCTATGGTCTTGACTTCAACTGCTTCCCAAATATCCAGGGCTTTCTCCAATCACTCTGAACTGACACACAACCACATAAAAGTAGGAGTTTGAGGGTGGTCTATGCTAGAAATATTACCCCACTCCTTCCAACCAGATTGTGACCCTGATGTTCCTCTTTTCTAGGTTTCTGGATTTTTTGGGAACCCAAGAGTGAAACCCCACTGGAGAGATGGGGATGGAGCTTAGCTGAGAGCATGTTTTGCAGAAAGCCCTAGAAGGAGGTGGTAGCAATGAGGGGCACAGCTAGGCGTGGTAGATACGTACCTGTAATCCTAGCATTCAGGAGGTGGAGGCAGGAGGATTGGAAGTTCAGGGTCTTCCTCACTTACAAAATGAGTTTGAAGCCAGCCTGGGCTACATGAGATCTCATCTTTAAAAAACAAACAAACAGCCGGGCAGTGGTGGTGCATGCCTTTAATCCAAGCACTCGGGAGGCAGAGGCAGGCAGTTTTCTGAGTTCGAGACCAGCCTGGTCTACAGATTAGGCACAGAACTCTTTCTCTTCTGGAAAATAAGAAGGCTGTCTTAGACTGGGGGCAACTTGTTTCTCGGCACTGTGTTACACACTGAGGACCGAGAGGTAAATTAGAAATGTCTTCTGCCTGGACTCTCCTGTTGCCAAAGTTTCCTCTACCCAGACTTTCTCTCTGGCTTTGAATGTATTTTCTCATTCTTGAGACCACCAACTCCAGGGTACGATTATGAACCTCAAGTAACACATGACTGAAGAAAGGGGACACTATTGGCTCAGTCACAGAACATAACAGTGTGTGTTCTCCAGGACATGTGAGTTGGAGGCATGAGGTAGGGAGGTATAGGCACTGAGCAGGAAGACAAATCCCAGGAGAAGTTTTCCAAGCCTCTGGCCCCTTAAAGGATGCAGATGCCAGCCAGAAACCACTTCTGAAACAGCTGTTTTCTCTCCCTATCTCTATCTGTCTCTGTTTTTCCATCATTCCTGCTAACATTTACTTTATTGTTTTTTTTGTTGTTGTTGTTGTTGTTTTATTGTGTGGTTATGTACATTCGATTGCTGGTACCTTCAGGCCAGAAGTGTCAGATCCCCTGGAGCAAGAGATATAGACAGTTACAAGTTGCCAAATGTGAGTGCTGGGAAGGAATCCATGTCCTATTAGAAAGCAATACATGCTCTTACCCAGTAAGCATCTCTCCAGCTTCCCTCCCTTTCTTCTCCTCCACCCCCACTCAATTTCCCCTCCTCATTCCCATGAAATGTTGCCCCATCTCTTAAGACATGTTCGGGGAAATGGCCTTTCTTGGTTGTTGCAGTGAACACTGGCTTTAAGACCATGACAACCTGTGGTGTTGTCTCCCATGAGCTACCGAACAGTGAATGCAAATGCAGACTTGGTGTAGCTGGTAGTCTCTGCTCAGTCCCAAAGATATCCACACTCTTGACTTTGTTTTGTAAGTCAGAGAGTCCTAAGAGGAAGGCCAGGAAGGCTGCTCGTCTTCAGTTTGGATTCCTGTGGTTCAGTCACCTGTAGAATAACAACCAAGTCAACCTATCACAAAGCTCAGCAGGTTTTACCTCTGGCATGCTTGCCCTGGGCCTCTGAATGCCTGGAGATAATTCACTGGGCATTGCAGGGGGGCAGGCCACCATCTGTAGATTACATCACCCCCTGCTTGCAGCTTCCGGGGAGATAACCTGGGATCCTAAGGCCTAAGCTTTAAGGAACCAATTCCTAGTCCAAGGCATGGTCTAAAGGTATAGAGGAACAAACCACCTGGAAAATGCCAGGTGGTGAGCATCTGGCATAGATAGGAAGCTTGGGAAACACACATACACACACACACCCTAACTGGATGTGTCATAAGCAGCCAAGCATACTTTTCAGGAAGGAAAAGACATGGGTTGTTTGTTTGTTAAGCAGAAGATAGTTCAGTTGAGCCACACTTTATAAAAGTGTGCTGGTCGTCAGTTATCCAGGCTAGACCCCTTGGTGATGGCTTAAGCCATTATTTTTCTCACTGCATTTTGCTTTTCCCAACCAGTTGAAGAGACTCTAAGTTATCACATTTTTCTCAGAGGGAGAGGCAGGAGGATGCTGAGCTCAAGGCTACCCTGGACTGCATAGCAAGAATCTAAAAAATGTTCTGAACCCAGATGTAAATGCAACAAAGGGTTAATGGTTGACCAGTAGTCTCACTGGTGCTAGGATGCTTGTGCCTCTTCTTAGCTCCATCCCTGGCCAGCTTGAAGTTCAGTTTCCTCATCTCCAGAATGAGTAGATGTATACACTACCCTATCCCAAGGCTTTGTCCTGAAGATTAACTGAGATCATACATGGAAACACAAGCCTCATGTGAGCAAATGTTGGAAGTGATGTCTCACACTTGTAATCTCAACACTTGGGAGGCAGAGGTAGGAAAAGAAGATAACCATAGTTCAAGGCTTGATCTACATGGTGAGTTCCAGACCAGCCAGAGTGATATCTTTGCTGGGGTAGAGTTCAGGAGGATCCTTGTCTGGCAAGAGTGATGCCCTGGGTTTGATCCTTGACAGCACCGGGGGGGGGGGGGGCGAGAAGTATTTATAATTGTGAGGGCTTTGGCCCCTCAGGAATTCTAGAGGAAGGGAGAACTCCAGAGGTTGTGTGGTGAGGACCTCCCTAAGATCTGAGATCCCAGGCTTTGAAGCATAATATTGATGGAATGAAAAAGGAGCTACACTCCTCCCCTATGTCCTCGGGGCATTTAGGCTTGGGGAGCCCACCCTAAAACGCCTTGTCTGTCCAAAGGAGCTGAAGCCCAAACGGGATCCCCACACAGTACAGGGAGTTGACTGGTTACTCCCCACATTAAAGGATTCTGACAAGGCACTGGACTTCATTCTTCCAGGCAAGCTTCCTGCCTCAGGCATAGTTAAATTTGCACTGGGGGAAACACCAGACCTAAGAGGGAACAGGCAGGGCAAAGTCGGAGGATTCTTGGCTGGATGACTCCATCTTCTTTTATCCTTTAATTCAGTATAGTTAGTGTCTCAAGACATTTACTTATTCTTGTTTTAGGGTTTGCTTTTACTTTCTTCCTTCCTTCCTTTCTTTCCTTCCTTCTTTCCTTATTTATTTCTTTATTTATTCCCCCCACCCCGTGTTTGCTATTTTGACTCAGCCTGGAACTTTTGGTTTTAAGTAATCCTTCCTCAGCCTCTTGAGTAGCTGAGAGACAGGTGCACTTCACTATGACTGGCAAAATATGTCCTTCCTTCTCCTCCCTTGCCACCGGCGGGAAGTCCTCTTAGGAAAGCAGATCCATAGCATTCCTAATTTTAGGGACCCTAAGGAAAGCCAGCTACATTTGCAAATTACGGAGGGGAGGGTTGAAACAACACGGGGAGAATTGAATAGGAGGGAGACAGATGGTGTGAGAGTGCTGGGGGAAGGGACGAGAGATCCTGGAAAACTTATGTTCGCCGATTTGCAAGAATGTTTTCACTTAACCACTTCTTGCCTGACTCCTGATTCTATAGCACAGAAAACAGGGTGTGTCAAGATTTGGGGCCACATGCGCCCAGAGCCTGGACAGTCGGCCTGGAGAGAGCCTAGCCTCCTGGAGCAGAACAGGGGTGGTCGGCGATTGGGACTGTCCCACGAGGGGGCGCGTCTCGGGCTCTAGGACCCGCCCTCGCCGCGCTGGGCGCGGGGAGGAGACCCGGGAACCCCGGAGCCCGGCGCTCCGCCTCCCGTTTCCGGGGCAGCGCAGTTACCTGCACAGCCGGAGCCACACCTGGCGGAGGCAGAAGTCTCGGGGCGCGCGGCGGGGCTCCGGCAGTGGCTGAGGGCGGCGGCGGCGGCGTGGAGCGCGGTGCGCGGCGGCAGGGACAGGCAGGCGGCGGCTCGGGCCGCCCTCCCGGCTGGCTGGCCGCGTACTCGGGTCGGCTGGGCGCCGCGGCGGGCGCACATGGCAGCGTGAGAGGAGGGCGGCGCGGGGCTGGGGCCGCAGGGCCGCATGGACAGAGGCGCCACTCCGGCCGGCCCCCGTTAGGGCCCCCGATCCGCGGGCGCCACCCCCCGATCATGCTGCCTCGGCGGCCGCCTGGACCCGAAGCGGCCGGCCCGAGCCGCTGAACCCCGTGGCAGCCGCGAGCTGCATGGGGGAGCGCGGGCCAGGCTCGGGAAGATGCCCCGGCCGGAGTTGCCCCTGCCGGAGGGCTGGGAGGAGGCGCGCGACTTCGACGGCAAGGTCTACTACATAGATCACAGGAACCGCACCACCAGCTGGATCGACCCGCGGGACAGGTAGGACCCGGAGTGCTCCGACTCGGACCCGGCACCGCGCCTGGGCCGCACCTGCCCTTGGTGTGCAGGGGGACTCTGCGTGTCTCTTAACAGGTCTTAGTTTGCACCCCTCCACACCCTCACCCCTCCTTGAGCTGTACTCCTTCCTGCCCTAAGAACTGCAGAGAGGGGCGGACGCCAAGCGGACCGCCCGCAGCCAGCCCCAGGTGGAGGACTTAGGCCCTAGTGGCACCTGCCCAGAGTTTTGACCTTAAGCTCTAGCAGGGTCCCCGACCCCTTTGGAGAGCGAGGTCTGGCCAGGGAGAAGGCAAAGACCAAGGCAGGTGAAGCGAATCTTCCCCGGGGACTCCCTTGGCTGAGAGGGGGTGGTTCTGGCATGGAGGGGTGGTAGGGAGCCCACGGGTCACTGGGAGACTACTGGAGGAAGGACGTTCTGTTTGGCGAAGAGAAAGCAGCTTTTTGACAGGTGCTTCGTTGGCTGCCGAGAAACGCTTTGGAGCAAGTCTGGGGAAGCCGGAGGTGGGAGGGGAAGGAGGGAGCGCCGGGGAGGGCAAAAGAGGGAGGCTGGTTCTCCAGGAATCTCACAGCAAGTTGGAAGCTGTTAGGATGCAGATAGAGGTGAGAGGCCTCTGGCAAAGCCCTGCCCCTAGCCTCCTCTCCTCTCTTTCTTCCTGAGGCCAGAGGCTCTTCAACAATCCTGACCTTGGTGGGCACCTCTCCGGGTATCTGTAGCTCGAGCTTTTACTGAGGCCGGTAGAGTCTTATCATCCCAGACTCCTTCCCACTTTCAACTACTCACACCTGGCCCACAGCTGCCCTGGGAGGAGGGGAGTCGTCCTTTGCTGAGAAGGTGTGTGGTCAAAGTGTCCTAGGAATGTTGCATTTTTCACCTGGCCCGTGACCTTGGGGGCTTGGTGCTGGTGAAGCCACCCTGGTGAATTTGTGGGACCTTTCATCTTATGGGGTTCAGATGAGGGGATCTGAGAAGTCCAGAATGGGGTATATAGCAAGATGAGGGTTAAAGGGGGAAAAAAGCAGAAAGCAATGAGTTCACTTTCTCTTGAGTTCATTCATTCATTCATCATTTCTTGAGCTCCAAATCTTTGCTCAGCACTAGTCTTCTTCATGTAATTTGGAAGAGAAAAATTTAATACTACGGAGTGTTAGACAGGATACTTTAGTCTTTTGGCCTCGGTTTCCCTTTGCGTCTGATTAATGGTTTGCTTGGAAAGGAAGGAGTAATAATAGGAACCCAGGAGATAGAAAGGCAGGCCAGCCAGGGCTACATAGTGAGACACAAAAGTTGGACACATGCCTCACCCCACCTCTTCCCCCTCTGTGTGTGTGTGTGTGTTTAATAATGGTGTGTATGCATGTCTAGTAGCTTGTGTGCATGAGGAGGTCAGTGGGCAACTTGTAAGAATCCATTAGCTCCTTCCGCCGCCTGTCGATCAAACTCAGGGGTCAGGCTCAGTGGCAAAAGGCTTAGCCCACTGAGCCATCTCACCAACTCACAACTCCAATTTCCCCTTGTTTATTTATTTGTTTGTTTCTTGCTTATTTACTTCGGATCGTTGAGATAAGATCTTTTTTTTGGTTTTTTTGGTTTTTTGTTTTGTTTTTCGAGACAGGGTTTCTCTGTGTAGCCCTGGCTGTCCTGAACTCACTCTGTAGACCAGGCTGACCTCGACTCAGAAATCCGCCTGTCTCTGCCTCCCAAGTGCTGGGATTAAAGGTGTGCGCCACCACTGCCTGGCGGAGATAAGATCTTAACCAGGTAGCCTTGGCTGGATTGGAGATCTTCTTGCCTCTGCCTCCAGAGGATTTGATTTGCTCTTAGTGTTTGGCTCTTTCCATGTATTATTAGCCTCTAATCTTGTCTGTTCTTCCCCAGGCCTCTCAGAGCAAAGTACCCAGGAGTGGGGGTGGGGGTGGATCACTATGTTGGTGAGCTTGACAACTTGTTACTACTTAGAAGAATTTCAAGCTTATGTGTCCTACAACATAAGTCCCTGAAGCTAAGCCCAAGGTGCTGCTAGCAGTAGGGTGGTGTGTTCACAGGTGAGCACCTCTTTGCCGGCCTTGATGATGACCGTGCATCTGAGGGAATGGTACAGCATAGAAAACTTCTCATACCAGTCATCCATTGTCCTTGGAAGAGGGCAAGTGGGTAGCTTCCCAAGAACTGGTTTGACAAGAGGAAAATATGCCAGGTTATAGAGTTCTGTACCACGTTTGTGGCTTCCTAGTGTATATCCACCTGAAGTATTGCTTAATTCCTGCCTTTGCATCAACTCATTAAGAATGTTTTGTATCTTTTTCATTTATGGGAAACTAGCAATATCTATTGCCATTGATAGAAAAGAATCTTTAAAAAGATACAATTTTCCGTTGACTAGACTACTTACTATGAATCACCTTCTGCACCAGGCCAGACCCCAGTAACTTGTTTTTAGGCAGATTGCCTTGGTGAGAAGTGACAGCCGTAGCAGTGCTTGACAGGGCTGCTCACATCATTTTCTTCATCCCACTTGCACTGGGTTTCTACGGAGCCCCTGGGCTTGAGGTGAGGGCTAAGGATCACTCTGTGGCCAGCTTTGAGAGTTTTGGGGCGCAGCTACTCAGCATGCTTGCTTCTCATCTTTGGAATGCATGGGCTCATTGCTTAACCTCGGTGAGGTTTGAGTGCTCTTCGTGGGTGATGAAGCAGTTGGCTAAGTTTTCTGCATGAGGCAGCCGGCACTGTGGTTTCAACCTTCCAGTCTCTCCTTACTCCAGCTGACTATGAAAGAAAAGGAATTAGGTAGAGATAGCTCAGGAGCGTAAGCTTGGGGCAATTTAACAAAGCTTAAAAGAGCTGTAGGGGTTATGTGAGGGGCTAGGGAGAAGAGGTAAGTTCTCCCAGAGTAGTTAGTTACAGCACTATAACTAGTTAATGGTGTAAAACAAACAAATGAAACAACATATTTAAGAAAATTCCAAAAGAAAAAAAAATTCCCAACAACGGGCAGTGGTGGTGCACGCCTTTAATCCCAGCACTCGGGAGGCAGAGGCAGGCGGATTTTTGAGTTTGAGGCCAGCCTGGTCTACAGAGTGAGTTCCAGGACAGCCAGGGCTACAAAGAGAAACCCCGTCTGGAAAAACCAAAAAGAAAAAAGAAAAAGAAAATTCCACTCCTTAAGAGTGTGTGTATTTGAGTGCACATCACAACCATGCCGGCCCATTTCCCTGAATTTCAAAGAAGTAAGTCAAATGGTCCTTCAGTTGGAAAAGGGATTTCTCAGCCACCAAGGACAAAATAGTGTCTCCGGTTACCAACCCTAAAGAATGTCTTGGCACATTCCGCCCTCTGGGACTAAGCTGTTTTGTGTGCTGTCCATGGAGCTGCTGGGGGTAGAGAATCCAGTTTTCAGCTCCCCCGTTCACCAGGGGGGTGGAAGAGCAGCCAAGCAGCCAGCTTTGCCAACTCTCTCCCCTTTTCACCCAGTGAAGACCGGGAGGCTGGAATTCCTGAGGACCGTTGTCCCAACAACGGGAGAGGGTCCAGTGGGCAGTTTGGACCCTGCCCACTGGGCCAAAGGCTGCAGTAGCACCCAGGCTTCACCCAAGTCAAGGGCAATCAGGGGAGGGACAGGTCCCCAGAGAACCAGATGCTGCAGGTCATACCTGAACACCCCCTTAGATCTGGGTGCCTTTTGCATCTGAACATAGGTGTTTCTGGAAGCTGCCAGCCAAGGACCAGCCTCCTGCTGTGTTCAGCTTCGTGGTATGCAAAAACAAATGCACCAATTGTTCAAGGAGGAAGGATTGTGGGGACTGACTCTACAGAGAAGATTCCTGAAGCCTGCTCCCTGGTTTTCTGTTCAGAGCTTGCAGGATTCCCTGGGAACTCTGAACATTTTGGGGGGGTCCAGTAACAAGTCCAGTAGCTCAGGACTCAGCTCTCTCAACTGCTATTGTCAAACAGCCAATGTTTATCAATATCAATGTTTATCAGCCTATTCAGAAATAATGTTTGTTGTAGGAGCTTAAGTCTACAGTAGGTGAAGGTCTTCATCGGTGTTCTCTTAGTCCTGTGGAAGAACATGACTCTTCCCCATGAATAAAGGAGGGCTTCTTCATATCATTTCTGGGCCCAGTGAACTCCAGGTTCATAACTCCTGCCATAGAGAAACTTGCAAACGGCTTGTCACCCTCTCTAAGCCCTTTGTTTGGTGAACAGATAATGGTTGAGCATTTATTATATATTCAAGAGGGCAGCTGAGAGAAAGCTTTCCATGGGCTGTTAGTTCTGTAAATCCTCCCAGTCAGCCCTGGGACTTGAATTATCTGAGGTTCTGAGAGACTAAATACAGTGGAGCCACACATCTTTATTTACTTCTTAGTTTTTAATAGCATTGGGGATTGAACCTTGGACCTCAGGATTGCTAAGCAAATGCTCTACCACTGAGCTACTGCCCCAGATGGTATCACCCAACGTTTGCAAAACTATATGAATGTTAGGTAGGCTGAATCTAGACAGAACCTGTTTTTCCTAGTTTTATTTATTTATTTATTTTTGCATTCATTTTTATTTTCTGTGCATTAGTGTTTTGGTGTATGTCTGTGTGAGGGTGCTGGTTCCCTTGGAACTTTAGTTATGTGCTGTCATGTGGGGGTGCTGGGAATTGAACCCAGGTCCTTTGGAAGAGCAGCCAGTGCTCTAGACTTCTGATCCACCTCTCCAGCCCCTCCTATTTGTTTTAACTGATTGATTGATTGATTGATTGATTTAGTGGTGTTGGGGTGGAGCTCACATTTCAGCTTCCAGCCCACGATGACTTGCTGACTCAGGACCTGTGCTCCACTGCGTCAGGAATTTGGCTTTGGGAAATGGAACTGAGTCGAGAACAGTTTCACTTCCCTGTGGCCATTCTGATGTGGCCATGATCAACCGGGTGGCAAGTATGCATAATGGAAATAGGGGTGGGTGTTTCGATCCTGGAGTCTTGGGTCCACCACTTGGCCTCTAGTGACCTTGCCAAATGTCCATATCCTCTCTGCACCTTGGTTTTGCCTGTTTGTTTTTTATTTGTTTGTTTTTGCACGAGGAGTTACACATAAATCACCAAAGGAGGCTGTGTGATCTGAAGAAGCAGAAGCAGGCAGGGTGGCTGGTCTTCATGGAGGCCGGCATGCAGGAGGCACTGGAAAATGTCACTTCTTCAGCTTTTACTAGGGAAAGTACCTGTGAGACTCCTAAATCAACCAGAGGCTGGGTCTCCACCCAGCTGTGCAGTTGGAATGGGCCTTTCTGATGACGTAATCCAGGCTTCTGATTTCACTGATGAAACTCAGACAAGTGACTTAGCCAAAATCACACAGCAAATCAATTTCAGCCTTGAGTAAAGGTCGTTGCCCCTCTTTCTCTTATGGAAACTTCCCCTAAATACCAGTTTCAGAGTCTTGTAAACTATGGTGATTTGGTGAGCTGTCCATAATCATTTTTGGCTGTGCTAGACAAGCAAGCCATTTGTGTACAGTGTCTCAGGAATTTGTGATACACGGAACAGCAAAAAGCTAGCGATCAATGAGAATTACTGTTTTTATTGGTTAATGTGGATTTAGGGACATGGATTTAGGAACATTTTGACTGTTGTCACGTTCCAAGTTTACATTGTGACGCACTTGCTTAGGTGGGAGTGTCACAGGACTGCTGGGGAGTTTGCCCAAAGCTGTGTGTTTCATGCTTACCCTTCTAATGTCCCATACATACACACTTGCAACACTAATACCTGTGTGCAAGTAATTTGAGAGCTTTTCTACAGTATCCAGGTTTCAGCTTAGCCAGACACGATGGAATACTCCTGTAATCCCAGCACCCAGGAAGCTAAGGCAAAAGAATATTGCGTTTGAGGCTAGCCTGTGCTATATAATACCATGGCATCCCCATTCCATGAACACCCACTATGCAAGGGAACATCTTGTGTCTGTTGTAAGAAGTGGGTTGTAAAACACTACTCGAGATAAACGAGAAGAAACAAAAGAGGTTTCGAAGCCCACCGAGTGTTGAATTTTAACTCTGAGCTGCTCTGTGGGTTCAGCATTTGTATCAGGATCTCCTTTGGTCCTTTCAACATCTATAGGAAGTCAACAGGATCACCGTTCCGTCTTCAGATGGGCAAACTTAGAAAGGTTAAGTCAAAATTAATACCCAGCAAAGTGGATCTCTCAATCAATACCCTATCTATTTAGCAGTAGCCTGCTCCAACTTGATCTATGTCAGGCCCACAACAAGCCCTTTGACAAGCTGGGCTGGAGTTACTGAGTACTCTCAGAACAAGCAAATCTGACATTGATCTCAGGGGAAGATGCCACTAAAGTCCCTTGACTGGAGAAGCTAATGGTGGCCCCTGTGGCAGCTTAGGAGATTGTTTAGAATCTATTCAACCTTCTGGGCACAGAAGCAATGAGGATGTGAGACCAGAGAAGGAGGCAGAGACTCTGAAAGATACAAGGTTGTGCAGTGAGGTCACGGTCAGTCTCCAAGTCTCTTGGGCAAATCTGCCAGCCAGGGAATGAGTAATGGAGGAGGAGGAGGCAGCTCTTCTCTGTCCTTATCCCTCCCCCTTCCAGGAGAGGGCTTAGCCAAACTGACCTGATTTTCCAATCCCCTAGGGTCCCAGGTAGCCGTGAGAGAAACACTGCCCTTTTGAAGAGAGAGAATCAAGTTCCCTTCGTTACCAGGAAAGCTGGCATGTCAAATGCCAGGTGCACAGAAGGAGAGACAGGCTTGACTGTGTGAGAGCAAGAGGTGGCCAGCATGTTGCCTCAGGGAGACTCCATGGGCAGGATCTTCAGGGAAGACTAACCTAGTGGCTGGTGGCTGTCTGTATAGCCGGCAAGAACTTGATGAAAACACGTGGCACCTTCTCAGCTCCCCTTACTCAACCCTCTCGCAGCCAGGGGTCCAGATAAGTGGAATCAACTTCACTTGAAGACCTGGCTTCAGCAGTGTTTCTGGCACTGGCAAATGGCTCTTTGAAGAGGGTGCACTTCCCCCTGCAGGGGACCAAGAGCTGGCTCTGTGCTGAGTCTGCATGGGAAGGCCACACTGTGCCTCTCCCAGTCTTGAATCCTTGTTTCAGAATGTGATGGCGGGAGAGAAAAACTATGATTTTTTAAAAAAATCAATTAACCTCCAAATAGAAGCCATTTAAGCCTTTAGCTCCTAGTCAGGAGCCCGCTTACCAACAGAACCTAGTGAGACCGGGAGGGTAGAGTAGGCATTCAGTGTGGTTGAATAAGGAGAGTGAGTACTCTATAAAGATGCTGGTCTGGGAAGAGGAGATGGCTTGAGGGAATGGGGAGGGGGAGCAAAAAGAAAGGACGAGTGTGTGGGGTCACGTGCTCTCCCCCACCCCCAGTGCCTCCTAGATGCTTCTACCCATGACATCTCCCAGTTGGGAAGAAACGGGATCTTTCAGTTTCAAATGTCTGCCAAAGAAAAGGGACCGAGGCTTAAATTCTCACTCAATGGTCAGCCAGGGAGGGGGGAAATGAAGCTGTGTCAAGATTAGGGACACCTTTGTTGGCTTTTTCTTTCTCTTAGCCCTCCATTCATCACTGGCTGGCAGCAGGGACACCAGGCAAGCAGCAGCTGCTGAATTTCCCCAGTCGGCTGCCTGCTGTTGTCCCGCCCCGGTTTGGTGGCAGTCTCTCCCCCACCCCCACCCAACACCTTGGCTTCTCCTGTCCCTGGGCCGTCATTGGAGTATCCCTGGGATTCACCGGACGACTGGCAAACCAACTTGGAAGGATAAGATGTCAAGATCCAGGCGTCAGGTGTCTGTTCAAATGAGATGATTGAAATAACCTTCCTACCCTGCCTCGACGGCAGCTTTATCGAGCTCCCTGAGCGTCTCTCTGTGTACTTCAGGAATGGTTTGCAAACTCAAACCAATGCAGTTTGAGTTCTGAGAGAAAGGGAAACCGAAGGGAAGGGACTTTAGTAAATAGGTACAGCAAAAGAAATAGACATAGCTGTCAATGTACATACTGTGTCTCTCTTAGAGTAAAACACATGCATGGTTGTAGCTCACCATAAGTACACGGTTCCCTGCACTTCATAAAGATCACTGGAGGGCACTAAGTTGAGTCTGGCACTCTTGCTACTAGCAAATGACATTAAACTGACTCCTTCTCCTTAACTGTAAAACAGGGAGATGTAAAAGTTTGCTTGGAGAGATAACACTAATGTGTATGATCACAGCACCCTGTCTAATACCAGGCTTTACAAGTGAAGCCATTACTAACTAAGAAGACTGACTTAGCCACCTGTTTTAGTGTAGGAACTAACCCCACCATTTCCTCCTTCCCAGCTAAAGTCTCTCAGTGTCTATAGCTCCCTTGAACCAGGCTGACATGGGTGCTTGCCAACCATCTTGGCAGCACTCACTATATAAATAAATCAATAAACTTTTCCTCCTGGGTCTTATCAGAGGCAAGCCCTTCTTTGGAATTTCTTGAGTGAAGTGACTTGCGGGTGAGCTGGCACCTGGAAGGTGTGCATGAAGCAGGCGTAATGAATTTGTGCCTGTCGTGGCAGAGCTAAGATGGAGCATTCTCTTGTAACTGCTTTGTTGGCAGGTCACTTCCCTCCATCTCTTTGCCTTTAGCTGCTGGAGAATATGGGAATTTTGGCAAGCTTGGGGTGCAGAAGAGCCCCCAGTACTTATCAGTCCCACCCAGCCAGGTGTTGGCCATTCACTCCACAGGTATTTATGGAGTGGCCTGCGATGCTGGGGATCAGAGCAAAGTCCCACTGTAGTGGGGTGGATGCTTGGTTGAGGAAGACTAGCCAATAGTTAAGCAGATAGTTGCATTATGACCTGGGACTTGGGTCTCTCAAATTCCTTTACCCATGTGAGGAAAACAGACACACCATGCTGGTGGTATGAAGTCTGAATTTGGAAACTGGAGACCTTTGTGCCCGCCGGAGGGTGTTCCTGAGCTTGCTGTGGTGAGCTGGTTTGAATGCTGGGAAGGTAAGTTGTGAAGTACGAAGTCTCCAGTTCATGGATTGGTGAGTGACATAGCATTCACTGAACTATGCAAATACAGCTAGAGGTGATGGGTCCCTTTGAGTCCATTTCCTTCCCCCTCCCCCCCCATCTCATCTCTTGTTAAATGACTGGATGTCATTTAACAAATAATTATTGGATGGCGTGCCTGGAATATGCCAGCCTGCATTCTCCACTGGTGAATCAGCATCAAGTATCACTATCACTACAAAAGCTGCTGCCTTCCTGAGGCTTATCTTCCAGAGCACTCACTAATCACCAACCTTCAGGAGGCATCGGAAGGCCTCAGAGCAGTGGTCCTCAACCTTCCCAATGCTGCTTGATGACCCCTAACCATAAAATTGTTTTCTTTGCTAGTCCATAACTGTAATTTTGTACTGTTATGAATTGTGATATAAATATCTGTGTTTTCCGATGTGGTTTCAGATGACCCCTGTGAAAGGGTCATTTGATGCCCCCCCCCCCCCAAGGGGTGGAAAATCACAGGTTGAGAACCACTGACTCAGGAAGTAAAGAAGGGAAGATGGAGAGTCTAAAGTCACTCTGGGAGAGTCAAGACCCCGCCTCCAAAAGAAAAAGAGAATAGAAAATCCTCAGTTGATTCTGGGGTGCTGCTAGATCAGAGAATCATAGCTATAGTTAAATGTCTGCTTTCCAGTCGAGTTGGAATGAGATTACGTGGAAGTCCTGTGAGAAGGGAACCCAGGAGAACATCCTCTCAAAGCATGTCATTCTGCAGTTCTACTTGGAAACATCGAGTTGGTTCAGGAAATGGTGGAGTAGGCATCTAGGGGATGTCAGGCGCTTTGCTTTTTGTTGTCTTTCCTCTTCTATACCTGCCTTGGTATTGTTTTCCCGATGTGTGAAGTATAGAAGGCTCCTTGCCTTCTGTGGGTGGGAAAATATCCCACCCCCATTGCATTTATGATGCTTTTAAATCAATTGGCCTAAGCTGTTTAGTGTTGTCAGCCTTGTGGCTAGGCTCAGCTTCCTTTCCACCTGAAGGACTAGCTCGGGATTCTACCCACGCACCTGCATCCACCAGCCCCTTGAAGAGTGACTGCTGGTGTCTCCCCCTCCCCTCCCTGCATCATAGCTTGTTGCAGAACTGATCCTGCCTAATGCTTATTAAGACTTGGCACTGTCAGTCTCTGGGCTGTGTGCTTTGACTGTATCATCCAGCTTCACCCAAGAAACAGTGCTGAGACAAAATCTCTTGCCATCTCCATCCTGATGACCGGGGAACGGCGTGATGGTGGTGGTGGTGTGCCTTGGTTGCAAAGCTACTAAGTAGCAAAACTGTCCTTTGAACCACCTCACCCCCTTCATGTTCCTCACCATTCTGTAAGTCAGGCCACACTAAGCTGTTTAGGAGAGCAATACTGAGTTAGTCTGGTCATTTCAGCCAGAGCTCCCTTTGCTTACTGTGATCCCTTCACAGCTACTTAAAGTCGTCTAGGGCTTTCTGATTGGTCTACTCCTGTTTTAGCAGATGTGTCTCTCAGTATGCAGGGCTGCTGTGCTCTTCTAAGGCCACTTGGTTTGTCAGCATCCCTCCAGGTAACACTTTCCTTGGTTTCAGTCCCTATCCACAGTGCTGACTTCCACCTTCTTAAAGAGCCTCTTATGCTTAATGGAGCCCAATCAGGTGATTTGGGTCCAATCCTTGTTTGGCAAGAACCAAGTCTCCTTGTGGTTTGGGGGCCTGGATAGCCCGTGGGCTTGGTCTGGAGCATCCTTCAGGATGCTTGTTTTCACTGCAGGTCAAGCAAGTCATCTGGGAATTGGGTTTGCTGAGCTGGACGTTGGTCTGGCCATGCTCAGATTACCTTCTACTTGTACACACTGGGTACAGACCAAACTAAGACTTCTAAGCCAAGTGTGGTGGCACACACCTATAATCCCAGCACTTGAGAGGCTGAGACAGAAGGATCACATGATGTTTGAGGCCAGCCTGGGTTATCTCATGAAATCCTGCCTGGAGAAGATAGATAGATAGGTAGGTTGGTAGGTAGGTAGGTAGGTAGGTAGGTAGATAAAAAGAATTCCACTAGTTTACAATGTGTGATTCCTGATAGGCACTGTGCAAGGAATGGGTGTAGCTGTGAGTACACACTGACATCCAACTGGCACTCACAGACAGAGGAAACAGTGGCAGACTTCAAGAACAGAGAAGGTAGTGCATTAACAAGTAACACACCATGTCGGGGTCACCAAAGGTCAGGGTGAAAAGTTAGGAAGATGTGTTGGTGGAAAAGTGAGAGGTTTTTTTTCTTTAGTTTAAATAAGACCTGTCTACATTGGCCACCTCTTCGCCTGTTAGCTAGCCTTTCTTCACCACAGCCAGGAGTCAGTGGCACAGTATTGGCAACAAGTAGTAGTATTCCTGACTGTGACCAGGGACATTTTTCTTCTCAAGGCCATGCAACCTGCTGACCTCGAGAGTCACTCTTGAGTGACTCCCTGCAGATTCCCTGTGCTATTCAACCCAGTCCAGATCTCTGGAGGTGAGATCCAGACTCAACGCTAGGAAAAAGACTCCCCACCCCCAAGCACTTAGGGTGGAACCTTAGGTTAGATAACTACTGCTCAGGAGGACAGATCTGCACAAGTCACAAGAGAGATCCAAAGAGAGCTGTCATCCCCTCAGCCTTCCCCACAGCACTTCTCAGACCCCTCCCTGGCTCTTCCCCGAGAGGCTCTTCTTTCTCTCTCAGGTTTCCATGGACTTTTCTTCTGTCTGCATAGATTCTACCCCAGACTAGGTCTGTAGCCTGTATACTGCTTCCCCCATGAAGAACAGGAGGGCCACACCTCTGCCTGCCCCTCCCCCGTGCCTCAGCACTTCTATCCATCCTCTCTACCACTGCTTTTGGAACAAAGTGGCATTCTAATGCTTCGCAGAGACTTCCTTGGTCTCCCAGTGGTGCCGCCAGTGCTTCATGATGGTCATTCTTCCAGGGAAATGGGAGGCACTTTTCATTCTCCCTCTCTGCCCATCCCTAACCGAATGCCTCGTATCTCCCAGCCTTTAGCGGCCTGCTCTCAGGGGCCCCTTTCTGAGTACCTGCATCATGTGAGAATTTCAGCAATCCTGCAGACTGTGCAGATCTGCACACGAGTCTCATCTTGGTCTCAAACGTGTTGAAGCAGATTCTACAGGTCCGCATGGGATACAGTGCAGTGTGGGTCTTCCTCCTGCCTGGTTCCCATCACCCCTGCCCATAGGCCATTGCTACTTTCAAAAGCACCCATCTTAAGCCTTCCCTCCTTCCACCAAGCTGCCAAATCCTGTTCTTTTCCCAGGCTTTTGATGCCTCTTTCCTTTCCCTGTGTTCCTACCGAGGCTGAGGTAACAATAGAGACTAGGGGAGGGTCCTCTCCCTCTGTTGGCCAGCCTGTGCTCAACTTGCAGTTCCTGCATCATACCCTAGTGCTGACCACCCGCTTGGAAGCTGGCCAGTGCCCGTTTTCTAAGCCTCATTTTCCTTACTTATAAGGAAAAAAATAATAATAGTGCTCGCTGGCTTTACTGTTAGTGTTATTGTTATTTTGGTGGTATTTTTAAACAGGGTCTTACTCTGCAGCCCAGGCTGACCTTAAACTGTTAGCGTTACTCTTGCCTCGGCCTTTCAAGTGCTGAGACTAAATAAATAGACTATCACATTTTTGTTTGTTCACTTTTTGAGGCGGAGTCTCACTGTGTACCTCTGACTCTCTTGGATCTCACCATGTAGACCAGGCTAGCCTCCAACTCACAGAGATCAGCCTGCCTCTGCCTCCCAAGCTCTTGGAACTAAAGGTGTTTACCTAAGTATGAACTATCATTTTTAAGAAGAGTGTCTTAAGATCTCATTTGGGCTAGGGAGATGGCTCTGTTTGGTAAAGTACTTGGTATGTGACTAAGTTTGATTCTCAGTACCCAACATAACAGCCAGGTGTGAGAAGATGGAGACAGGAGGATCCCTGGGGTTTCCTGGTCTAGCTGAATGAGAGAACTCTAGGTTCACGGAGAGAGTCTTTCTCAAAATAGATGGAAAGTGATTAAGGAAGATGCCCAGTGTGGACCTCTGGCTTACACACACACACACACACACACACACACACACACACACAGTGTGTGCCCGCCCCCCATATACACATACATGCTCATACCCACAAAATACATAAGCAGATGAATAGATAGCTCTTTCTGGGCTAGGTGTCTAGCTCAGTAGTAGAGCATTTACCATTCAGGAGCCCCAGATTTTACCCCTAGCACCACAGAAATAAAGGAACAAACAAAACGCCTCAGTTTTCTCAAGAATACTTAGATATGCAGTATGTGGAATGATTTCAAAGTTGTAAAACTACTGTGCAAAATTCCATGCCTCATTTACCTGGATTTACTGTTTCACATGTCCGCTTGCTTTCTCTCTCCCCCCACCCCCCAAATCCATAACATACAGCTTGAAGGCTTTGTATGAACTATAAATGCTTGCACCTAGAGAACCTGAGGTATTTCCGGTTTCTTCCAGTTTGGGTGTCTTTGCAGACACATTGTGAAACACCTTGGGGTTGGGGGCCAAGTCAAGACATGATATTCACGGCACTCCGTGGACAGCCTGTGTGCAGAGGCTGAAGGTCGTTTTATATTTTCACTAATTTTGCTCATGTGACATGGATCTGTGGGGCAGAACTTCCCGTTTTCACATCATGTTGATGAGCAGGTCAGATATTGGATTTGGAAACTAGGGATGGCCAGCTTTCCACATTCAGAAAATTGTCTTACTGAAGATAAGTTGGAGCCCTTTTCTTTTTAATTTTACCAAATCTCCCCCACCTTCACAGTGCAGTATTTAGTGGATGGAGTTACCAAATTCTCCACACTGGTCCTCTGCTTCGGGCCTGTTGGGTCAGGGCAGTTCTGAAGCCTGGCCTACACCCTGCTTTAACTTTTGCATGACTCCCCTATCCCCCATTATAGCCACTGGGACCTCACTTCCTTTCAGGACACTGGCTCCCTGAGACCAGCCTTTCCTGCCTCCCTGCAGCTGAATTAAGAAGGTCTATTCTAGTCAGGGAGGCTGCAGCTCACTTAGAATAGTATCTTGTCTAGCATGCACGAAGCCCTGAGTTCAATTCCCAGCATTCCATAAGTTGAACACGATAGTTGGCACATATATAGTAAATTTGAGAACGGCCTGGGCTCCAAACAAAGAACAGAAAGGTCCATTCTGGTTCAGAGCCACAGTGGCCTATGAAGGCAGGGCTTAGAAAAGAGAAATCGCACAAGGACTTGGGGGTGGGGTGCTCAGGAAACCAAAGACAACAACCCAGGCCCACCTGGGGCGGATGGGAGAGCAACTGAGGTACCATAGTCTTCCCACTCTTCCCTCCGCCCTCCGCCTGCATCCCCATGTATGAACCTGCCTTTTACTAACCAGTGACTTTGGGTAAACTCTTAAGTACTCAGAAATACCAGTAGTTAGTAGACTACTGTAATGTTCTTGTGCTGGTGACCCAGCCTGTGTGTAAGGCCTGCAGCTCACCTCAAACCCTCAGTCCAGACACAAGCAACAAGAGAAGCTGTTTGAAAAGATAAGGGATTGGCCCTGAACTGGATTTCTCTGGTGGATAGGCATGTACTAGCCACAGCAGCTGTTCACTAGGGAGTTGAACCGGCAGTGGGCATCTGTAGGGCATTCCTTCCCAGATCCATAAGAACAATTATTCTAAAGTTCTTGGCACAGATCTACTGCATCTGAGCATTTGCTTGGTTCCAGACCATCCCCGTGGCCAACCCCTCTTCACTTGTATGAACCCTCTCCTCTTCTCTTGTCTCTCAGAGCATGAGCTTTAGACCAGCCCATGCCCACGGCCTCAGAGCTTTTTAGAGGTGCCCACTGAATCAACCTCTGCATTAATTTTTTAAAAAATGTTTAATTGACACATTCATTGCATGTTAGGGACCGATACAGTGAGGTGTTTCCGTGACATGTATGAGCCGTGTAAGACAGTGTGTACTTTCAGGAAGTCCTAGCAGTGCATGGGGTGTGAGCACAGGCTGGAATGTTGAGCACTCCAGGTTGGGTGGCCTCTTTTCTTGGGGTGCAGCCCAAGCCTCCTTCCTGTGAGCTCTGATCTGGGATCTGCCACATGGCTGCAGTGTCATGAGCAGTACACTTTTACAGCCGGCTATAAATGTTATCAGAAGGGAACTTCTTAGTTCACTCTCAAAGCCTAAGGTATGGAAACCCGGGGTGGAGTAGGTAGGGTGATGGGGCTCGCCTAATTAGAGCTTCACACCTGCTGAGAAAATGCAAGGCTATGAGGCCACATCTTGGTTACCGGGAGAGCTGGATGCCAAAGGTCAGAGTGGCTGAGCTCAGTGTCTGGGGAACATGGGGTCAGTGATGGGACCCTCACAGGAGTATCGTGTTTATTGGCTGTTGGATACAATGAAGAAATGGAAAGGCATCTAACAGGTCACTGAGGCAGGATTACCATCTTCCAAGATCACAGATGGGGAGACATTAAGGTTCCCAGCAGGCTTCCCAGGCTGGACCCTGTGAGTCAGTCCCACCCCCCCACCTCAACCCCATCACCCCCCACCTCCGTCCTCCAAAACAAAGGACTGATAGAAGACAATAATCAAGGCGGGCAAGGGAAGCCTGGGCTGGGTAACCCAGAAGCCCGCATGTAAACCCTAGCCTGAGCCTAGGTCCCTAACGGGGTGGCCCCTACTCTGGGCTGACTGACCAGAGGGTAGGGAGCTAGCCATAGGGCAGAGAGTACTGGCTGGTTTCTCCTAGCAGGAAAGTGGCAAGGGTATGTGGCCAGATTCCAGAGCCTTTTCCATTCCAGATTGGGACACTGCCCTTCCTGGTGGTGCTCACCTGTGAACTGTGGTTGAGTGTAAGCAAGGACCTTGCCCCGCACATTCCTGAGATAATATGCCCAGGCCCTGCCTCTGCCTTCCCCTTGCCCCCATCCTCCCTAGAAATCCTTGACACTCTGCAGTAGAGAGGCTGACCTTCCTGGGTTCATTCCTAGTGTGTTTCATTCATATCCATGTGTGGCTGTGTAGGTGACCCAAGAACGAGTCATTAGCAGTTTACCCAAAGTCCTCTTGGGAACATCCCAGGAAAAGAAACCAATATTCTGTCAAAGCCACAGATAGCTTTTCCCCCTTATATTTCTTCAAAGCAGGGTTTCTCAGAGTGTGGTCCCCACACCTCCAGTGTAAGCCACCCCAACAGAACTACATGACCTGAGTAGAACAAAATCTCAGGGTTCCTAAGTATCTGTGTTTTCAACCTGCTTCCTGCTCTGTTCAAGAATTGAGACACCACTCATGCTCTCCTTCCCCAGAAGATGCTCCGTTTGACATCTGCATTCTTCTACTGAGAGCCTTCCCCATCGCTTTCACGGTCTCCAGACTGCTCCACTCAGTGGGGAGCCCTGCAGAGTAGGGCAAGGAGCACTGCTTCCTCCCAACAAACAAATTGCCTTCTGCTCCCTGCCATAGTGTGAGCACTAGAGCCAAGGAGAGCTCAAGCTGAGACTGGCAGGAGACTTTGCTTGCCTGTTGGGAGCCAAGGAGATGGAGCTGTCCTTGGGGATGCACAGTGTCAGGTTTTTTTGGTGCATGGGTGTATTTGAAGCAGGGTCTCAAACTTGCTTTGTAGTGAGTAGCTAGAGATGACCTTAAACTCCTGATTTTCTACCTCTCCCTGGTGCCAGAATTACAGGCATGCAATACCATGCTGGGCTTGCGCAGTGCTGGGAATCCACCCCAAGGCTTCATGCACGCCTGGTAATCACACTAACAAGTGAGCTACAATTGCTAGCCCCTGTGTATTTTATTTTAAGATGGTGCTTTATGCAGTGAGGCTGATCCTGAACTCCTGATCTTCTTGCCTCCATCTCCAAAACACTGGGATTATAGGAGTGTACCACCACACCTGGCTCTTCTGCCTATATTTGGGGACGATGTTATGGTTTGAGAGTTTTTCTGCTGTAGGGAAGAAAAAAAAAAAAAGACCTTGCCACTTTCCGGCACCAGGCCCAAGTCCACACCCTGGCTTGTAGTGCTCAGACCCCCTTGCCCTTGTGGAGGTAGGGGGAGTGGATGGGAGCTGTCTGGCCATGAAACTCAGAGGATTCCCCTCTGCTTCCTCAGAGCTCAAAGGCATGATCTTCCTAAGAGGTTCGCCATTACTATTAGCTCAACCTGATAACTGTTGACCCAATCAACAGACATCAGACTAAGCTTCCAGTGCCCTAGACAGGCTGTCTTTGTTGTATTGGTTGTGGAGGAGAACCAGGTTCCTGGGATCCAAGATTGGTGTCTGTCACCCAGCCCTGAAAAACAAAAGTTCTCTCCTTGTTCTTCTTGACCCCTAAACCTGCCTTACCAGTCCTGGGACCTCCTCTGAGCTGGCTTATAGTAGACAGTGAGACTTAGAAATGGTAGGCCTGACCTAAGGAGGCTCTGCATGCTGCTGTGACCACAGGGCATCAGCCAGGATGTTGGGGAAGGGACCACTCTCTGTAGAAGGCTTAGAACTGCCTTGAATAGGAAGGGCAAACTGGCTAAAAAGCCTCAGAGTTGCTGAGGGCCCCAGCAGTGAATGCTACAAGATGGAGCTGGTGAGTCAAGCTTTCCTATTCAAAAAAAAATATATAATAATAACATACTGATGGTAAAGGTAAGTAACTATGGTGACTGTCTGCTGGTGATAGTGTCATTTATTAAGGTCATATAAAGCTTTACTTTTCTCTTGGACTCATCTTCCAGACCAGGCCAGCCTGGCAGCTGTATAGGAACTTTCAGAGTCACACAGCAAGTTGGCAAGAGTGATACAGTTTCTGTCCCTACCCATACTGCATTGTCTCCTCAAGGTTGTTGGCTCCTGAGCTTGCTACCATTTCACAGAAGCTTCCTCTGTGCTTCCTGGCTGGAGAATTAGTTAAACTCTCACACTCTCCAGGATGGAAAGGCTGGAGTATGAGTCTTGGAGGAAGCTCTTGCCTCATTCCTAGATCCTACAGACCTGCTCTGAGGACAAGAATGGCCCAGAGGTGGGCTACCTCCCATCCCCTCCTCTTTGTTTCTTGCCCACTTAGACTCTAGCTGCGTGGAACCAAGGGTGTGCTTAGAGCCATCAGTCCTATGTCCCTACTGTACCAGCTCCCTGGAGAGAGAGAGACAGGATACTTGGAGAGGAGGGGCCAGTGCTGCTGACAGCTTGGATGCCATTGCTAATAGCTCAGAGACGCGGTCCTCTCAGATGTCCCTGTCTTCATACAGAGGCCATCTTGCAAAGCAGTGGGCAGGTGACATGAAAAAACCTCCTGCTTATGAGAACCCCTCCACAGGCCCTGTGCTTTGTGCCTGTTCTCTGTCAAAAGATGATTTTTAAAAATCTGGAGTTTAAGCCTGGTCTGGTGGCTCACATCCTGATACCAGCATTTAGAAGGCAGAGGCAGGAGAATAACTGCAAATTTGAGACCAGCCTTGAGGATCCCATCTCAGAAGGAGGGAGGAGGGGGGCTGGATGGATGGATGAGCAGATGAGTCAGTAAGTCTGGGGCTGTTCCTCGATGCTTTGATTTGCATGTAGACCAAGGGAAGTCCACAGTATTTGATCTGTTTACAGGGTTTTCTCAGTCCCCAAAGTTCAGAAATGGAATCAGCCCCATTATATTTTTTATTAGATTGTTACTCATTATGATCCTAACCATAATTACAGAAGCATAGCAAAACTTGGTTATTACCATATTGAAAACAAAGCCATGTCTGCATGCAAAGCCATCTGGTTCACTGGATGACCTCAGACTTACCAAATAGCCGAGAATGACCTTGAATTTCTGATCTATCCCGCCTCTACCAGGGTCCTGAGTGATTCGACTTCAAGCCTGTATTTCCATGGCTGATGTCCATGGTGCCTTCTGCAATCTAGATCAGTTCTCTACCAACTGAACTACATCCCCAGCCCTCAAACGAAATTATTTTTAATTTAAAGAGAGGCATAATAGAAAGTTTGTCATTATAACAGTTTTTATGATTTATGTTTAAATAGTCATTTTGTGTGTGTATGCGTGTGTGTGTGTGTGTGTGTGTGTGTGTGTGTGTGTTGGTTCCCTTGGAGGCCAGGAGAAGGCACTGGGTCCCCTGAAGCTGCATTTAGAGCAGTTGTGAGCCGTCTGATGTGGATGCTGAGAACTGACCTTCTGTCCTCGGCCAGAGCAGCATATGATTGTTAGCACCGAGCCGTCTCTCTAGCCCCAATTTTACCATTTAAAATTATACAGTGGAGTACCATGAAGACATTCCCCTTGACACGCAACTGTTTCCACTGGCCAACTTCAGAACGTACTTTATTTTGTAAATCTGTCACTCTGGGGTTGGAACCAGGAGGTGTGATCAGAGGCAGTGTCCACTTAGAACTTGGGAGGCTCTGGAATTGACCCACTAGCTCCAAAACTGTACGCCCACTAAGCGGCAATTCCCTATTCCTCCCTCCCCACAGCCCATGGCAGCCACCGTTCCATCTTCTGCCCCTGTGAATTTGACTTCTCTGTGGATGCTGTGTAAGGGACTCACAATGCATCTGTCTCTGGGCCTGGCTGTTTTACTTAGCATACTGCCCTCAAAATTCATCCAGGTGGTAGGCTGTATCTCAGTTTCCTTCCTTTTAAAGACTGAATTGATTTCCCTTGAACCTGTATACCACACTGTGTTTGTGCACTCATTTTTGGTTCCTCCTGGGTTACTTTTACCTTCTGGTTATTATATTGCTGCTGTAGACATGGTATTCAGATAGATTGATTGATAGATAGATAGAAAGATAGGTAGATAGATATAGTTATTTTGAAACAGGGTTCTGTTTATAACAGACCTGGCTGTCCTGGAACTTGCTTTATAGACCAGGCTGGCCTCAAACTCACAGATTCTCTTGCTTCTGTGTCCCGAGTAAAGGTGTACATCACTATGCCCGGCCTAGACATGGTGTATGGTGTTCAGATACCTATTTGTGCCCATGTTTTCGGTTGCTGTAGGTATATACTCAGAAGCAGAAGCATGGGCCCTGTGCTCACTTTATGTTTTCTTCTTTTGAGGAGCTCTGTACTTTCCCTCTGGGTCTACATCATCTCATGATCCTGCCAGCAGTCACCAACAGCTACATTTCTTCAGGTCCTTGCCAACACTTACTTCCTGATGGTTTAGTAGCCATCCTAATGAGTGTGAAGTGGAATCCTCTCATGGTTTTGATTTATATTTGTCTATACTGATGAAAGAGATGCTTTGGGAGAGTTTTCCAGTGGCCAACTCTTAGAAACTGTGATGCCCAGTGTTCATCCTGGCTCCATTCCTCCCTTTGTTATTTGAGTTGTTTGCCTACTACTCTGTGCTGTACCTTCCCATCTGCAAAATGGGTCACACAGGAAACTGCATGAAAAAGGCTCAGTCTGGTGAGTGCTGAGAACTGAATCTTGGTCTTCTACAAGAGCAGCCAGTGCCCTTAACTGCTGAAGCTATAAAAATAAAATTTTTATGTGTTGGGAGCTGAACTCAGATCCTGTGCAAGAACAATAGGCATTGTTAACTACTGAGCTTTCTTTTCTTCACAGCCCCAGCAAGCAGTTTAAGGAAGCCTGCCATAGGGAGAGCAAGTGTTGTTGTTTGTTAGTGCTGGGCCTGAATGGAGCTTAGCTGTTCCCTTCCGTCCCCTGGGCGTTTTCTTCTCCGCCTTGTCAAGGGTGGCAAAGGCCTTGCTTGGAAGACACAAGTGAGGTGATAGTTAGAAGCTGGTAGGGCAAGCACATCAGGAGCAGAATCGTGGAGGTCTTCAAGAGCCCTCTTGAGACGTGAGTATGTAGAGTTGGCAGCTGCTGAGAACCTTTGAGAGAGCAGTGGAAAACCAGCTATCCTGTGCTTTCAGCCAATAGCGATTGAAACAAATGACTAGCAGAGAATAGATGGCCAAGGACGTGAAGAGCAGCATGTGTCCATAGGCACCATGTCTTGGTCCACAAGCCACCTCTCCTAAGTCTCTCTTCATAGTTCTGACCGCGTCCGGCCACTGGGGTTACCTCTCAGAGCATCAAAAGGACCCAGGTTATGGCTTCCTCCGTGCCCTAGGGTGGCTGTCTAGCCTGATCCCTCAACCCTGGGGAAGATGCCAGGGAAGAAAGCTATTCCCATTTCCTCTTTAAAGCCTAATTTGACACCCTTAGCAAAGCTCAAGGAACAGATGTACTAAAGGAAGGCAGACCTTCCACCTTTCCCACCTTTGCCCAGTTATTCTTGTTCTTGTGGCCCAGTTTAAAAGTCAGGAGCTTCTGAAGAGGGCTGAGGACAAAGAGACATGCCCTCTTAGACAGTGATTTTCTTCTGAATCAACCAGCACTGATGGCTCATGTTGTTTCTTTGTCATGTCAGACTAAAAATATTCTGCTTTTTAAACAGCATTTATTTGTTTGTTTGTGTGTGTGTACACATATGTGTATACATGTATGCATGTGCTTGAATGAGCATGCATAGAGTCACAGGATAGCCTTCAGCAGACTATTCTCTCCTTCTAGTATTTGTGTCCCAGAAATTGAACTCGGATTGTTAGCTCTGGCTGCAAGTGTCCTTTCTCACTACGGCATCTTGCATCCCAGAGAATATATTCAAATGATTTCTTTTCTTTCTTTTTTTTTTTTTCCTCTTTGTTTCTTTATATATTTTCTTTTCTTCTTTTGTTGTTGTTTTGGAGGTTTGGGGGTTTTGTTTGTTTTCTGTTTTTAAGGTTTACTCATTTTTGTCTCTGTGTGTGTGTGTGTGTGTGTGTGTGTGTGAGAGAGAGAGAGAGAGAGAGAGAGAGAGAGAGAGTGTAAGTGTATGCAACATGTGTGTGGACACCAGAAGTAAATGTCAGATCTCCTGGCTAACAAGCCACCCACTGTGGGTGCTGGGAACCGAACACATGTCCTCTGGGAGAGCCGGAAGTGCTCTCAACAGTGGAGCCCTTGACTTTTCGTTTCCGATATGATAGTTGTCAGTAAAAATGTTCATGAGCAACATGTTTTTGATGAAGAGTGTGAAAGGGCCCTGGAGCCAGAAGGTCTGAGAATTATTGCAGTAGGCTAAGGCTGGGGGGAGTCTTTCAATAAAGGCCGGGGCTGTAAATCTTTTACGCTTTGTGCACAACACCAACTTTGTTTTAAACATTCAGTTCTGGAGCATCAAAGCAGCAAAAGGCGGTATGTGAATAAAGAGGGGGGCTGTGTCTCAGCCATAGTTTTGGGGAAGTGGATAATGGCAGATTCGGCCCAAGAGCTTTGCTTTTCCACCCGTTTTCTGAGTTAATAAGCCTGAAGAGAGGGGAGCCCTGTCCGTCATATAAATTGATTTAACCCCGCCAACCTCTTATGGGACCTGCTTGTTACTTAGTGAATGCCAGTAATTTCAGCAGAAACAGTGTTTAGCTGCTCGTAGCATAGATCAAATGTAGCGCCTCACCTGCAAGATAGATGTTGGCTTTCTTATATTTTTTCAGAAAGATTAAGATCATAGAATATACCTGTAATTGCACATTGACGCAGGGGATCTGAAGATCAAGGGCAGCCAGAGCTCCGTAATGACACCTTTTTATAATTCCCTCCCTGTTACCCCAGCCAGTTAGGGCTGGGAAACTGGCCCCATGTTGTCCTCAGGGATCCAGGTTCCTTACAACATTTTACTCTTTATTGTCATTCATTTAAACCCTTAAACTCACTTCTTAGTTTGACAACAAGCCTCACTGGGATTACTCTGATTAGTTAGTAAATTAACTGCCTACCAGAGCAAACCTGAACATTCTTTAAAGTCCAACAACTTAGCATTCCTCATGTGCAGTGTATAAGAGGAAAGTAATTGGTTTGCAGGAATGGCAGTAGAAACAGTGGTGCCGGGCATGGTATAATTAGCTGAAAATGACTTTAAAACAATTGTTCTAGGAAGGAATTGTTGACGATTCAGGGGACAGGAAGTCGAGAGAGATGAAATTTCCAGATGAAAGCTACCATAGCAGAAGTAGAAAATGTACTGGATGAATTTAAGTCTAGATACTGTAGGGGAGAGACCAGGGAGCATGGATGAGCACCTACAGTAAAGTGTCACAGTAGAATAGAATAAGAGAAAGCTAGGGGCGGGGGTGGAGCCTTAGTTGTCTGTGGGACATTATAAAGCAGCCAAGGCTACATAGACCCTGTCTCCAAAAACTGGAGAGGAGAGGGGAGGGGAGGGGAGTAGAGTAGAGGGGCCAGAGAGCTGGCTCAGTGATTAACTCCCCTTGTTTTGTAGAGGACTAGAGTTTGGTTCTCAGCATCTTCGCCTCACAGCTTAGCCTCACAGCTGCTTCTAACTCCAGCCAGCCCCAGGGGATCTGACACCTTCTAGACTCACAGGGTCCCTCCCACCACACACACACACACACAAATAAAAAGAAATCTTTACAAAACTATGTATTAGGATTCATGTAGATATGAATGCGTAAAGACCAGAAACTTTTACAAATGATGAAAATACCAATCCACCGATCCAAGAAACAGCAGCGTCCA
Organism: Rhynchomys soricoides; assembly: GCA_019843965.1. NCBI lineage: Eukaryota > Metazoa > Chordata > Mammalia > Rodentia > Muridae > Rhynchomys > Rhynchomys soricoides. The sequence continues at coordinate 9,615,778 of JADRCH010000008.1, forward strand.
AGCAGAATGGGCAGTTATATAAAGACCCACTCCTGGACACATCAATCCAAACCGACGAAGACTGGAAAGGGTGAGAGTCTGATAGATTCTGGAAAATAGCATGCAGGAAAACAAGGACTGCCTGTGGAGAAGAGTAGGGAGTGCTGGTGGCCTCGGAATGGGAGCAGTGGCAGCCAATGAAGAATGGAGTGAAATCCCAAAGGTCTGAAAGGGGAGGAAAGGAGTGCCACCCTATATTTCTGTGACCTGTGAAACAATGTCCTTGGAGAAATGAGGTAAAAATGCAGACATCTTCAAATGATATACAAGTGTGAAATAAATTATCACCAGGAGAACTGCGTAACAAAAAATGTTAAATTCTCAGCAGAGAAGCTTGACTCTGCACAAGAATTTAGGGCACCAGAAATACAAGGAGGGTTGCTTTCTTTTGTTTTGATTCAAAGTCTCACAATGCACTCAAGGCTGGTCTTGGACTTGCAGTCTTCCTGTCCCTTGCCTCCTGCCTCAGCCTCTCCAGTTGGCTACCAGTGGACCCAGCTTTAGCAGATGTAGTAATGATGCATTGTGGGTAAATTCTTTAGAGGCTGAAAAGTAGGCACAAGGAATCAAGACAGAAATGAAACGGATCAAAAACAAGGGGGAAGAAGGTTGACTTAAAGCTACTCGTGTCAGTAATCCATTAAAAATAAGTAGACTGGCTGGGCATAATGGTGCACACCTTTAATCCTAGCACTGGGCAGAGGCAGAGGCAGAATCTCTTGAGTTCAAGGCCAACCTGATCTACATAGTTAGATCCTGTCTCCATCAATCAATTAATAGATAGAACACTCCAGTTTAAAGGTGGCTATTGGGCTGGGGTGTAACTCAGTGTTAGACAACTTGTCTAAGATACATAAAGGCTCTGGATTCAATCTCCAATAAAATGCAAAACAAACAAGCAAAAAACCCCCCAAAACCAAACAACCAACAAAAAACCCAAACAAACTTTGCAATAAAATGAAAGAAAACAAAGGGAGATGACTGTCAGGTTGGGAGTATGACTCAAGTCTATAGGTTGCCTAGGAGAGATTTACTCTAACTCAGTTCAGTGGCAGGTAAAAATTACCAGAGTAGCCCGTGCAGAGTGCCCTGAGAGAAGTTTTAATAATTACAGACACATTCATCAAGACAAGACAGGGCCATTTGGGCAAATAAATACCTGGTAGCTGAGTTGTAAGAAGAAGTGACAAGATCTGGTAGAGCAAGCTTGGTGGCTCTCAGCAGGGGGTGGACTCCTGGATCCACTTCCTCATTCCAGTCCTGGACTTCTGTGAATCACTGACAAGGACGCAAGTAGACAGAAGAGCTGAACTCAAAGGCTTCCCTCTGCTGTTTCTACACATAGGCCCCTAGGATAGGAGGCCTGCCTTAAATAACAGCCAAGGATATTCCTCCCCTGGCTTTTCTTGCCACGTAGAGTTTTCTGGAAACTTCCAAGCTCACATGAGATGTCAGCTGGGACCTTGAACCATGTAGATGGGATGCTGGATTGACAGATGGGGTCAGGAACTCTGGTGCCCTAGAACACGGGAGAGGGTAGAGATGTCCACCCTCCCGTCTCAATATTTAGATGTTGAAGGAGCCTAGGTAAGGAGGGGGTGTTTTCAATATTGATGAAAAGCTGCTGGAAGAGAGGAGGGGGGGGAGGGGGAGAGAGGAGGGGGGAGGGGTTTCCCAGGGAAGGTGTGTGCTTGGCAGGGCCCTGAGCGCCCAGAGCATGTGAGCCATGCTGTCCAAGCCTGTGTGCCTGTCTGCTGTCCTCCTTTTTAGTTTGTTTGTTTGTTTGTTTGTTTGTTTTGGTTTTTCGAGACAGGGTTTCTCTGTGTAACCCTGGCTGTCCTGGAACTCCCTCTGTAGACCAGGCTGGCCTCGAACTCAGAAATCCGCCTGCCTCTGCCTCCCAAGTGCTGGGATTAAAGGCGTGTGCCACCACTGCCCGGCTTGCTGTCCTCCTTTTTTACTCCCCCCTCCATTTCTTCCCTCCTTTCCTTCCTTTTAAAACAAAAAATTATGGCAGAAATGCACAGCACATGCTCTAGCTAATCTTAACTGTCAACTTGACATAGCCCAAGCTGTCTGAGAAGGGAGTCTCACTGAGGGATTGCCGGGGGCAGGTTGGTTTTTGGAGTTGTCTTGATTGTGAATTGATAAAGGAGGGTCAAGCCTACCTTGGGAGGCACTATTCCCTAGGGCTGTGTAAGAAAGCAGACTAAGAGTGAGCCTACAGGTGATACAGCAAGCAACTTTCCTTTGTGGTTTCTGCTTTAGTTCCTGTTTAAGTTCCTTACTTCCCTCCAATGATAGACTGGGACCTAGAACGAGAACAGCATACAATTTACCGTTTTAATTATGACAAGTTACCATTTTAACTATTTGTCTTCTAACGTATTTTTATTTAATTATGTATAATAATGGGGTTTATTACTTTTAATCCTTTTTAGTTATTCCAGTGGCATCCAGTACCTTCACAGTGTCTGACCATCACCTTGTCAGCTGTCTCTAGTCATCTTAGAAAACTGAGATGCTGTGCCCACCAGATCGACTCCCCACTCCTCACCCCCTCTCAGTCTGATAACTACACCATTTCAGCCCCTCAAACCTGATGGCTCTAGATACTGATGTAAGTGAAAATACACTCACTTTTGTGAGTATCTTGCTTCACACAGTGTCTTCAGGGCTCAGCCTGTGTCAGAATTTCCTTCCATTTTAAGGCTGACTATTGTTTCAGTGGACAGTTGGATCCAACTGTGGTTTCCACCCATCTGAATGGACGCTATGTGACTTCACCTTTCCGCTATTGCAAGCAATGCTGGTATGATGTTACTTATGAGCGTGATGTGAGCTGATAGCTAGCTAGCTAGCTTTCTTTCTTTCTTTTGCTTTAGGATGGGAATTAATAAGATGGGATTTAGTGTCTAGGTTCCTGGGGTGTGACAGTTTTATGTCACATTTGTTGATACAAAAACAAGTAACTGGTGAGTTTGCCCCTGTGCACCTTCTAAGAATATGATTGATAGACACTTGGAACAGTTCAGGTCTTCTGACCCAATTCACTTTCTGGCCATGGTCACTGACTGACCTGAGATGTCACTTACTGTTTCAGCTACTGTGGTAATTACCCAGCAGGGTGAGCAGACTACTTTTGGAATTTTCTTCTTTGAGGCAGTCTCACTATCTAACCCAAGGCTGGTGTCTAAGCTTACTGTTTAGCCAAGGATGGCCTCCTGCTCCTACCATCTGAGTGCTGGATTACTGGTATGTCCCACCACACCTGTCCAGGGCTGGGATTAAACCAAGGGCTTTGAACATGCAAGGCAAACACTTTGCCAACTGAGCTCCAACTCTAGCCCCTGTCTTTGAAATTTTCTCCCAGAAATTCAAGAGCTGCTCTTCCCAGAACTACCTCCTGATTCTCCAGTGTCCATAGAAAGCTCTAGTTGATGATCACATACCTCAGAGTGGCCACTGGCCTTACAGATCCCCTCCCTGTCCCTTCAGTCCATTCATTCACTCAGCCATTGGGTCATTTGTTCTTCTTGCCCTGTGTGTCTGAATCTACTCTGACATGCATGTTTGATATGGGCTGTGTTATAGGGCCCAGAGCGTGAGGAATGGATCATTCATCTAGGGTCTCCTCTGTGCTTCTCAAAACCCGGTCTGGTAAATATTTTCATCTGCAGTTGACTAGTTAAGCTACTAGAATTCTCTTGAATTCAGAAAGAGTTCCCCTGAGGCTTTGGCTTGATCAGACCACAGGGACCTGGAGGTGGCAGGAATCAATGCCCAGGGCTTCTACTTTTGCTTCCTGTCAATGAAGGGGGAATTTAGGACCTGACCTGATTGAGCCAAGAGCTTATTGATACTTGCCTAAAGAAAACGAGGCCGTAAAGTGTAAAGGTGCCAGAATACCCTTAAGTTGGCAGCTTTTCCAGCTCCAGAAAAATGTGGAATGATTCTGTCGGGTTACCGATGAAGATAGCGTACCTGTCACATTCTAAAGAACCCAGGAAACAGGGAAGCCCCAGTCAAAGCACTGCATTCGTGTAGATCAGCTCACGATATAGGCTGCCCTTGAGAAGTCAGAGCAATGGGTGGACACAGACTCCTTCCCACAGAGGACAGCCCATGAGGTGAGGCTGCTGGAGAGAGAAGTTAGATCAGATCCCCTGTAGAGGGTGAAGTGATTTGGTCAGTGTGACTAAGTGTCTCAAGGCCAGCTGAGCCTCACAGTAAGAGAGCACAGGTTCAGCTCTTTGAGCCGTGTACTGCAGGCTGCTCTTGACCATGTATCTGGAAGGGATAGTAGAAAGATGGCAGCCTCACAGCCTTGACCAGGTTAGTCCCCCTCAACCATCTCCCCACTGCTGACCATCCAGAGGCAGGTGTTACCATCCACACAGTAGTCAGCAGGGACCTGGAACAGAGTTGGCTGTAAAGAACACTGTTTCCTGTGAAGAGTTTCTAAGTTATATGGATAAACCCATCCTCCGCTCAGGCCACCTGATCAAGACTCTTGGTTGGTCTCGAGCAGCAGAGTGCTTGTTAGAGTTTCCACACCACCTTTCCTCATCCCCTTGCTAGGAAAGTACTTAGCACAGTCTCAGTCTGGTGACTCCATTTGCCATGGCATCTGTTACCCTGTCATGTCAGCCAGCGTGCACCATGGACTGGCTGGGCCCCATCACCCCACTGCCACTAAAACGTTCATGCCTTGTTGAGAAGACCAGCTTTGTCTATCTGGCACAAGCAGGTGAGCAGACAGCATGGTTTTTTTTTTTCCTGCTAGTGAGTTGGTCTGATGTTTTGGTTCCCCCTTTTAGCATGCTCCTGCCTCCCTTCCTCAGAAGGATTGAGGCCAAGAAGAAAGTCCTCTTCGAGAGTTTCCAGAGGCCACTTGAATGCACTGTATACTTTTAACCTGAAGCAGAGACCTTCAGTTTCCTGCTTAGATTCAATGACCACTGGCGTAAAAGCCTTGACTGTGCTGAGCCTGGCTGAGCATCACCAAAAAGCATGAGAGCTGTTCTCTTCCACCCTGAGCTTCACTTCTTTTTTAAAAAATTCATTCATTCATTCATTCATTCATTTGTATGTAACAGGATTTCTCTGTGTAGCTCTGGCTGTCCTGGAACTCATTCTGTAGACCAGGCTGGCCTCGAACTTAGAGATCTGCCTGCCTCTCCCTACCTGGTGTGGGATTAAAAGCATGTGCCACCATCACCTGGCTTACATTTTATTATTTATGTGTATACACGTGCGCGTTGGGGGTGTCTGCATGTGTGCGTGTATATATGTGCCTGTCTAGGCCAGAAGAAGGTTTTTGATCCTTTGAGGGTGCAGTTAATTACCAGTGGTTATGGGCCACCCCTCTGGTGCTGATCCTCTGCGAGAGCAGCTAATGCTCTCAACCACCGAACCCTTGCTCCAGCCCCTATTTTCTTATTTTAGGTGTTTAGAAAGGACTCTCTCCTCTTTGGAGGCAAGACTTCAGAGACAGCATTCCAGGCCCTTCTACTTCCTTTCTGTAACTCTTAACCAGTGTCAATGTTTACCTGTGTGTTGTAAATCCTCCCTCCGTGGTGGGGGTGGGGAGGAGGGATTTCAAAGGCAGGTGTCCTGCCAGGCAGAGTTAAAGCTTAATCTGCTGGTTTTGGGTGTTTAGAGGGTTGGGAGACAGAGTGTTTATAACTAAGCTAATGCACCTGGAATCGGGTCTGCCCAGCCTGATCTATCTACTTGGTCTTCTTGGGTCCCTGGAGGAGCAAGCTTAGGAACCCCTCCTTTGCTTCTCCCCTTAATGGGGAGGTCAGCCCCTGTATGTGGGAGCATCAGAGCAGGCCAGTCCTTAAAAGGGTGGAAAGATAAACACAGGGAAAGTGAAATGATGCAATTGGATCCTGATTACAAGGCCAGATGCTGGTGAAAATGTAAATTCTCCAAAGGGTGAGTAAAGGATAGGTTCCTGACCCCTCAGCACTCTCAGAATGGTCCTGGGCAGCCCAGGGCCTGGAGAGCCTTTGGGACTGCTTGGGACCTGTGCTTTCAAGGAAGAAATATGATGAATTTCAGAAGAGGGCTGAAAAACATCACCTTGGAAGGAATCCATGAGCAAGTAAGACATTCTTTGGAGGGAGGCCATTGACAGGCTGTACCCTTGACCTTCTCCGAGGCTCAGGTTTCTCATTAATAAGTTGGAGTGAGCATCAGGCACCTTTAGAATTAGTATTAGTTATCTTGTTTGCTCAGCACTGGGTTTGGCTGTTGTTTATGAGGTCCGTGTTGTTATCCCCACCTTATGGCACTCACCATAGAATGTGCTGGAGGATGGGATGAGAGGAGGTGACCCTAAGCTAAGCCCTTCCACTGCCCTTCAAGTTTGTTCATTCACAGAAGCTTCTCTGGTCTTTCCCTTTCCTCTGTTCAACCGGAAGGTGCTGGGAATGGCAGAGAGGAAAAGTAACATGGCACAAAGAAGAGGGTACAACACAGTTGTCAGGGGCCATTGACAGGAGCACATGGATTTGGGAGTTCTAGGTCTCTATGGTGTAGGAGACTGGGGAGGAGGTCCTGGTCGCCCCTCACTGTCATTGTCTTCTATGAGTAGCAACTGATGCCATTAGATTTTACTCCATCACTCTCTCCACGCCTCTCAAGACCTCATCAATGAGACTAAGCACCAAGAAGTAGCTAGGTGACTCACACAGCCGTTCTCCAGGTTTGGGCTATCACATTGTGCACCCTGCCCCCTCCATAGGGATTGTGAGTTAGAGATACAGCTTTCTTGCTACCTCAGCTATGCATTCAAGAGCAGGAAAACCAACAGCCAGTTCCACACCTCTCCATGGAGGCCCATGTGAACATTGACAAGAGTAAAGCAAAGGTGGGCATGATGTGTGCATACCATGGTGTGTGCTTCTTCAGGAAGCAGAGGCAAGAGGATTAAGCTTCAAGGCTAGACTGGGTTACTCACACCCAGCCGAACAGTGAGGCGTAGCTACAAGAGGTGGAATAAATAAGTATCCCAAGATCCCTCAGGATTGAGAATAGTCTGCTTAGTGTTGAGGAGAAGACATCTAAAATGCTCACAAACAGTGGATCTAATTCTAAAGACTTATCAACATCCCAGGAATGCTTGGCTCCCATCACTGCTGGGCCAGCATCACCCAGTGTAAGGTCCTGTTGAGTCCTTGGGTCATGCTGGGATTTGAATTCACAACCCACGTCAGCTGAGACTCTGGAGTTTGTTTGGACACAAGGTTTCACTGATTCCCCAGGCAGGCCTCAAACTTGGTATGTGGCCAAGGACAACCTTGGTTGTGATTGAACCAGGGCTCTGTCTAAAGTTAGGCAAACACTCTGCTAACTGAGCCACACCCCCAGCTGGTATTCACTGGAACTCAGACCATTTCATTCTAGATTAACCTATGAATATCTCCCTGTGGAGACGGGGGTGTCTTATACAGGCTGCTGTTATTGCCTTCCCATGGATGAATTATGCTATGCTTGGTGATGAATCCAAGAGCTGTATCCAGTCTCTGTTCTCAATGCAAATCACTTCAAGACCGTTGCAAACAAACCTTGTTGAAAAACCTTTCTGTAGCTGGGCCATAAGGGCCCACATCTTTAGTCCCAGTACTCAGGAGGCAGAGACAGGTGGGTCTCTGTGACTTCGATGCCAGTCTGGTCTACAGAGTGAGTTCCAGGACAGCTAAGGCTACACAGAGGAACCCTAGCTCAATAAACCAAAAACAAGCGAACAAACCGAAAGCAAAACAAACAAAACCTTTCTGCTGGACCTCGTGGTCCCGTAATCCCAGCTACCCAAGAAGCTGAGGCTGGAGGATTGCAGTGAACTACTTAATGAGACTTAGGAGTATAGGTCATTCATAGAAGCATATGTGGCATAGATGAAACCTTCCCTGCTAGTGCAAGTGCTTGGGGGTGGTGTGAGGGCAGGGTAATACTTTCTTCTGTATTTCCTAAGATCAAACTCCTGAATAAAAACTCAAAGTAGTTTTCAGTGGTTTGGAAGGAAGTGGGCCTGAGATCTTGTCTCATATCCCCTGGGGCTGGTATTACAAGCTGTTATGAGTCGCCTGATATAGGTACTAGGAACTGAACTCGGGTTCTGCAAGAACACGATGTGCTCCTAACTGCTGAACCATCTCCCTAGCCTTAGAGATCTCATCTCAAGAAAACTAAGGACAAAAAGAGGAAGAATGGCCCAAAGACTGACACTGGACTGCACAGTCACTGGGGACTGGGGACTTTTGTCCTGTGCTGAGGATGAAACCCAGGGCTTTGCAGATGCTAGACCAGCACTTTGAGATCAGTACCTTAGCTGACTTATTTTGTGTCTTTGAGTTTTTGAGCATGTGTAGATACAGTATCTCTAGTCTTTAGTCTCCACTACAGGTTGGCCACAGGTCCTCAAAGGCATCAGCATGACAACCATCACAATATAGAGCCTTGCAAATGCTGGTCTCAATCTTGAATATAATCACACACACACACACACACACACACACACACACACCACTACACCACTATGTGCTGCCATTTTGCAGAACTGCTAAGCTTATTTTTGTGTTAGTTCCTCCAGTGTGCCATGATTTCCAGCTGATTACCAGAATGCCTAGCTCACTGAGCCCTGAGCATGTATGTTGGGCCAGTGAATGAATGAGTGACCTTGCTGGTAAGCAATGATGCTTTTCCCATGAACCAGGGGGCAGGCCCTACCCTGTAGGAGGGCAGCTTAGGATGGAGTTGAAAGCTTCTGAGATCCAGACCACCAGACCAGCCAGGAGGCTGATTGGCAAGACGGAATGCTGCAGGTCCCTCTGGTATCCTGGATACCAAGAGGGTGGGAATGTAAACTGGGCCCAGAGACTACATTCTTGAAATTTTGCTACAGCCTTGAAGGAGCCTGAAGGGAAGTGAACCTGACCTTGAAGTTCTTGCTTTTATTCTCCACCCCCACTTGAAAAGGAAAAAAAAAAAAAAATCAAGATAAAGGGTACAGTCATGCGGCACATTCTTTCTTTCTGTTTGGACCTAGAAGCTGAGTCCAAGTCACCGTCCACTATCATCTAAGTCCTCTTGCTGGTTATAGGGCAGCAAGATTCTTTATCTCTGCCCTCCAAGGAGATACAGAGGTTCCCAGTGGATAATCCCTAGAGACTTGCAGGAACATTCCCAGACAGGTCCTAAAATGAGAGGGTTGAGAGATGGGGAAGCATTGACTGGACCCCCCACTATACTTGCATGCAAGGAATTATTATGCCAGTTAGACAGAGGAGGAATTAGAGCTCAAAGAATCGCTGTCACATGACTTGGGGTAGAAATGCCACTGTTTGAACACGGATCTCTGCATCTCACAGCTATCCCGTCTCAACTCTAACCATTGGGCCACCAACCCCTCCCTTTACCACCAACCTGGCCAGACCACACACAGTTACATATGTCTTTCTGGGGCTTTGAGCTTAGTGACACTCTTCTGTATGTAAAGCTTATTGAGGAAGATGGGGTTCGTCTGGTTTTGGCTGATGAATAACTGATATCCAGAGAAACTAATCTAATAGTAAGACTGAATTCAGCCACAGCTCCACTGATCCCCAGGCATAAGCTTTCCTTCCTCTGGGAAAAGGGAAGTCTGTGTTGTACAGGATGGATCACTTTCCTCTCTGGTCTTCTGTTTCCTTATCTATTAAGTGATGGCTTTGACTCTCAGATGGTTTCAGAGCTGTGTCTTCACATGAGATCTGCGGTGAACTTGGCACGCCAACCACTTGTCTGATTCCTGGTCCCTGCAGCCTCAGTCCACCTGGGTATGTGAGTGCTTAGGATCCCGTTTGTGCCTCTCTGCTGTATGTGATTACAAAAAAACCTGTGCAGTGCGTACAGAAACGTCAGTGACTTGTCTTGCTGCTATTAACACAACGAAAGCAAGGAGGAAAGATTTGCTTGGTTCATAGCAGGCAAGGCATGTGATGGCTGGTCACATTGCATCTGCATTCAAGAAGTACAGACAGACAGACAGACAGATGTGGGTGCTGTTTGTACTGTCCTTTTTCTTCAGTCTACGACCCCAGCCCATGGAATGACACCACTCACCTAGAGTACTGACCAGCTAAGTAAAATCTTTCAGGAAAGACCACCATAGCACCGGGAAGAGATATGTTTCCATTGTAATTCTAAATTCAGTCAAATCAGCAAGGACGATTAGCCTTTGAAGCAGCTATCTTTGTTTTTGTGTTTTCTCAGTCCGGTGAAAGAGCCCAAAAGTGTTCTCATGTTTAAGCACAACATTAGCTAGGTACGATCGTGTCCACCTGTAATCTCCATATACCAGGCAGCCTGGCTATGGCTTCACGTGGGAGAAAAGTAACGGCAACTACCTCAGACCCCAGTTCCCAATTAGATACTGGATGTTTAAAAGGATTTGTTTTATTGTTTATTTGTATGTATTTATCTGAGTACAAGTATGTGTTCACGAGAGGGCACCCTCTAAGGGGGCCAGAGGAGAGTTCAGATGCCCTGGAGCTGACAGTTCTGAGCTGCCTGAGAGGTGGGCTGAGAAGACAGGGTCCTCTGAACGAGCAGTACTTGTTGACTGCTGAGGAATTCTGCAGCCTTCAAATACGTGCTAATATACTCATTTCTCCAGCGTCACTAAGACCGATGTCTGTAATCTCAGTACTTGAGAGGCTGAGGCAGGAAAATACCAAATTTGGGGTCAACCTGAGCTCTGTAGTGAGAGCTATCTAAGAAAGAAAAGGCTACTGCAGGTGTTAATAGCATCTGAAAACCCGAATAATCCAAAATCCAAACTTTTTTTTGATCACCAATACAAGGCCACAAGTTGAAAATGACCTCATGTGACATAGATGGTAATCGTAGGAAACAAGGGAGCACTAAAAATGTCATATAAAATTACCTGCAAGCGGGCTGGAGAAATGGCTCAGCGGTTAAGAGCACTGACTGATCTTCCAGAGGTCCTGAGTTCAATTCCCAGCAACTACCTGGTGGCTCACAACCATCTGTAATGGACAGTGTATTCCTATACATAAATAATTCTTTAAAAAAAATACCTGCAAGCTACATATAAGGCATACATGAAACATAAAATTATTTTTTACTGTTACATATGTGTGCACACATACATGTGGAGGTCAGAGATAACTTTATGGAGTTAGTTTTCCCTTTCTACTTTAATTGGGGTTCTGGGGGTCAAACTCAGGTCACACCAGGTTTGAACCAAAAATGCCTTTACCTGTTAAGCCACAACGCTGGCTGAATAAGCGTTTGGTTTTTGCTTGTTTGTTTTTTTATGAAACATAAAATTCCTTTTATGCTTAGACCTCCGACCATTCCCTAAGATAGTTCTGGAATCTGAAACACCTTTGGTCCCGAGAATTTGAGAATACAAGAATCCTTGTATTAATCTTGATTTTGGAGAACCTGTGGTTTCTCACGTACCATGGCCACTGAGCTGGAAAAAGACACTGAGCAAAACATCCCTGAGCTCCGCAGACTAACCAGAGTGTCATCCTGAGGAAAGGGTACATGCCACATACTCCTCACACTGGCCGCACATCAGGCATTCTGCATGCCAGATATTACCTTACAGTTCATAACAGTAGCAAAATCACAGTTATGAAGTAGCAACAAAAATAATTTTATGGTTGGGGTCACCACGGCATGAGGAGCTGCATTAAAGGGTCACAGCATTAAGACGGTTAAGAACCACTGGTCTGAGGAAGGTGACATTCTCTCCCTCTCTTAGCTTTCCGCCCCCCAGTATATGTAGCAGTGCCTGGAAATATTTTGGGTTGTCAGAACCAGTAATTTGTTTCATAATTACAGCAAGGAATAATGATAAACACCCTACTATGCATAGAGCAGCCTTCCACAACAAAGAAATGATCCAGCCCTGAGCCTAATAATGTCTCATGGTGATGACCAAGGTTGAAAACCCCTGAGATACATGCCAAGCACCCTCTGTGCAGATAAATAGGTCAGACTTAGCTCCTGCTTGTGTGTGTGTGTCTCTTATAAAGTCCAGAGGGTGTGATGGAGACACACGTGATTTGCACATTCAGTGAAACAAAGAAATAACAATGGCCAATTGTTGCAAGAGCATAAACGAAGTAAATGATGTCATACTGGGAAGGAAGTGGGGTCCAATTAAGATGGCTAATTCAGATAAGAAGATGACCCTTAACCTGGGATCTGGGAGCCCTGGAGTTAACCATGCAAGACAGTAAGAGGGTGTGGGGTGGGATATGCTTCTAATCTCAGGACTTCAGAGCCGGTAGGGTGATGTTGAGTTTCATGTCTGTCTGGGGCTACACAGTGAGACTCAATCTCAAAGAGACGTAGAAGGATCTCTCATGTACACACACACACACACACACACACACACACACACACAGAGTTAGGGGAATATAGACTCACAGAGATTATGAATTAGAAAGGACTTTGCAATATTAAAAACACTGGGATAAAGCCAGACATTAGGAGGCAGCACCAGGCAGATCCTATCTCTGTGAGTTCAAGTCCAGCCTAGTCTATATATATCAAGTGCCAGGCCACTCAAAGCTATGTAGGACCTTGTGGGGGTGTTCTGAGAAGTAGGGAGGGGGAGAGCTGCTGTGCTGTTACTTGCATAGGAGAGAAAACTGGCAGAGGGCTTGCAGGACCTGACGGGGAGAGGGGTGTCATTTGAGGTTCAAGAGAACATTACTTGGTTTGTGATTTTGCTAAGCAGATCCTGCTTCAAGCCTAGGGCCTCTGTGTTGGAAACCTTGTTCTGTTGATGTTCACAAGTGACTTGCCTGGTTCTGCTACTTATCAGCTGTGTCACCTTAGTTAAGGGATATCACTTCATCGTCTTCATCTGTAGAGTGGGAAAAATGGAATCCTATTTGTTGCTGTGGGTGCTTTTTAAGGTTACCCGTCAGGAAGAGGGGGTGCGCTTCATTCACTTCATTGTATAGTTAGCCTAGGTAGCAGACAGTAGCTGAATTCATTTTGTTTTGTTTTGTCTTTCGAGACAGAATTTCTCTGTGTAGCCCTGGCTATCCTGGAACTATCTCTGTGGACCAGCCTGGTCTTGAACTCACAGAGATGCACCTGCCTCTGCTTCCTAAGCCCTGGCATTAAAGGCGTGCACCACCAGCCCAGTGAAGTGAAGTGAGTTAATTCATTCATTTCAAACTCACGGGTAGGTGGCTTTTCGTGTATTCACAGAGTTCTACAGCCGTCTTTGTATTTATTTTTAGGATGTTTTTTATCACCTTTTGAAGCCTGCTTCCCTTAGTTTTCATTTTCATGTCTACCTTCTGCCTAGCCCTGGGCGAGGGATAACCTGCTGTCTGTCACCAGACATTTCCGATTCTGAACTTTATTTTCCCCTTTCTTTCTTTTTAAAAGTTCATTTGAGTGTTATTATATTATTATTATTATTATTATTATTATTATTATTATTATTATTATTATTTTCTTTTTTGTTTCAGTGTATGGGTAGTATATGTGTTCTCACACGTGTGTGTTCATATATATGCATGTGGAAGCTAGAAGGCCTTTATCACTCTCCAACTTAAATGTGTGTGTGTGTGTGTGTGTGTGTGTAGGCATGCACGTGCCATGGCACACATGTAGATGATGTCAGAGGACAAATGTTGGGAGTCACTTCTCTCCTTATGCAGCCTCTGAGGATTGAATTTCAGCATATGCAGCAAGCACTTTTACATTCGGAGCCATCTCAATGACCTTTTCAAAAAATATTTATTTATTTTATATGTATGAGTATTTTTCCTGCATGTATGCTTGGATTCCCCTGGGGAGTTACAGATTGTCATGAGTCATCGTGTGGGTGCTGGGAACGGAACCTTTGCAAGAGCAAGTGTTCTTAACCACTGAGACATCTCTCCAGGCCTGGGGAACCTTACATTTTAAGATGGAGTCTCTCACGACCTAGAGCTCACGAATTCATTAGCCTGGCTGGCCAGCAAGAGCCCAGGATCCTTCCTCTTTTTTTGTTTTTTTGAGACAGGGTTTCTCTGGGTAGCCCTGGCTGTCCTGGAACTCACTCCATAGACCAGGCTGGCCTTGAACTCAGAAATCTGCCTGCCTCTGCCTCCCAAGTGCTGGGATTAAAGGCGTGCGCCACCACGGCCCGGCTAGCCTTCGGTATTTCACCCTCCATTACTGGGATTATAGGGACACACGACCTCGCCCAGCTGTTGGCTTTCTACTTGGGTGCTAGGGGTCCAACAGAAGTCTTCAGACACACAGCATGCACGTCACCCACTAAGCCATGTCTCCAGCCCTTTGTTTTTGAGTCAGGGCCTTGCAATATAACAAGATATTCTGGTACTCACTATGTAACCTAGGCAGGTTTCAAGTTCATAGCAATTCTGCTTCTGGCTCCCAAGCACTGGGATTACGAGTGTGAGCCACTATACATGCTTTGGCTATTTCATGAGTAGAATCATACAAAAAATGACTTTGGTCCTTTTTAGTTAGCAAAATGGTTTAAAGTTTATCATGTTGTAGCATAATTCTATCATGTAGCATTCTTTTTTAAAAAAATTTTTTTTTTAAATTATCATGTATATTGGTGTTTTGCCTGTAGATATGTCTATGTGAGTGTGTCAGATTCCTTGGAACTGGAGTTACAGACAGTTGTGAGCCACCATGTGGATGCTAGGAACCTGGGTCCTCTGGAAGAGCAGCCGGTACCCTTAACCTCTGAGCCATCTCTTAAGCCCCAATGTAGTGTTCTTTTTTTTTACTAAATAATATTCCATTTCGTGGCTATGGCACTGCCATACTAATTACCAGTTTTCAGCTACTTGGTTTCCCCTTTGGATGTGAAATAACACTTCTGTGGGCTCGTATGTTTTTGTTCCCTTGATATTCTGCAGGTACAACCCCCCGCCCCCTTTGGTGGCCCCAGATAATTTTGAACTGTGGCAGTCCTGCCTCAGTCTTCCAAGTGTTGGGATTGCAAGCATATGCTATCACATTCAACTTTCTCCTTGTTACACTGAGGTTCAGAAAGGTTCAGTTCCTGTCCAGGGCCACGCTCCTTATACGTGACGACTGTAATTAGGATTCCAGCACTCTGGCTCAGCCGTGCTCATCTTGTGACTGTCCTTCCTGGGTACTTTCCACCCAGCAGCCATCATGCGAGGAGCCAGGGACATCAGAGCAGACATACCCCTGCCTGGCTGAACTTCTAAGGTAACCACACGCAGTAATCAAAGACAACTATATTAACGGTGACAGTGCGTGGACAACAGGCCTTTAGTCCCAGCATTCATGAGGCAGAGGCAGGTGGATCTCTGTGAATACAAGGCCAGCCTGGTCTACAAAGTGAGTTCCAGGATAGCCAAGGCTACACAAAGAAACCCTGTCTCAAACAAAACAAAACAAAAAAGGCTGTGGAGGTGGGGTGGGTTGGGGGTTCCACAGAAGAGCGTTCCAAGATTCCGCAGATGGGGCCCAGGGCTTGTCATCATCAGATAAGACAAGGGATGGAGGCTTCCAGGAGAGGGAATGCTTGCTGTAAGATCTGTAGGATTCCTGTTACTCAGGCAGAGATGAAAGGAAGGAAAACAGCCACCTCAGGGGGGGCTCAAGCCCTTGGGAGAAAGACTGGCTGGCAGATGCCCTCTGAGAACCAAACACTTGCTTAGTCCCCTGCTCAGGCACAGGCTGGCTGAGAAAAGGCTCACCAGCTCAGGCTCCAGAACATGTCTGACTGTCAGGCATTGCCAGTTTCTGTCAGAAGAACACAAGTTTTTGATCCCTCCTCTCATCTTTAACATCAAAAGGCTGCATGCTTCAGATCAGGACGGGGCTGGCTCTTCTCATCTTCTGCCCTCCGGGCACTTGGCCTTTCAAATGGTGAAGGTCTGCTCCCATTCAGAGGGATTGAGGGTGTCTTTTGCTGGATTTAAAAAAGAAAAAAAAAAAAAAAAAGTGGGCTTGAGAAAAAGTAAAGGTTTCAGTCACCAGAGGCAAAACTGCCAGGTGTTTGGGCAAACGGTCCTTCGCTTTTCCCTTCTGAGTCATGTAGAAGACCTGGTGTCTCATCAAAGATCAGTAGAAGAAAGCCCCAGCTCCCAGCCATAAAATCCATCCTTACCCCCTGTGTAGGTCCACAGCTGGCACAAAGACTGTGACCTCTAAGTCCCCTTAGAGCCATGCTGCTCTTGCTCCAGCTCCAGGGCCAGCGTACAGCCTGTCACATACCAACACGTGAGGTGCGGTGTAGAACACTGGCTTAGGGTGCTTCAGCAGACAGGAAGATGACCTCAGGGTGGGAAAATGGGGAGCAGTGCTGGAACTTCTGGAACGGTGTCTTGGAGCAGGGAGGAATCACCACGGCTCCCAAGCCTTGTTTATGAGTTTCGTGCAGCAGAGAAAGAAAGAGTGGACACCCAGCCCTGGGTAGGCGGACACTCTAGAAGAGGAATAATAGAAAGTCTAGCTATTGGGTAGACAGCGGGCCCCAAGCAGCTGCGCAGGAGCTCAGGCAGATCCAGGTTATGTCAGGTTGCATGCTCAAGGGAGTATGGGCCATGAGCCCCATCTAGCAGTTCACTCAAAGAAGCATCCCCAGGAGCTGGAAGCAATGACTTTGGATGTAGGGTTGAATGTGCACTGAGAATCCTGTAGGTTTGGAAGAGGCCCCAGAGGATTGTAGGAGTAAGAGAAGCAAAACGGACTAATTTAGAGCAGGCTACTGGCTTTCAGAAGACAGATGTAGAGACATCAAGACAGAAAGGGACTAGGTGGGACATTACATGGCAGAAGAGGTTCACGGAGAGAAAGACTCCCCAACGGGTAAGCAAGGAAGGAAGAGCCTTAGAGGAGCAGATAGAGAAACCACCCCCAGGTACCTCTGGAAGCAGAAGAGACAGACAGACCATCAGTCCCCCAGAACTAAAACTACAGATGTCTGTGAGCCATCACGCATGTACTGGGAATTGGACCTGGGTCTTCTGCAAGAATAAAAAGCTCCCTAAACTGCTGAGCCATCTCTCCAGCCTCACACCCCCCACCCCCCCTTAACAGATTCTCCCATGAAAATCGAGAGTCTGAAAGTGCTGAGGACTCATACTGGGCGCAGTTAAGGGCCCAGGGTAGGACCTCTAAGCATTTCCACACTTAGGGCAAGGGGGCTTGACCACATGTCCACTGCCAGAACTGATGTCAGCACCAGGCAGCGAGCAAGGGGTATTTCTGATTTTAGGGTTAAGTGACTTCTTTTTGCCATTGCCTTCCCAGAACACTTACGCGAAGCTTGGGGTTCTTACTCTGGGATAACCACCCCGGCCCACCCCCACTCAGAACAAACCCAGTTTGGCGTCCCTTTCTAATTGGTATGTACAATCATCATGGTTTTGAAAGTCATTAGGTCCCTTGTTTCAAGGGATGAACGAAGGGACCTCAGCTTGATCGGATGTTACCATGTGCCTGCTCTTGAAGATTCCTGACAACCTGGCTGATTTAAGGGTTAACCACGAAGCAGGTTCTATGCTAACCATATTCCCATTTTCCTGGGTTCTTTTATAACAAACACAGTTATCACCTATTTTACAGATGAGAATTACTGAGCCTCACAGAGGGGAGTAATTTTTCAGGGTCACAGAGCTCGGGCCTACTTGACTCTAGGACATCTCTGCCTCCACCACCCTGCATGGCTTGCCAGCGGCAGCATGCACCTCAAAGGAGTTGCTGACTTACACTTCAAGGGTTGAACACTTGCTTCTACAGGCATTTCTTCCTGGTTCTCAGGGGCTTAGTCCTCTTAGAGGCTTTCCCCCCACCCAGTTATTCATGGATGGAATTTCTTAATAGTTCATGCTCTGCTTCCTTGCCCAGTTAGGCATTAAAGAACCCTGCTCATTCTGGTCCCCCACCCCCACCCCCTGTAACTAACTCCTGGCTCTTATACAACATAAGAAAGAACAGCTCACGAGGTGAGGCCTGTCTGTCTGACCATTTAAACAGTGTGTGTCTGAGACTTACTTACCATCTAGATTAGCCATAGTAGGGCAGTGGTAGCAATGTACTGATTGGTTTCCTCTCAGACCTTTTCTGTGACAGCCAAGGAGGTACTTGTGTTAAGTATCTTAAGGTAGCTTTGCATCTGGCTTTGAAAAAAAACCACATTGTTTCTGAAAACTCATCAGTCTACAAAACCTGAGTCGTCTTCCCTAAGCTTGAGAGAGGTGGGTAATCCAAGGGGAAGACTGGTCGGCTAAAACTGCATTGAAGCTGAGTATGACATGTGCATGTCTATAATGACAACATTCCAGAGGCCAAGGTAGGAAGATCTTGAGTTCAAAGCCAGCCTGGGCTTTCATACCAAGACTCTGTCTCTAAACAGTCAATAAAGCCTGGGTTCAAGAAAGACAGAATACATGAAGCAAGGCATGAAAGGCATGCCAGTCACCCTGATCTATCTCATCATGCTCTTTACATGTCCCATACATACATTGGTATCAGATAGCACCCAGTGAGTTTGTGCAATTACTACGTGTCAAAGTCCCAAAGGGAAGAAACTGTAATGAGAGGGAAATTCCCTAGAGCTCTCAGTGGTCGGTTAAGAGGCCTCGATGGGCAACTTCTGTTTGAACCTCAGTTTTCTCATCTGTAAGTTGTGAGGGTGACTTTGGTCCTGCAGAATTGGCTTAGGAGTCCTGGTGACATAGCAGATGTAATGAGCGCTCCTGTGTGATGCTCATGCAGGAGATTCTGTGGTACCGAGTTTTCTCGCCTCTGAGAGCTGAGGCAACTGATACAAGGTAGGTGTGAAAGTCCATCAAATGGGAAGCTGTGAGCGTCCAGTGGGGGAGAATTTGCTCTAGCCTTAGCAGTGTGTTCCATAGCAAAAACCAAGATGAGGACTCATTTAGAAGAGAAGCAGCCACGGTCGGTGTTTAAAGCAAATCTTAAAGTGGAAGGGTTGATTCGTCCATTATTTTGAAAAGCTAAGTCTGTGAAGATGTGTGCTTGGTTTTTACAGTACGTGTCTCCTCATGGTAGAATACTTCAGGAGAAGTGTGTAAGGCAATTTCATCATTGCGTGAAGGTCACAGTATGCTCTCACACCAAGATAGTCCGTCACTTGACGTGGTCTCTTGGGTCTAATAGTCACTATAAAGAGATAGGTGAGGCTGCTGCCCTCACAGCGTGGCCTACTGTTTTACAGTGAATTTTCTTATTTAAAAAAGCAGAATGCATACACTCTATAATACCAATACTGCGACGATACAGTCATTTCATAACCAATAATACTTGCTTATTGCCATGACCAAATAGTATACCCCACTGACACCCAAGCAGTGTGTTACACTCTGTGTGTGATGGCTGTATACCTGTGTAGGAATGTTTCAGCCTGGACTGTGGTGTTGTTACATGACCATATTTGACAAAATTAAATCAGCAGTTGTTGCTAGGCCCTGACTATTAGTATGGGCCAAGGTAGTGTTTATTTACTGAATAATTATTTTGACACAAGAGCAAAACCTGACAGTGCTTCTCATTTGACTTGGAGCAGCTTATAAGGGAAGCCCATTTTCTTTTGCAAAATATTAGAAGGAACCACTCATATTTTATGGTAGCTCTTACACTCCTTTAGTGTCACTGGAATCCTTCTGTTTGCAAAGACCTGTAATCTCATCTTAACGAGTGGTAGCTTTGTCCCCTTGACTGTTAACTACACCTTTCCTCGGCTGTGATCGGAATAGTCCTTCAAGTCACGTTCAGCAACTTGGTGATGTACACTGTGCTTACACTGCTTCATCATGGGAGACATCTGACCAACCCATACGGGTTTCAACTGGCACTGCTGATGGCTCAGACACTGGTGTCAGGTGAGGAATGATGCTTAAGCAGGCACTGGGTTCATAAGCTCCCAGTTTATGGGTTAAACATTCATATTTTGATGACTCCGAATCACCAAGTAATCTTCTGAGTACAAGAAAACAAATATCCTGTTTCCGAGTTTCCCATGATGAAAACAGCCTGCTATTTATATAATGTCAGTAGCCCTTGATAAGATAGTCTCAATTTCCCCCACCTGCATAAAGGGAATAGTGTTGCTTACTAACTCAGGGAGTGTCCATGAAGGGTCTGTGAATTAGTTGCAGTAAAGAATGTCTCCTGGTTCACATGGCACACTTCCCACAAAGGCTAAATATGATTATTCCGGATTTTATCTTCTTATTTTGGGGGGGGAGGAGGTGTTTCAAGACAGGGTTTCTCTATATAGCCTTAGTTATCCTAGATTTCACTCTGCAGACCAAGGTGCCCTCAAACTCAGAGATCTGCCTGCCTCTGCCTCCTGAGTGCTGGGATTAAAGCTGTATGCCCCACCCCCAACCCCATCCCTGCCTGACTATTCCCGATTTAAGACAACAACAAAAAGCTTATCTGTAGCCCAGGTTTTCTGCAATGGTGCAGTTCATGAGTTCTTTGGTAATTTACATCCAAGACCAAGATCTACAGCAGGAACAAGAGATTGAAGACCATGCTACAGCCAAGACCAGAGCATTACCAACAGGCTGTGTGTGTGTGTGTGTGTGTGTGTGTGTGTGTGTGTGTGTGTGTGTGCGTGCTGAGAGGCCCTGTCTCTCAAGACAACCAGGGGGGTGAGGAGGAAGCCTGCCAGCGCGCTGTATGCCACAGCTCCGGCTGTCTTGCTTCTTGCTCCTACTGCTCCTAATATCAATTAGGACCCTCGTGTCTGATATTAAAAGGGGAAAGGAGGGTGTGGGAAGGGCAGGCTCTTGCAGATAGGTTAGCTTAAAAATTTGTGTTTTGCAGGCAGAAAAGCATGGTAGCAAGATACACACCCCTGCACATAGTAGGTTCCCCTGAAATGCTTATGGGGAGACTAAATGCAGGGAGAGTGTCTGATGTGTCTGAATACCTCCTCTTCGGCTCTTTTGAGCTGAGGAATTCCAGCAAGCCACTGTTGAAAAACCTGCCCAAAGAATTAGCATTAGTTAAAAAGTAAAAACTAGGGACCTCCCAGGGCTCGTTTGGTATGCTGTCCCAGAGAGACTGTTTCATAAATGGGTGGTGGCTTAGGAGTGAGTGTCAGCCATGCCCTATTTTGTAATGTGACACAGACATTTGGTTCTATGTATTTGGGGTGTGCCATTTGGCTTGTGTCAGGCCCTGTGTTTCACCCAATCTCCTAGGTTTCTACCACTTGGACCAGGAGCACCAGGCAGACATTCTAAAGAAAGCTTGAGTCTCTGGGACCTGGCAGGTCAGGAAAAGTTGAGCAGAGTAAGACAGGACACGGCTCCTCATGGCCACAGAAAACTCATCTAAATCTTTGACACTGGTCTTGCCTACAGTCTGGACTCCCCCTCCTGGAATAGGGGAGCTGGGTACAGTCCTTAGAAACCACCTTCAGGCATTGACCAAACCCTGCCCACTGAGCACAGAGGATCCTTCCTGGAGGCCAAGGTCAGGGTCTGTCCAGGTCAGCTCACTGCTCTTCTAGACAGTTGGAATTCTTAAAGTGAGTAAGGTCACTGGCCCTCTGAGCTAACCCCAGGAGGGAGAGCTTTCATGATAGTTAATATCAGTTAATATTTAGGATCACCTAGGATATAAGCCTCTGGCTGTCTGTACCTATGAGGACTTAATTGAGTACGAGACCCACCTTAACCATGGGGTCCTGAACTAAATAAAAGGTAAAAGCAAATTAAACACTGGCTTCTTATCCATGAATACAGTGTGACTAGCTACCTTCAGCTCCTGCCACCGTAATGGACCCTCAAAATGTAAACCAAAGTAAACCCTTTCTCCATGAAGTTGCTTTGGTCCGAGTATTTTGTCGTGGGAATGTGTAGAGTAGGTAGTACAGAGCTCCTCCATAGCTGCTCAGTTGACCCAACAAGTTAGGAGACGTCCATACTCCAGTGTCCCCAGCTCCCTTTCAACCACACTGCACACGGAGCTCGGTGGTCCTCCTAGCATCTCGCACCTCCTCTGATATGCTAGTGAGAGGAAGAAGGCTTGCTCATCCCATTGGGACCTGCCTTTGGGTCTCCCACTGAAGAAGCTCCATATCCCTCCGTTACCTTTCTGTCAGCTCATGCCCAGTGTGCATTCCCCCCCCGCATACCCCTCCTCCTGAGCGCTTTTGGTGTCAGCCATGGCTGTTGTATTATCAGCCTGGGGAAGTCTGATGACTATTGTTAAGTTTGTTTTTTCATTCTCAGAGACAAGAGTCTCACCCTGAGGATCATCAGACTGGCCTGGAATTTGCTATGTAGTCCAGTTTCAACCTCCTAGTGCTGGGATTACAGGCATACACCAGCACAGGGTGTGTATTTGTTTTCCTTACTATAGATCAAGAATAATTCTGGCCACTGTCCAGTGGGGGCACCACAGTGGTCCAGTTCATCCTCAGGGAGACTATAAAGCAGAAGGACTACAGGCAAGTAGAAGTGAGGTCTAACTGAATCTGGATGGGCAGAGGTGTCTTGCTCAGGAGACAGCCATTCTAGCTGTTCTACGTATCTGCCACCGTAACGGAGCACTGAGCATTGCCTTGTGCAAACACCATGCAAACCCCTGAGAGTCCCGAGTTGTCTGTGGTATGCTTCCTGACCCTGGTGTGATAGTACATTGCTGTACCCAAGGCACGCAGCTGGCAAATGGCAGACCCGACATCTGTGTTAGGATGCGACGTGTGTGTGTGTGTACGTGTACATGGATATAAGTTGGGGAGCAAAAGCTCATAGACCGAGGCCATCACCCTAAGCCCCTCCCCTGTTCTCCTGTCAGTCAGGGGCACATCCCCAGGATGTTTGCAGGCTTATTCCGCCTGGGCAGTTACCCAGGCTCCTTTAATCCGAGGCCGGATGGGGACTGCTGCTGGCAGAGGGAAGGGCCACACATCATTGTCCCTTTCACTGAAGCACACCTCTCAAGAAGTTCCGGGGTGGGGTGGGAGCTTGGCTGCTAACACAGGCCTGCCATTATGCCACTTCAACAGGCCAGAGGAGACCTACACATCTTGCCAGCCGGGGGTGATGGCCATCACAAACAAGGGCTTCTCCAAGAAGGAAATACAAAGGCTCCATCCGGAGGGCTGGGAATGAGGAGGATCGAAGTATAGTTGTCTGGTCAGGGTCCACTGGAGAAACACAAAGAAGAAAATGGCCAACCCAGGAAAACCCTTCCTGAATGTGGCCTAGCAGGAATTTGGATGGGGCAGGGCTAAAGGTGTTGAGCCCCCAAACTATGGTCCAGATTCTTTGCTTGGGGGAAATGTGGAGAAAGGGTTTTCTCTCTTGGAGACGAAGTTGCTGAGAGGTGTGAAAATTTCTGTTTGGAGTGCTTTCCGGGTTCCAGTTGCGATACCTGGCGTTTCCTACTGGCCTATAAGCCACCCCTATCACTCTGTTCGAATTCTCATGTTATATAGGAGAAAGAGCTGGTCATGCTGGGATCATCCACAGTGGATAACTGATGGTTCTTTGTTTTATTATTTTTCTCTTATTCAACATTTTAAAACTTTTATTTGCTTTTAGTGCAGTGGTGTTTTGCCTGCATCTATGTCTCTGTAAAGGCATCAGATCCCCTAGAATCGGAGTTACAGACAGCTATGATCTGCCATGTAGATGCTAGGCATTGAACCCAGGTCCTTTGGAAAAGTGGTCCATGTAGCCAGTTCTCTTAACTGCTGAGCCAGCTCTCCAGCCCCTGACAGTTATTTCTAAGAACCTTTTTAGTACCAGGTTCTCACAACTGTATCCTCACAACTGTGGCCACACAGCCTTGTCCTCTCTTTGAGCCCTGTACAAGGGCCTTAGTGACTCCTATGTTTTCTTAGTACCTGGCAAGGATTGCCCGAGGACACACCATGAGAGAGAATACTGGGCTGAGACACCTATCCAGTCTGCTCTGGCTCAGTATTTTTTATTTAAATCTCAGTCTCTCTCTCTCTCTCTCTCTCTCTCTCTCTCTCCCTCCGTCTTTTCCTCCCTCCTTCCCTCCCTCCCTCTCTCTCTTTCTCTCTCTGTCTCCCCTCCCCCCTCTGTGTGTATGTGTGTACATGCAGGTTAGAATATGTACGTGTGAGCATGCCATTGCATACACAACCTCAGCTTTGGTACCCACCTTCCCCCTTGTTTGAGACAGGATGTCTTAACAGTTTTATAGCTGCTTATACCAAGCCAGCTCATTTTGCAACCCTCTGGGGTTCTCATACTTTACACGAGCCAGAGATCTGAACTCAGGTCGTCCTGTTCAGGCGACAGCCACTTCGTTCGCTGAGCCTTTTGCTCTGTCTGTTGCGCCTTCAGAGAGGCGGAAGAGCAAGGCTAGAGGTGGGCTTCACCACTGATTTTTGGAAGAGTTAGTCTGCACATCAGCCCCAAGTCTGTGACCATCCGCAGCCCCCTTGGTAGCCTCTTGTTTCCTCCAGCCTACAGGATGGTGATGGATACAGACAGGACTTTGCTGGGTCCCCCAGATACCAGCTCTCCTTCATATTTAATCCACCTGATTCACCACTCAACCCCAGACCATGCCTCTGAAATTTCATACAGAGGCTTTAGCCAAGGTGGATAGTAAATGCTAGAGAAATACAGTGGTTCACACACTGGAACCTTCTAGGTGCTGACACTTTGAAGCCAGGGCTCTGCTAATATCACCCGGAATCGCTCCACTTCTCTTTTCTTTTCTTTTCTTTTCTTTTCTTTCCTGCTACACCAGTCCACTTTGCTTATGTCATCTTCTAGGATTGAAGGCACATGCAAAAAGAGATCTCCTTCCCCAACAGTCCAGTTTCTGCGCCCCACCACGCAGGGCACTTGCCTTGTGTCTGTGCCCAGTTTCACTGGCCCACTCTGCCAGATACTTGTGCTGTTTCCTAAGTGCGTCTGACTATAACATGTGTGTTATACAATGTTGTAGTGACAAGGCTAGCCCCTTGGGATACCCTGCTGTGCTCCACATTACACAGTGACCCTGCAGAGGAGCACCTGTGGAAGAAGGAATTTGAGTTCTAGAGTCAGATAGATTGGAGTCCAGATTTCAGAGACTTCTCAGGAGCTGAGATTGGTGGACCAGGAGTTTTAAGTCATCCTAGACTACTACAGTGTGTGTGTGTGTGTGTGTTTGTGTGTCTGTCTGTCTGTCTGTCTGTCTATGTGTACCAGCATATGTGGAGCTCTTTACTGTAGGTGGTTTTAGGCATCTACCGGGGACCTTGGAATGTGTCTCTCATGGGTAAGAGGCTACCACTGTGACTCTACTAGGTACTCAGACTGTCAATTCCTCTTTCACTGTGTGACCCACAGCATTTCAGAAGCTACCTGACGATTCATACCCTGTCTCTGCCCTGTTCTAGACAGGGTGCCCCGTGTTTCTACAGTGTGGAAAATAGTCAGTTGTGAATAGTGTCTTCCTACAATGTGGCTGTCGAGTTAGTATGTATGGTAACCCTGGTAATGCTGGACAAGAAGGAACCTCTACTGTCACTGTCTGATTAATCAAGTGAAGTCGCCTTCTCACGAGCAATTGACTGAACTGAAACTTGAAGCCAGACCTTCATGTTCTGAAGCCTATGTTCTTTCCGCCTCACTGGCAGCCTCCATGGCTCTGAGACCTCATCCAGGGGCCCAAGACATGCTTTCCATGCTACGGCTTCTTTTCCTTGACCTTCTGAACTATAAACACACACACACACACACACACACACACACACACACACACACACACACACACACACACGTTTTTCTGAGAGATCCTGTGACCACTCTCATTCTTTTCAGGCCTTCTATTCTTACAGTGTCCTTCCAGACCCCGAGGTAATCTTGCCATTTGCAAGTGAAGGTTTCTAAACAAAGAGACAAGATGTTGCTGTGAACAAACAGCAACAGCCCAGAGCCCTAGCAGGCTGCTGCAAAGCTACGCCCCTGGACTCCAACCCTGCCCCATTGGCTGCTTCCCTTCCCACAAGTGAGAAAGCCTGGCATCCTTTGCATAAGGCAGGTGTTCGGGGCTCATTCATTGGTGCTTTCCCGCTTGCTAGGGGAGATGGAGAGCTTCCAGACTAAAGAGTTCTGTGGCCTGTAGCAGGTCCAGGAGTGAAGCTGTATGCTTCCTGTCCCGCAAACACGCTGTAGAAATGAATGCTGGTACTGAGAAGAAAGAGAAAGGAAAACTCCTAAGTCTTTTGTTGTCTCACCAACCCGTACCTATGAGCGGGCATGAGCTCCTTGACGGGACTTAGTCCGGATCCTACTAAGGCTGTGGTGAAATATCTGTGTAGCTCTAATGGAAAGACAGTCAATATAACAATAAACAAAGTGACAGACAGACAGCCTAGGGAAAGACCCATTTGGGACTGCCTAGAAAGGCCTCTTGGGAAGGATTTTCAGGCAGTGATCTGAAGGAAGGAAGGAGATGGTCTTCCAAGAGGTGGGTGAGTACGTGGACAGGTCACATGAGCAGCCAGTGCGTGGAGACCTGTGTGAGCAAAAGCCATGAGTTAGGAATGTGCTTACTGCAGTCTGAGAAAGCTTGGGCAGGGAAGTTGCACAGGCCCCAGCAAGGAGTCCAGAGTTCATCTAGTCTGGGTGGGAAGACATTGAAGGGGTGAGAACGAGATAATGACACGGTAGAGTAGTTACACGTTCATGCTCTTCTTCATTGTGGAGGGGGTAGGGAGAGCGGATGGGATGGTGGGAATGGAAGATCTGGAAAGGTCAACAGCTAGGGAAGGGAGGAGAGGCTTTGGAGTGTGGGGAGAGAGATGTCAAAGGTGCCCTTAGGGGTCAGACCCTGTGGGAACAATCTAGGGGGCTTTTGAGAATCCACTGAGTGACAGTCCAGTGAGGCCTAGAAAAAGAAGCACAGGAGTTGGTTCCCCATCCCTGCAGGCCAGGGGAGGGAGGAACGGGCAGAGGAAGAAGGTGGACCTCTATCTACACTGTCACTATATCCAATTTCCTTCTTTCTCACCATGAAATCTTGCTTGTGGGTTCTGCCTTAGGCCTGTTACATAGTTGAGAGCATCTTCATGGGAGGCCTCCTGGGGGAAAGTAATGGCATTGCTTGAGCCTTGTTCTTCGCAGGGCACATACTGCGTAGAAAAAGGGTCTGACCCAAGCTGGCGAGGTAGAGCCTTGCGGTCCCAAAACCCTTGTCTGTCCCCTTGCCCTCTGGGCTCCTGTGTGTCATCGGTGTCAGGAGAAGAGGCCAGGGATATCAATGTCAGACATGGGTCACCCAAGTCAGCCAGGCAGCACGAGCTCCCCGGCCCACTCCCCGTTCTAGTCCAAGGATCCCGTGCGGTGATAGAATCAGCCTTGCCTCCAATGTAATCGACACCTTCATCCAGTCTACTGGATCCTTTCCACCTTCTACATCTTCCCCTTCCTGAAAGACTCTTGAGTAGAGCCATCCAAGAACTACAGAAGCAGGTGCCAGGATGGGTTTGTTTCTGCAGGGGGATGATTCCATTGATGAAAGTGAAACCGGAGGACAGACAGAACTAGGGGCCAGCCACTCCCTGGAGAAGGAGAATTGGCTGGAGTCACATCTCTCTACTTACCAACTGGGAATGAGGGAGGGGCCCTTTGGGGTAGTCATTGGGGGAGGGGGACTGAGCAGTGGAGCCAGGGTTCAAATGGCCCATATCCAACCCTGGCACAAAGCAGGTCCCCAGGAGCCTTGTCCTATAGGAGAGTCTCTGGATGTCTCTTGGCTGTCTGTCAGATGGAGGAAAAATAAAGGTCACCATGTGGCTGCCATGGTGGCTATTAAAGGATCAAACTGTAGCAGAAGCACTGGGGGCCCTCACAATGTTTCTTTAACCCCAGACTTCTCTTTGTTAGGGCAAGCAAGTCTACCTAAAAGCACTTCCGGGAGTCCGATGAGATGTTTCCCACCTTCTTTAAGAATTCATTTATTCCCTCAGTGACTGCTCCCGGAGACTGGATCACCAACCAAAGAATACACATGGAGGGACCCATGGTGTTGGCCACATATGCGAGAGGAGGGTCTTGTTAGACATCAGGGGGAGCAGAGGCACTTGGGCCTGAGGGTGTTAGATGCCCCAGTATAGGAGAATGACAGGGAAGACGAGAGTGGGTGGGTAGGGGAATACCCCCATAGTGGCAGGGGGAGGGGGAGGGAATGGGGAGGTTCCAAAGGGGAGATCTGGAAAGGGGGAAACATTTGAAATGTAAATAAAGTATGAAAAAAAAAGACAAATAAGTGGATATCAACTCTTAAGTATATGGAATAAAGGTGTGAGAATTATTCTTAAAAAAAAAAAAAAAATTCATTTATTCCCTCAGTGACTGCTCACTCAGATCGGATACTGAAGCTGTGGTAGTTATTGAGAATCTTCTTGGGCCCTCATGGGTATTTTCTATGTCCGTTACACCCAGGTATCCGAGAGAAAAGTATGTAGAAATGACTCCCAGTTTTCCTCAGAGCCTCTCTCATCACCTGCTAGGCCTGAGAAGCTCAGGATACTGACTGTAGGACCTGCAGGCGGTAGGGTAGAGAGCAGGAGACTATACCAGGGCTCACTCTGCCTGGTGGCCTACTTCTCAGTACCGCCAAATAACTATTGTCGATGGTGTATTTATTTCTTTAAAAGAAATGTTTATTTCCTGGTGGTTGTGTTAGTTACTGTTTATTCCTGTAACAAAACACCATGACCAAAAGCAATTTATGGAAGAAAAGGTTTGTTTTGGCTTATGGTTCCAAAGGGAAGCCATAATGGCGGGGGTGACGCGATAGGTGTCTGGAGCACAGAGCTGAGAGATTACATCTCAGCCGCAAACAGGAAGCAGAGAGCAAAACTGGAAGTGGGGCTAGTCTATAAACCCTCAGTGACGTACTTCCTCCAGCAAGGCTCCCCTAACAGCACTACCAGCTGCAGACCGAGTGTTCCAAATACCCGAACCTGTAGGGAATATTTTCTTTTCTTTTCTTTTCTTTTCTTTTCTTTTCTTTTGGTTTTTCGAGACAGGGTTTCTCTGTGTAGCTCTGGCTGTCCTGGAACTCACTCTGTAGACCAGGCTGGCCTCAAACTCAGAAATTCACCCGCCTCTGCCTCCCGAGTGCTGGGATTAAAGGCGTGCGCCACCACTGCCCGGCTTGTAGGGAATATTTTCATTCAAATGACCACAGTAATTCTGCTGTTTACTCTTTCCTACCTAAGTTGAGTGGTACTTCTTCCCTAAATTATTTGATAACAAAAGTGTTTCAGATTTTAGATTTTTGTGGATCTGGGAATATTTGCATCTACATTAATGAGAACAAGACCCAAGCTTAAATATGAAATTCGTTTGTCTCCTCTGTACTTTACATGTGCAGGCAGAGCAGAACCTTGCATGGTACTTTTAGCATAACTTCCTTCAAACCCAGCTTGCCACGTTCGGTCATGGGTAGATTTTTCAATATTTGTCATTATGTTAATGGTCAAGAAGTTTCAGCCAGGTGTGGTGTCACACACCTGTAATCCCAGCACCAGAGAGACTGAGGTAAGGTGATAGGGACTTCCAAGGATAGCCTGGGATACGGATAGCAAGCCCTGTTGTGGTGGAAAAAACAAAAAAATTAGCTTCAGATTCGGGTTTATTTCCAACTTCTTAACTAGGGGCGTGTTTGTTTGTTTTTGGTTTTTGTTTTGTTTTTGTGAAAGAAAATGAGATTTCGTTTTGGAATGAATCTTTTAATTTGTGTGCATGTTTTCGCTTACCCTCGCATGCACTTGTGCTAGAAATCGAACCCCGGGCTTCACACATGCTCAGTGAGCGGTCCACCCCTGAGCCACTTCTCCTGTCTTCAGAAGCTCGCTGCTGCACAGCGGCAAGTTAGTGCTACATCCACCTTCCTTCAAAACAAGTGAAGTTCTTTGGAACCCGTCCCTGCTAGATCCTTCTCTGACTTCCGTTCAATTGGTCATAGATAGCAACAGCTGCTCCTAGGCTGCTTTTTGACAGTGAGCATCTCCTTCCGGTTACCTAATGTACTTTCCCACCTTTCCAGTCTCCCTCAGCCAACTATCTTTTTTGCAAAAGTAACCCCTTAATGTTTTTCCTTCTATCCAGACATTAAAAAGGGAGGCTTCTTCTGGAAATTACTTCTAAATACATGGTATTTTACAAATCCCCTTCTTCTGGTCATCCAATTTTATCGAATCAGCTGTTCCATTCATTTCCTGAGCAGTAGTAAAGACCCACATTCAAATCTGAAGTCCATCTCTGAATAGCCAAGTGACCTCCGTCACTCTAACACAGCTTCAGGAAGGCGCCATCTGGACCAGGGTAAATGGAACATGTAGCAAGACTACAGTAAGAAATTCACAGCACAGCACTTGGAAAGTCCTGAGCTATTGTTAGGCTGCTCTCATGTCCCCAAGGAAAAAGAAACATTTAAGCCAACTCTTCATGACTATGTTATGACAAATAACACCATGAATACTTGTCCTGGAAGGTAGGGCTAGACCAACATCTCCTACGTGGTTATAATGCAGTGGTCCAGACTTGTGTGGGCAAGCCTGCACCAAGGCTGCCAGGTGTACCCTGTAATGCCCAGACAGACCCTAGGTGGGCTCACAAAAGGCTCCCTGGTGCTATCGGCCACACTCGGGGGATCTCCGAGTAGTCACTATGATCACCTGGTCTGTGTCCTACTCAAATCAATCCAAGCTGGAAGGTCATGGTCTCTCCTGTCCATGGGTGATCTCCACAGCCATTGTATCTGTGTGCATGTGTCTCCCTCATTCTTTCCCTCGCTCTCCCCAGGCCAATTGGAAATTCAGACCTTCTCTTCTGGCACTGGAGCTAAGTGCGTCTGCCAACTGTGTGCAGGTTTCTTTTTCCATGTGGCTCACCATCTGGAGTGGCATTCTGCCTTCCCCGTGGTGGCGTGCCTGTGTGTGTATACGTGCACTCATGAGCGCACAGGCCAGGGTATTGTGTTCCCTGTCTGTGCTTGAGCGGCTGAATGAACAGGAAAGAGCAAGCGCCCACAGAGAGGACAATGCCCTGAAGTCATCCTTGCAGTGGGAATGAATAATTCATACTGTATCTGCCTCTTTCCAAGGCTTCCCAAAATAGTCTTTTTAATTGTCCGTGTGTTGTGCAGCTGACTTTAATGTAGTTCCCTTCAGCTCAGAACACTTGGGTGCTTCATGTTGACTTACCAGTCAGGCTCTCCTTTGGAAGCAACATTCTACTCAGTTTCTTTAGAAAGAAGGATGGGGGAATTAAAGAAAATTATACTTTTTAGAAGGGAAAACCATTTTCTTTTCAATTCCTCTGTGGACCTCCTCTTTAACCCATTACAATTGACCTCTGTAGTCCTAAAAATTAAATAGGGAGAAATTGGATGGGTAGGTAATGCAGTTTTCCCTCTATGGTGTGATCAGCAAACACTTGGGAGTCCACAGACCTTTTTTTTGTTTGTTTTTCACCACTGGAGCTGCTCAAACCTGAGAGAAGCCATGCATGCTGTAAGTGGCAGAGAGAGGGAGTGGGCCTATCTAAGCCTCTTGGAGCCCAGTCGATCACATTGCAAGCTCCAAATGCCAGACATGGTGCTGCAGGATTTCCTCGATGGATTTTGGTTTTGCTTTAGCATATGTTCTGATTGGTTTTTATTGTCAGCTCAAAACAACCTAGAGTCAGAGAAGAGGGAACCTCAATTGAAGAACTGACCAGATCAAGTTGGCCTGTGGCTGAATCTATGAGAGGTTATCTTGATTGATGATTGATATGAGTGGGCTCAGCCCAATGTGGGTGGCACCATCCTGAGGCAGGGGGTCTGGGATGTATGCAAAAACTAGCTGAACCTAACCCAGTGAACAAACCATTAAGCAGTGGCTACTGCTCCTCAGTTTCTACCTTGAGTTCCTGTTCTGACTGTCATCAATGATGGATTGTGACCTGGAACTGTAAACCAAATAAACCCATCCCTCACCAGGTTGCTTTGGGTTACTATAGCAACCAAGAAGCAGATAGAAACATGTGATTATTCTATAAGTCCTTCCCTTTGGGATAGGAATGCTTACCCTGTGCCATTATATGTTAGAAGTATGTCATTTGGTCATTATAGGTCACAGTTAGGAAACCACACTTTTAAAGTCTTAGAAGGGTCAATGACTTTGGGAGCTTTTAAAGTTTACATTATGAGATAAACATGAGACTTTGGTGGCAAAGGATGGACCGGTCATGGCTTTAGAATGGCAAGTTTGAGTGTCAAGTTGACAAAGGGTGGAGTTGTGATGCTTAGTCATTGTTTGTTTTGTTGGTTTTTCAAGACGAGTTATCTCTGCATAGCCTTGGCCATCCTGGAACTCAATCTGTAGACCAGGCTGGCCTTGAACTCAGAAATCCTTCTGCCTCTGCCTCCTGAGTGCCAGGATTAAAGATGTGCACCATCACTGCTAGGCATGGTGGTTAGTTTAAATGTCAGCCTGACACTATATATTGACACTCCTGAGAAGAGAGTCTCATTGAGGGACTGTCTAGATGAGGTTGCCCTGGGAGGGCTTTCTTTTTATCAAAATATTTTATTATTCCGGGTATGTACAGGAGGGCAGTTGCTCTGAGAGGCCTGAGGTCTAGGATCCCCTCGGAACTGGAGTTATGGGTTGTGAGCTGTCTGATGTGGGTGCTGGGGGAGGGGGTGTCTGCTGAGAGAACAATACCTGCTCTTCACCAGTGAGTGGATCCACCCTGAATATAGACAACATCAGTTCTTGGACTGGGCGCTGGACTGAGTGAAAGAGAACCAACTGCATTCTAACAAGTGTGCTTTAATTCACTGCTCTTGGATCTTGGCCATGGATGTCATGTGACCAGTTCTCTCAAACTTCTGCCTCTGATTTCGCCACCATGAAGACAGGAACCTGGAACTGTAGGCTGAATAAGCCCTTTCTCTCTTAAGTTGCTTTTGTTCATAGTGTTTTATCGCAGCAACAGGAGAAGACAAAGACAGATGCTTATAAGTACTATTAGGAATTTGATATTTACCTACAGAATACATAGTACAGTATAGAATATATAAAGTACTACTCAGGCTGCAACTATAAACTATGACCTACTTTTTTAAATTAATCACAGTGTTTGTATCGTACTTGTTTTGTTTTTTTTTAAAAGAAACATGTCAAATTTGCATATTTATTATTTCAGAGGGGTGGTTTAGGGTCTACTATACCCCCAGGTTGGTCTGAAAGCACTCTATATGTAGCTGAGGATGGTCTTCTAAAAACTGGGGTTATAGGCATGTGGGGTTAAACTGAGGT
Organism: Rhynchomys soricoides; assembly: GCA_019843965.1. NCBI lineage: Eukaryota > Metazoa > Chordata > Mammalia > Rodentia > Muridae > Rhynchomys > Rhynchomys soricoides. The sequence continues at coordinate 9,649,142 of JADRCH010000008.1, forward strand.
GTTTGTTTTAATTGACAACACCAATATGTAGAGAAACACAAAAGAATACATGTGTGAAATCAAGTCCCAGTGTTCCTAAGACGTGTTCAGAACCTTTCCTTTAGTTGATCTTTCACTAAGTTGCTGATATCTGTGCCTTTAACCTTGTCCTTTGTGTTTACCGGCACAGCCTTGTTATCTGGTCCCTCACAGGAACCTGAGCTTTGGCTGCTGGGCTCCAGCGCCTGCCTGGCATAGAGTTAACCTTGTGTAGTGTTAACCTAATTTCTACTTTCAGATCCTGTGTTAGGAATGTTGCTGGACAGGTCTGTTCACTGCCTCCTCCGCCCTCCCCATGGCATGTGGCTCTTAGGAGTCAAGAGCTCGCTTTTACCCGTGGGATCTCATCTCAAGATGTCCTGGTGGACATCCATTCCACCAGGGGCTATGCTGGTGTCGTTGGTAGCTGTGCTCACACAGGCAGGGTGTCTGTCTCCTGGAGGATACAGCCTGGTTAACAGTGGTGGTGTGATGCCAGGATTAGTCCTGCACAGTTCCAAAGATGCCGAGTTTCAAGATGCTTTAAGATGGGTATTTCGGGGCTGGAAAGACAGGCTCAGCGGTTAAGAGCACTGGCTGTTCTTCTAGAGGACCCCGGTCCAATTCCCAGTACCCACATGGCAGCTCACATCTGTCTGTAATTCCAGTTCCAGGGAATATGACACCCTCATGCATAAACACATGCAGGCAAAACACCAGTGTGCAGAACATAAAAATAAATTATTTAAAACGGGCATCTCAGGGACGGTGAGATGTAGGGCTATGGAAGGAAGGGCCATGGGCAAGGCCTGGTCCTTTATGCATTTTGTGAGATCCATCTTGTGTTTTCACGGTTAAATCCCATTCTCCTCTTGCTTAATGGGCGTGGGGGTTGATGGGCGGAGGGGGTGTAGGACAGTGTCTGCCTCACACAATTAATGTGAAGATAAAGGACATGGTTTGTTTTATGTACAGTGTCTATGTAGTCTATGCCTTGTTTTACGTACAAGTCTAATGCTTGTTCTTAACTGACTTCGAGAATACATGTGTTTGTTGTCCTGGGGGTGGGGGTGGGCATCTATGTACACATGCATGTGCAGATGTGAGCACATGATGGACGGGTGATACTAGGTGTTCTCCATTGCTCAATGACTTTTTATCTTGAGCTAGCAGCTCTCACTTTACCTGAAGCTAGGCTGAAAGCCACCGAAGCTCAGCAATAGCCCCTCCTGTTATCCCTCTCACTCAGCACTGATGTTACAGCCCAGTGCAGCTATGTCTGTGTGCTGGGGATACACACTCAGGTTCTCATGCTTACCTAGCAATCACTCTCACCTGTTGATTCATCTCTCCAGCCCTTCCCTTTTTTTTCCAAAATAGGGTCTTACTATGCAACACTTGTTGGTCTAGAATTTGTTGTCAATCCTCCTGCCTCAACTTTCTAAATACTGCAACTACAGGAATGTACACCAGGGCTTGAAAATGTCTTAATTATAGGTTATTCCTTTTCAGTCTCTCAATGCCCTCTTCCTTTGGGAGAGGCACTTACTAGAGTTACAGAGGCTACGCCACGAAGAGGGCCTTAGAGAATGTGACATTTCAGCTTCCTCATTGCCCAGAAAAAGCATGTGTTTGCCTTAAAGACAGAGGATTCAAACTCAGATATTGTCACTCCAGTTCTGGGGCTCCATCTGAACCATACCAGCGAGGGAGAAGCCCTTGGCAGACAGGATCCCAGAGAGCACCAGAAACCAGATTTCTTCTTAGAGGATCTGGTTCTCAGGTGGTGAGACTAGTGTCAGAGTTAGCAGTCAGAGAAGATTCTAGAATGGCTGTATGTCAGGGAATACTGGAGGGCTATAGTCTCTGCTTTTCCAGCGTAGGGGCATCTGGATGGCTGATTCCTTGGTAACCCAGTTCATGGCATCAGAGACATCAAAGCAAAGAACTGAGTGTCCTTGAATCCTACGTTTAAAGAACGATGGCAGGTCGTGCCAGGAGGAGCTGTGACACCAGATGCTCTGATGAGTCATTGCCAGGCACAAATTGACTTTGAGAAGCCAGTTTTCCAAATTGATCTATACCTTTGGGGAAACTGAGGCTCCAAGACAGGGAAGCAATGAGCTGAGATCACACAGCTAAGAAGGACAAGCCTGGGTGGTTTTGTACAGAACTTCTGAAACCTAATCCCGATATGAGGATGAGGATTCAGCTGGGCTCGGATTATATGAGGGCCAACAGGGCAGGGATGTCAGGAACTCCAGTCTACTGTGGCATTGGGCCTTCAGGAGACAACTGTCTAGAGAGATTCGGTTAAAATTAGAGGACCACAGTTCACTATGGTTCCCAGCCAACAAGCCCTCCTTCTGTATGTGAGTGAACATGACTGGGGAAATGCTGCTAACAGCTATTTCCTGGAGACTGTGCTAAAGCTGAACCACAGCTGACTCTTGATGTCATGACTGTAGTACCACCCTGAGACTGCTTCCTGGGTTTTAACCTCAGCTCTGTCTCTGGACCCTTGGGTAGCTCTTTGTTTTTTGTCCCGATTTACAGTAAAAGCTGGGCCAATCCTTTGATGAGTCCTTCTTAGTTCTAACTTTCTTTAATATGGCTACTTCAGTGGCCCAACTTGACATCAGTGGGGTAAATAAATATCACATAATTCACATTTATTGACCACTCGCTGTCGCATTCACTTTCTTGTTTGGCCCACAAAGACCCGTGTGTGTGTGTGTGTGTGTGTGTGTGTGTGTGTGTGTGTGTGTCTGAATGATACTTTCCTACAAGGGTCGTTATGAAAATGAGAAAATACCTATGAAGTGCTTTAACAGCTGCTGGTGCACAGTGAGGGCTCAGTAAATCTGTTTTCTTTCTTATTCTGTAGATGGGCTTTTAAGGATCTTGCCCATGGTGAGAGAGCTAGACAGTAACAGCACAGACTCAAACCTAGGGAGTGTGGGCCCAGAGCCCTGTGCTCTTAGCTGGCATTCTACAGTGTCTCTTGAGATGCTAGGGTACATGAGCAATGCCTTACAGAGTAGCAGTGGGACTGAGTACCGCCGACATACCTGTCTCCCAAAGCATACCAGTCCTCCACTTAAGACCCAGTACCACAGTGAAGAGTTTCACCTGCCCGTGAAATTGGGCCGGTAGGATGGCAATGCCCGTTGTCACTCCCGATTGCCACAACTGTAGTCTGAAGTTCCATCAGGTGACCCACAGAAGGAACCCACACATAGATTCACCTGTCCATGTGCAAGCCATCAAGGAAGGAGCCTAGCCATATAAACTTTGACATGGAGGTGAAGGAAAGGAAGAGCCATGCAATCCATGGTCCTAAGCTGGACAGAGAGAAGAGATTTGACAGGAGGTGAGCTACTGGTTTGCAGATCCAGTCTGAAGTCAAGAGAGAGAGAGCTAATGGAAGGAACAGTCTAGAATCTTCCCTGTAGCTTTTTTTCTCTCCTGGCCTCGTGAAAGAATTCCAGGAGTGGGAGTGGCTAAACCAAGAAGCTTCTGGGTAAACCAGCCAAACCAAAGCCGGGACCTTGGGAGACTCCAGGGTCTGAGAGCAAGAATGTGGACACAGGTATTCTGAGAGAAGAGAGCAGGAGAAAGAGAGAGAGGTATTTTGGAGAAACAAGGGCATAGACCTTCCCAGAGCAAATGTCATCACCTTCAGAAAGCAAATACAGAGAGCTGAGTCTCAAACACCTGTGATCTCTCAGCCTGCATGCTTTAATTTCTATTCAGGGTGGGGGAACATGTGGTCAGGTCAGAGGGTCATTCTCAGGAGTCGGTTCTCTCCTGCCACCTTGTGGGATCCAGGAATTGACCTCAGGTCATCAAAACTATGTGCAAGTGCTTGTACCTACTGTACCATTTCACCAGCTCACAAGGGGGGAGGTGGGGGTTGGGGGTGCTTTCCACAGTCCCCACTTCTCAGGAAGGCAATGGGGTGCAGTACAAGGCTTCTGATAGCTAAGCCTGAACAGTTATTTTGCCATCATTTCCATGCCATATTATGGAAATCCAGGAATATAGTCCAACACACCAGGGCTAATAGTGTTCATGTGCTAGGCAGAGCCTTCTTTATTGAGGTCATTGCTCTGTCTTCATTGATGCCCATGCAGACAGGTGTTGCCAGGACCAGAGAGTTGTAACTACTGCTGCTGAACACCCGGGGGACAGAATGCTGGTAGGTCAGTGACGGCAGAGTCTCCTAGGGTAAGCATGTAAGCTACCGGGTGGCATAATTCCCACAGTACACAGGTGTCTCCCTGGGGATCACATCACCAATGCACACAATCAAGGGCTCAGTCCTCGCCAAGTCTGCGCTCAGCACTTTCGATGTGTCATCTTACCACATGGCCACACCACGCTCACAAGATGGGAACTTCTCATTCGTTACATGAAGGAAATACACTGTTAATACACCTAGCACCAAGGCAGCTTTAGCAAGGTGGGACCTGGGGTTCAGCCTGGCGTTGACCCTCTCTGTGGGTGACATCTACCTTGTATCCTCCTAGACCGTGAAGCTGCCATCCTTCGTATTTTTCTTCCTTAACTTGGTCCTCTGCCCTCCCTGTCCACACCCATTACTGTCCGTTCATTCTCCCAACCCCTTGGCTTCTCACATCTTACTGGCTTACCTGTCGTGTATCCCTACATCCTTTAATTACCAGTGTGGTGTGTAGCTCACTGCCTCAGGGAGAGCCCTGGCCACATCTCCTGTTGTGGAATGTCACAGGGCTCATTCTCTGTTTGAAGTGTAAACCTTGTCTCACAAGGTGCACAGTGTCTTATTCATTATGCCTAGCTGGGACTGAGCTACTGGGTCTTCCTCTTGGTGGGTTCACTGAGAGTAGAAACAGGAGACTGGAGGATGGAGTGGGTACATCTCACAGGTCCCCTTAGCACATGGGCAGAGAACAAAGGTGTGTGACCTAAAGTCCCCATCAGCAGCCAGGAGACCCCACCCTCTCCTAGCAAGCTGCACTGGGTCTCATTTTCCTTTTGGTCTTCTGTCTAACAGACGTGGTGTGTCTAACAGACACAAGCATGGTAAAAAATAACCATCTCACATGCAAAACCTTTTGGTCTTCACACGCACCAGCACTATCATGACCCACAGCCTTGACATTTGCTAGTCCTATTGCCTTTCCTCAGATGCTCGGCATCTGGCTAGCTACTTTCTACCTTCTGAATGCCGGAGAGGACCACCTTCTCAGAGGCTCCCATGACCACCTGCTGCCCTTTGTTCTCCATCCCAGCACCTTGGATTATTATATTTTTTCCCTGAATGTCATGCACCTCTGAAACATTAGTTTATGACTGAAGCATGTCTTCTACCCTCAGTGCTCGGTCTTTTTCCTCTTCTGTGATTGTTTCATTAAAGCTCCCCAGAGCCACGTCTTCCAGGCTACACTTTGCCCTCTTAGCAGGTTTTGTGTGTGAGTGGTTATTTTTATCATCCTTGTGTCTGTTAGAGGAACAAATAAAAGGTGTCAGCTCCGAATCAAATTGAGGGAAAGGAGGAGGGAGCCTTTCAAACTTGAGGGCAGGGCTTGGTTAGAAACTGGCTGGAGGGGGAAGAGTGTATCTGGAGATGAAACATCTAAGCTAAGGTGACTATGCTGTGAAACAGCCTGAGGCAGGAAGAACCAGCCTGCTCATTGTGCCTGGGTAGGGAGGAGACTTACTTTGTGTGTGGATTGGGTAGGGCCCAGGGGCTTTAGACTGGGATCCTTCCCACCTAGCACTTGGAAGGAGAGAGCCAGGATTGGGCAGTGTTCTGCTGGACAGCCATGAAGAGGGAAGCCTGGTCAGCCGGGGGAATGTGGATAGTGACTTTACCTATTCAGATTTAGTCCCCGAGAATCACCACCCAGTGTTACACTCGGCCAAAGTTGCCTGCTCCTCCTTCTTCATGCCTCCCTAGAAAAGACACACGGAACACCAAGCTCAGCTTTGGCCAGAACCGTCTCCTCTGGGAAAGCAACAGCTGTCTGTGTGAGGAAAGTGAGGGACCTGTTGGTGTCCCTCTCGCTCTCTCTCTCCCTTGACAGGTGTTCCTGTGTGCCCCTTGTAGAGTGCACCTGGCAGAACCTTCCCTGTCTCCCTGGCAACACATCCTGGCTGTTTTTCCAGGAAGGCCGGTTGTGAAACCTTCAGGAATGTTTGTGCTCATTCAGAGATTTGTAATTAAAAAGGAGCAGAACTCGCTCTGGACTGGCACCTTGCCCAGCTTCCCTCTTGCCCTTCCAGCTACTGGGTCATTTGACTTTTATGATTGGGGTTTTAGGTGGCCCAGGACGTTGGGGGCTAGAGGCAGGGACCTACCTGACCTGGCCAGGCAAGGGGTTGAGGCTGGAAGTTTCAGGTCCTGGCTACTACATCTGACAGCTTTGCCTCTCACTAGGAGAGAGAGAGAGGGAGGGAGGGAGGGAGGGAGGGAGGGAGAGAGGGAGGAAGGGAGGGACAGGCAGACAGTGACAGAGAGTCTCTCTCTCTCTCTCTCTCTCTCTCTGTGTGTGTGTGAGAGAGAGAGAGAGAAACACTTCTCTTCATACTGATTCTCTGAATGACACCTCTCTGCACACTGAATAATTCATCTCCCTCTTGGCGTTTGTTCCAGAGAGAACTTTCTACCCAGATTTCTGTAAGTTGTATAGTTCCTTCCCATAGCAGCTTTCCTGTTTCCCATAGAAGCGCACTGAGCATCAGCTGGCTGCATCCAACGGGGAACCCAGATACAAAACCCAAAGCCTTTCTTTCTCTTCTGGCTGCTCTTTCTAACAACAGGCCCTATTGCTGTGCATTCCTTCCTGTTGGTAAAAGGTCTGTAGTCACTGCCGATGGGAATCAGTATCTTCCTCATACCTACCATGTCATTGATGCTGCAGCTAACGACCAGAGCCTCACCTTCTTGATGGAAGTGTGTGAAGTTCATGAGTGTCTGGAAACTTGATGCCCTGTGCTCCTGTCCATATTCCTGTTCCCAGTACCCTGAGAGCCCGAATTTGTACTGATGACTCGGAAACATATAACTGTCCTATGTGTTGTGAATGAAAAAAAGAAATAAAAGAAAGAAGAAGGACGTGACCGTTCCTAGGGATGGTGGAGGAGGTTTACTGTAGATAGGAGAGAGTATGGGCGGAAGAAAGCACAACTGGGAGAGTCCAGAATGAAACATGACCAGACTCAGCTGGGCCGTGTTCAGGAGAGAAAACCCACCAACCAAGAAAGGCTGTCAGGGCAGGAGAGCAAAGAGTAGACCAATAGGGATGGTATAGCAAAGTGTCTGGGTTATGTAAGGAGGGGCAGCTGGGGGCAGTGTATGCCAGCCAGAAGAGCCCTAGATCAGGTGTGGACTAAGATGCTGGGAGAACCTGGTGGTCAGTGTCTGCTTGGATATGTTAATGGGCACCTCAGCCATGGAGCCATGGATTGTCTAGGTTTAATGAACGCCGTTGTACTGATGGCTGAGGACACTTATCATATAAAACTTCAGAGCCCCTTGTCTGCTTCACACATCCATCCTCCTTCAGTCTCTGTGCTAGCACAGCTCCAGGTTGTTCTGAGACCCGCTGGGTCTTGTTAATTTTTATTGGCAAAGCTTCAGCTCTGGGATCTAGCACTGGAACTACTGGTATATTAACCATCCATTGTTAAGTATTTGCTTTCATTTGTAAAATCGAACAGGAACATCTGCTGTCCAGAGAGGGAACATGGTTTTCATAGCATGCTTTGTAGGCCTAGATAAAGTCATTGTTCAGTACCTAATTATGCTTACTTTATAACTGTTGCTGCAAACTTAGTTTAAAATAAAATTGAAACTATGTTGAAATTCTTATACCTAGTTTTTTGTTTCTTTTACTTTGTTTTAAGTTAGGTTCCTACTGTGTAGTCCTGGCTGGCCTGGAACTTGCTATGGAGACCAGGTTGGCCTCAAACCTACAGAGCTTGGCCCCTGCCTCTTCTGCCTCTCACGAGTGCTGAGATTAAAGTCGTGTGCTACTACACCTGCCTAGATTCTTTTGTGTGTGTGTGTGTGTGTGTGTGTGTGTGTGTGTAAGTTCAGTCTCATGTAGCCTAGGCTAGCTTCCAATTTGCAGTGTAGCCAAGGTTGACCTTGAACTTCCGCTCCCCCCACCTCCACTTCTGGACTTATAGGTGTGTGCACCTGTACACAGTTGTATGTGGCTCTGGGGGAATGATTCAGGACTTTGAGCATGCCAGGCAAGTATTCTGTCTACTGAGTTCTATCCCTAGCCTCAGACTACATTTTAACTCAAATCTGTCAGTTTCTCCCCACTCCTCTCTCCTTTCTTCCCTCCCCCTCTTGTCCACTTTCCTTTTCTTGAGAACATTATAGGCTTTTAATCAGGTAAACTGTTGCAAACCTGTGAGCCTAGCACTCAGGAGGCTGGGGACAGAAATACCAGGAGTTTAAGGCCAGACTGGGTTGCATAGTGAACCCTGTCTCAAAACATAAAATGAAGGAAAGACTACTTACTGTAGCCCTTTTAGCCTCAGTTTCCCATTGCGTGTGTTCGTACACACAGGCACACGTATGTACACAGCCCCAAGGTTGACTGATATCAGGGCTCTTCACTGATCACTCTTCTAATTTTATTCTTTGAGAGAGACTGTCAGCCAAACCCGGAGCTTACCAGTATGGACAGTGTCACCAACCACCTTGTCTCTGCCTTCCAAGGCTGAAGTTACAAGTGGGTTGCCATGTTCTCACCCTGCATTTTGTGGGTTCTGGGGGAGCTAAACTCTGATGATCTTGTATGCACATTAACTGCTATGTCATGCCCCCCCCCCCACACACACACAGTCTTTGTGCTCTATGTTTTAACTTCAAACATGACCTTATTTAACCTACCCAGCAACCTGAAGAGTTACATTAGTCCCCACTTCACAGATGAAAATTTCTGGGGCTCTGGGAGATTAAGTTCTTGGCTAACTTACACAACTAAAGAACAATGCTTATTGGATCCTTATTTGATGACAGTTCTTAGTTTGTTGCCTATAAAAACATACCCCTGGCCCCAGACTCATGGAATCACAGTCTCCCACAATGCAGCCATGAATTAGTAATGAAAGCCAATTGATGGCTACAGGTCATAGTCTCTGAAACCCTGAGTATGAAGCAGGCGTGTGGACACGTCAGGGTCTGGTCTGCCTGCCAGTGGCTTTTTTGGTGTCACTGTGTCTCTTTGTCCCCGTGTAGTTTTTACATTTGGTTTAGATGTCGTCAGCTTTCCATCTCTCTAGCAAACGCCTACAACCACGACAACGAGCTTACAGAGAGAAAAGCCATTTTAGAGGCTTCCGTCTATAAATGACTGACTGTCTTGCCTTGAGCTTGTATTGAGGCGATGACAGATCTTGACAGGAGTATGTGACAGAGCAAAGCTGTTCACTTCATAGCCAGACATCAAGAGATGAGAAGAAAAGCCTGGGGTCCCACTTTCTCCTCTTCAGAGAGCACACCACCAGTGATCTGGGGACCTCACATTAAGTCTCACTGCCTAAGGGCTCCATCACTTCCTGTAGCGTCTAACACACAGGCCTGTAGCAAAGAGTTTAAGAGGAGAGCAATCATCTAGGTTAAGGCAGAGATGGTCAAAACATCACCCTTCCTGTCCCATTGTACCTCAGCTTGGCAATCTGTAGAAAGAATCTGAAACAGTCTCTTGGGCTTCCAGAACTGACTGGAATGAAGAAAGAGCAGACCGAAATGCAGGCATATTAGAATGAGTGTTTTAGGGCCAGGAAGATAAAAATGGCAGCCCTGCAGCCTAATGGGCTGAGTTCCCTCTCTAGAGCCTAGCAGTGGTACAATCCCTACTGTATGATGGGAGTCAGAGACAGGAGAATCACACAGTAGCAGAACAAGAGAGACCCTGCCTTGGGCTAGAACTGATAACCAAAAGTTGTCCTCTGACCTCCACATGGGCATGATAGCATTCGGCTATTCTGGACAGAGGTGGTGATTGGAATACTTGGAAGTGGCTATCTCGGGAAGCCACTGATCCCATGTGTTAGTTTCCTGGCTTCCGGTTCTCTGGCTGAACCCCTGGCCAAATGGTGTATAGCGCAGTTTTCCAGCCTTGACAAGCCTTTGCTGCTTCAGTTGCGTGATTTGTTTATTTGTCTGATTTAGCCACTAAGACTTGGGTGATTACCACCAGTTTACACCCTGCAAGATGGGGCCTCGGAGAGTTATTATTGCCAAAGAATCGGTTTGGCCAGCCTGGCTGAGGAGAGCCAGCAGTGGGTGCAGGCATTTGAGATCCAACTCAATCAGCAAATAAATATGGCTTGCTGGCTAGACTCCTGGGGCTGGAGCGTCTGTTGCTCTAGAGCTCTTGGGAGGCCAGCTTTTCGAAGGGCAAATGGGCATGACAAATACAAGACAGAGCCAGGACAAAGACGGGGGGGGGGGGGGGGGGCAGCCAGCTACAGGTGGAAAAGCCAGAGGGGCCTGGGATCCAAGTCACGAAGCCAAGATTGGGCCTTAGAGCTGTTCTGCAAACTATCATCTGGAGATGCAGAACCCCAAGGTCCAGACAGAAAGATGACTTGCCGTAGTCACAGCCACGTTAGAGGCAAAATATTTGACCAGAATACATTCTCTACCTTCCCTCATATGCCAGTGTAGACTGTCTTTACCTTCCCAGAGACTTGGGGCACAGCAGGACTGGTGTTATAGTACACAACATCTGGATGTGCTAACCAGTCAGGAGAAACGGGGAGTCTGGAAAAATAGCACATTGCAGCAGTGTTGGGACTGTAGGCTGAATGTGTCTCTCATCTTCCTTGCCAGGTACACCAAACCGCTCACCTTTGCTGACTGCATTAGCGATGAGTTACCACTGGGATGGGAAGAAGCGTATGATCCACAGGTTGGAGATTACTTCATAGACCACAATACCAGTAAGTTCCTTGCTGCCCTTCCCCTCCCCAGACCCCGTCCCCACGTCTGTCTCCTTCCCTTCTTGAACCCACCTCCACAGAAGCACCAGCAGAGCCTTGAAGGCAGATTGTGTTTTGTTTAATGTAGACTTATAGAGATGTCAGTGCAGATATAGATAGATAATGTATGCTCGTGTGAAAACAACAGTTCGGAAGGTTTTTTAATAGAATCTGAAACTTCTCTCAGCTCCATCCTGCTCCTCGGTTTTAGAGGCAGCATTGCTGACAATTAATTCTGTATCATTTCAGTATATCATTTTTATAATATTGCCAATCGTGTGTTTGTATGTGTGCCTACATACATATTTTTGCATATGTTTATGCTTATGAATGGCTTATTTTCCCATTAAAAAATAGTTGCATATTATCATTTTTGAGTATCTGAAGCCCTAGCGAGCCTCTAGCTTGTTAGATACACATAGCAACTTACATAGATGCACGTAGGTCCTTAGTAGATTGGCATGTGAGTCAGCCCACTTTCCTTTCCTGTGTGTGACCAGTTTTCGACCTGAGATAGATATCTCCACTATTGCTCTCTCCTTCTGGGACCGTGACAGAAGAACTATTTGAGAAAGACAGAAGCGTGTTGTGGAGGAGGACAGGGAAGAGATGCTCAGCTGAAGAGAGGTGGTCTGTGCATCCTCTTAGCCAGGATCTCTGTCCTCTGAAATGCTGTGCATGAGGACAGGGTTTTCCCATCTTAATGCATCTTTAGAACCATAAGATCCTCTTAGCCTTTCAGGCAAGAGGAAGACAAAGGGGAATGGGATGAGCCTGGCAAAGTCTGAAGGTGGCTACTAATAGGCCACCAACTCCTAACTGCCCCCTGCATCCTGAGTGTTCACGCCGTGCCGTGTGCTGTGGCAGACTCTCAGTAGGCAGTGGCATCTTACTCAGTCCTCCCAGGGACCCTGTGGTGTATCAGGCTGATTATCTTCATCTTATCAAGATTGAGAGGTAACAATTGGCTGCTCAGAGATAAAACTGAAGGCAAACATGATGGTGCATGCCTGTAATACCAGCACTAAGAGGCTGAGAACAAAGGTTATGAATTTGAGGCCAACTGGAAAACACTGATTTTTCCGGGACAGCTTTGGACTCATCTCAACAAGGGGAAAGGAGAAAATGTGGCTGAACTGGGATTTGAACTGATATCAAAGACTGGAGTTGTACGTTGGTTCATCCACTAACCCCTTCTCAATTTCCTTTGCCTGTTATCACTGTCTTCTGGGGAAGCTACTGTGTCTAATTCTATCTAGTTCTAAGCCTTTGCCCGAAGAGGTACACAGTAGGTGTGCATTTAACCCTTGCTAGTAGAGAAGGGCCTATGTGCATAGATGCATGAGTAAGTGGATGAATGAGCAGACTGTTGTTGGCAATGAAGCGTGGAAGGGTATCTGAGAGACAGCTAATGGCATTAATGGCATTGTTGGGGATAGCAAAGGTTTTTATTAGCACTCATGATTGCGTATCGGCTAATGAGAAGTAAATATGCCTAATTGAGTGTGTGTGGGGAATGAGGTTAATACTTGGAGGGCCGCATCAGATGCTGGGTTAAACGCTGATGGACTGGGGCCCTAATCAGCCCTACCCTGTTTTCAAATTGCTGAGAGCATCCCCCTCATTAAAGTCTCATGGCAGGAGTGGGATTTTAATGTGCTTCTGGGAGTTGCTGGAGAAACAGAAGGGAGGGGGGACCAGCAGGCTGTGGCGAAGTTAATTCTCCAGGGGGTGATGGCAGAAGTGGGGTGCGCACATGCGGAGAGTAATGAGATGGGACCAAGCAGGAAGAATGCTATCTGGTGGTTTAACCAGCTCACAGGCTATGGCTTTCCCTTTGCTTTGGAAGGAGTATCGTTGGATACTGGATCTGTAGATGGCAATATTGAGACAAATGCAGGGGGTGGGGGGATGTGGCCATTGCAGCTTTAATCATTCAGAGCCATGGACCCAGTGTACTCTTCCTTGCATGTGCTGTTCTTGGGCAAAACTCTTCTCTAATTCTGTCTTAGTTTGGTTTTTGTTGTTGAAACAAACACCATGACCAAAAGCAACTTGCAGGTCAGAGGATATTTCAGCTTACAGCCTACAAGTCCATCGTGAAATGAGATCAGGGAAGGAACTCAGGGCAGGAACCTAGAGGCAGGAACTGAAGTAGAGATCATGAAGGAATCCTGTTAACTGGCTTGTTCCCCATGGCTTGTTCAGTGAATTTCTTATCCAACCCAGAACCACCTGCCCAGGCATGGTACCACTTTCAATAGGCTGGGCCCTTCCACACCAATCATTAATCAAGAAGAAAAAATGGTCGCACAGACTTTCCCACAGGTTAATCTATGGAAGCAATGTCTCTGTTGAGGTACCCTCTTCCCGGTGAGTCCAGTTTATTTTAAGTTGACATAAAACTAACAAGCAGCTCCATTAGGACTGGGCTCCACAACTCTGCATTTTGATTGGCTGTAGTTTTCTATAGCAGTCTTCATCTGTTGCAAAGAGAGAAGTTTTCTTGAGAGTACACTTGTCTGTAGGTATAAGGATACATGTTTATACATTGTTAGGGATTATGCTGATTTAGTAAATTAGTGGTTGTAGAGTCTCCTCCCAGAGCCATGATTTTATTAGCACTGAGTGGTTAGCTAGGTTTCGAGTACCAGACATGGTTTCCTTCTTGTTGATTGGATCTTAAATCCAATTAGAGAGCAGTTGGTTACCACCAAGGCATGTGTGCCACTACTGTCCCCTTAGGGTTATCATCCCATGCTGGTCATTGAAGTGCTTCATAGGAGTCATAGCTGGGTAAGACTGCTGGTTGCCTCCTTTCTTTGGAAGCTTGCATGTACCTGCTGGTGTAATGAAGCTAATCTTCAAGGAGAGGACATTCAGGTCAAATCCAGTTCCAGGGTCTCGTTTTTTATTTTTAGTTAATTTTTTTCATAGGGTTAGACTATTACTTGGCTAGTTTTAATCTGTAGTTCTCCGCATAGTAACAGTGTTGCAGATTCCCCAGATGTTCAGTTGTTTTTAAAACAGCTGCTCTTCATGTCGTGCCGCACTGTCGGAAAATACCGTGTTGCTAACTTTGTGAAAAGGTGTGTGGTGTGTATAAGAAACAGGAGAATGGGTATGGTGATCCCGGCACAAGAGGTAGGAGAGGAGATGCAAAGTTCCTGGGTATGGTAGTTGCATACCTTGCATGCATGGAGAGTGAGTGTATAGGTTGATATCTGGAACTTATGATGGAGGGAAGTGGTTCTCTATGATGTCTACAATAAACTAAGAGATTATCAAGGTGGCTGCCTTTCTGTGGGAGATATGCAGGGAAGAAGGCCAGACAAGGATTTTGGTTGCACACTTTGTGGTATGCTTAACTGTCCAACCTCTTCATAACTTTATACATATAGACAACATGCGTAACTTTAGTAAGAACAAGAACTGAAACAAATAGCCAGGATGAACTTGAAGTGCCTACCGAGGTAGGACACTATCTATTGTGAGGAACAGCCCTGGCAGCTGGTGGGCTGGGCTATAGGGGACCACCTCACAGAATGACTAGTTCAGAATCCGAAGTATGTAACAGGACTCCAACAAGGGACCTTCTGAGTGCCTGGATCCCTGAAGAATAGACCTCAAGAGTTGTTGGTACAATTGCTTTTTCCATATGGAATGTGGTAGAGGAGGGAACTCTATCCCTACCTCACACCATCTGGGAAAACAAATTAAACATGGACCACAACCCTAAACATAAAAGCTAAAATTACAAAACACCTAAAAGAAAACAGGCAAAACCCGAGCCTGGTGTGATAGTATAATATATCTGGTACTCAGCAGATGCTACACTTCATCTTAACTAAAATGCCGAGATGTGAGAGTTCCGGCATTGGAGAGGCTAGAGTGGGCAACCAGTTGAGACCAGAAACTCAAGATCAATTGCAGGGTATGAGGGGTTGAGGATTGGACAAGAGGAACAGTGAAGCAGGAGAAAATCTGAGACATTTTGAAACACACACACACACACATATTTGGACAATACACAAAAATCACTAACCATAAAATGTAGTCAGTTCAGCTTCATCAAACGAAAGTCTCTTTTTTTTTTCTTTTTTTTCCCCCCAAAGATGTCTTTTTCAAAAGAAACTGACAGTGCAAGCCAGAGATAAGGAGAATATACTTGCACAGTACCCAGAATTCCAAGTATATAAAGGACTCTTAATATACACTTACTATTTATCATGTTTTTTACAAATGTATCGCCACCTGAATTTTAAAAATTATTTTTATAATAAATTAGCTTTGGAGGAATTATTGGTCATGGCTATTAATTTTTTACACCTCTGTTTCTAATGTATATTCTATTTTATATTGCTAGCAAAGTACAGGATGCCTATTCATGTGTTTTGAAACTGATTAGTGATTGTCTTTTCCTTTTACACTGAGCCATAGCAGATGGCTTTAAACCTCTGTTATGCCCTTAACCTATTCCTTCTTTTGGTTGTTCTCTGATAAAACTTAGTGTTCAGTTTGAAAACTGATCTTGATTTATTTTTTTTGGTTGGGTGACAAATCCAGATGGAATTGCTTTGCCATGTACCAAGTTTAACCCATTAATATTTATTGGCTATAATATACTCATCAATATAAAGAAACTCATCAATATAAAATGATGAGTTTCCATATATCATACTTTTTGGTGTCCGGTGGTCCATCAACACAGTAGGTTCTTGTATGGTGCTGACATATTGCTCTGGGATCTGTTTCAGAAACCACTCAGATCGAGGATCCGAGGGTCCAATGGCGGCGGGAACAGGAGCACATGCTAAAGGATTACCTGGTGGTGGCCCAGGAGGCTCTGAGTGCACAAAAGGAGATCTACCAGGTGAAGCAGCAGCGCCTGGAGCTGGCGCAGCAGGAGTATCAGCAGTTGCATGCCGTCTGGGAGCATAAACTGGGCTCCCAGGTTAGCTGTGAGTACCTTCCATTGCTGGGGCCATTGCCAGCGTCCCTGACTAGTACAGCAGGGACTGTCCACACTAAGTACTGTCAATAACTTCTGTACTTAACTCTGTCCCTTTCCCCTCTCCATTTCTTGTACAAAACTAAATACTCTTTATTGTTCCTCCTCTTACTTTTTCTTTCTTTTGTTCTCTGGATGTGTGCACGTGCATGCATTATATGCACATCAGCATGTATGTGCTGATGCTGGCACCCATGTATAAATGTGGAAGCCAGCAGGACTGGGTATCCTGCTCTATCATTCATCTCTTTATTGAGATAGGATCACTAACTGGAGTCAGGCTGGTAGCCAGCGAGCCCCAGTGATCTTTCTATCTTCTTCACCGTCTCCCTCATTGCTCTGGTTACAGGCACACTCAGCTTTGCCTGGACTTTTACATGAATGCTGGGGATTCGAACTCAGGTCCTTATCAGCATGCAGCAAGCGCTCTTACCTGCTGAGCTGTCTCCCCAGCACCTCACTGCTTTCTGTGTCGAGCATCAACTCGTTGGCCGTTTTTAACTTATTTCGTTCCATTTCACTTGTAATCATTTTTGGAATATTAACCAGATCCCATATCACTTCATTTAAAGCTCATCCACAGGTATGGGAGATGGAGAGCAGGGAGTGGTTTAATGCATATAAAATTTTTGCTTTGGGGAGAGAAAATAAAAGTCATAGAAATGAATGGCGAATAATGATGGATGCAGCACCTTTACAACAGCAGGTTGTTAAAAACAGATTTGTTTATTTGTTTTATGCATGTGAGTACATTGTAGCTGTCTTTAGACACACCAGAAGAGGGCATCAGTTGAGGAGCAGCTAGGATGTTTTCACTTTCCGATGATTACGAATGAAGCTGCTATGAACGTAATTGAACAAGGACCTTGTGGTAGGATGGATCGTCTTTTGGGTATGTGCCCAAGAGTGGTAGAGTTGGGTCTGGAGGAAGATCGATTCCCAATTTTCTGAGGAACCACCATATTGATTTTCATAGTGGCTGTACACGTTTGCACTCCTACCAGGAGTATATTTAATGTTGTGAACAGGGTGCTTAGAAAGATTTAAAATGGTAATCTTGCCGTATGTATTTTTGTTTTTATTGCTGATGTTTTTAAGGTTTTCATGTTGCTTTTTAAACTATTTGTTTTTATGTATACAAGGGTTTAGCTTGCATGTATATATGTGTACCACATACATACCTAGTACCCCAGGAGGTCAGAAGGCTCTTACTACTAAGCCATCTCTCCAGCCCATTTTTTGTTGTGGAAACAGGGTCTCATAATGTAGCCCAGGCTGCCCTTTAACTCACAGAGATCCACCTGCCACTTCCCCCAAGGGGGGAGAAGGTACAGGAAAAGCTGTGGTGTCAAACTTAGTGCTGGTAGCTGTTGACGACATATTGATGACCTTGAATATGGTGTGTGTTTTCAGCATTTGCTAGTGTTTCTAGACATCACTTGTTGATTTTGTTTGTTTGTTTTGAAAGGGTGTTGAGGTGAGGGGTGCTGGGGGTCAAACCTAGGTCTGTGTGTATTCTAGACACATTCTACATCCCTAGCCACGTTGAAGAGTAACTGAACTGAGCACACTACTAGCCAGGCAGAAGGATGAGTGAAGAATCTCAGGAATGGTAAAAGCTGGCGGATCTGGTCACGAATGGTGGAGCATGAGCCCAGCTACTTCAGAGGATAAGCCAGGAGGATTGCATGTTTGAAGCTAGTCTGGGTTACATAATGATTCTTCTTCTTCTTTTTTTTTTTCTCTAAACTAATTTTTAAAGGGGAGTAGGTATCTATAGAACCCAATGGTAGAGTGCTTGTCTAAAGGGTGCAAGGTAAAGGGTGTATCAACAGTCCTTACATTGCCCTTGGATTTGTGGATAGAAACTTGCGCAAACTAAAGGTCAGATGGGAAAAAGTGCCAAATGCACTAAGAGTGAAAAGTGTCATGAGAAACACTGGGTGGTGATGGCAGCCATGGAAAGCCAATCTCAGAAGGCCTGGATGCTCACATCTATTGCCATAACAACACTGACCATGGCAGACCATACCTAACATACCCAGACTCCTTATGTCTAACTGTGGAAAGGTTAAGAATGCCTTTTTCTGATGAGTCCGCAGCAAGATTTTTATTTACAGTGCCATTGACATTTGGAGCAGGCACTGAGGATGCCCTGCATGTGGAAGGATGTTCAGCATCCTTCTGGTCTCTGTTCACTCAGTACCAGCAGGGCCTCTTCTTTGCAAGTTGTAACAAACAAAAACCATTTCCAAACATCTCAGTGGCCCATAGAAGGCAAAATTGGCTCCATTTGAAAGCCACTGGTCTGGGGAAAGTACCTAGTACCATTTCCCTAGAAACATGTTAATGGCTAAGTAAATATCCTTACCAATACATAACTAAACTGGGACTTATCTCCAAGTCCCAAGCTAGATGGAGAGGATTTACATTTTATTTTTTTATGTGCATGTGTGTTTAGATACCCATGTGCCATGGTGCATCTATCAAGACCAAAGGACAGCTCATCAAACTTGACAGCAAGTGTCTATCTGCCAAGCCACTTTATCTGTCCAGATATTTAATATTTTTTTGTATCAATTAATTCTTTTGTGTATATGTGGGCAGGAAAGTGTCTGCATGCATATGTGCAGTGTGCATGTGTATGAGTGGGGGAGGGGTATGCCTGGGTGTGTGAAGAAGCCAGAAGAGGGCCTCAGATAGCTTAGAGCTGGAATTACAGACATTTGTGGGATGCCTAACTTACATACATGCTGAGATGTAATTTATGTTTAAGGGCATTCTCTCACCATGTAGCTCTGGCTGGCCTTGAACTCACTATGTAGATGATAACGCCTGCTTCTGCCTCCTAAGTGCTGTGATTAGAGGCCTGTGCTACCATACCTCGTCCCATATAACATTTTCAGGGGCAGCACCAGAGACGGACTGCCTGGCTTCAAGTGCATGATAGGCATTCTGCCAACTCTATAACCTTGGAACTTCTTGGTCTTCTTTTGTGTGTACAAACTGATCTAATAACAGTGTTTTCTGGGAGACTTGATGGAATTTTAACTACTCAATTGTCCATTCATTAATAAAGTTGTATTATTATTTATTGCTACTGTGAATGAATTTTCACAGATCCCTGGCATAAAGAAGATAAGCTGAGATAATCTATAAAACCAAAATGTAAAATGTTCCAAAATCGAGAATTATTTTGTGTCACTGTAATACCACGTGAGAGATGTCATATCATGGACTCTGTGTTGTGCACAAAGGTACTCTTTGTCTAAGTTACTTTCAAGCCAGGTTCGATGGCACATATCTTTAATACCAGCACTCAGGCAGAGGCAGGCAGATCTCTGTGAGTTTGAGGCCAGCCTGGTCTATATATAGTAAGCATCAGGTCAACCTAGGTTACAGAGTGAGACCCTGCTTCAAAATAAGTAAATAAATAAAGTTCCTTTCAGTTCGTATCAACCACGAATACATTTCCTATATGTTTGCCTTGGGTCCTATCCCTGAGTTATCTCGATATGTAAATGCGAGCATTTCAAAATGCAGAAATTCTGAAACCTGAAACCGATCCAGCACCACACATTTCAAACAGGAATGCTCTGCCTTTAAATACACAGCCAAAGACAGGAAGCAAGTGGTGCGGCTCTTCAGCCCATTAGTACAACTTTCTGACATCCCGAAAAACTGAGCCAGCCTGGGAGGCCACCCCCATGGGGTCATATCAGGCAACTAGATTTGAGATGCAGACGAGCCAGGGACTGTCTATTCCCCAGCCCAACGATCCCAGTTAAAGGAGGTATGGCCAGAGCCTCATCTTGATCTTCTTTTAGGTTTTATAAGTTTTCTTGGATAACAGGCTGGCGAGGCTACATGCCTATCCTCCAACTCAGATGGCCTGCTGGGGCTTGTGAAGATTTCATCATTCAGCCTTGACTGCTGTGAGTACCAGTCACAGGTGGGGCCATACCCTGGGATAGACTTTATCATCAACTTGCTGGTATAATCTTCAGCCCCAGTCCAGTGGGGAAGCAGAAAGAAAGGAACATTTATTGTGTGCCTACTGTATGCTTACAAAGCAATAAGTAAACATTATACTCTCTTGGGAAGGTAGAGTTGTTAACTATTTTATGGGCAAGGAAACTGAGGCCCCAGAACGGCAAGTGGCCTTCTCCAGAGCCACACCACTGCAAGCTTGCAGGTGCTTTGGTACCCAGGCAGGTCTGATCTTGAGATCTTTATTCCCTTCATTTAAGGCAAGTTCACAAGCGACATGTCAAGGTTCCCGGCCTCCATCTGGGTCCTCCCAGCCTGAAGCAGGTGAAGACTTGGGAGATCTGGGTTTTTTGAGGCCTTGCTATGCTCATTCGCCTCTCCAGACTTTGATTTCTCAACTGGAAAATGAATCACTGGGATGACATAGTTTTAAAAAATACCATCGGGAGGGCTGAGGTGGCTCAGCATGTAAAAGTGCCTGTCTTTTGATGTGCTTGACAATCTGAGTGTCCTGGCCAGTTTTCTGTCAACCTGACACAAGCTAGAGTCATCTGAGAGGAGAGAAGCCCAGTTGAGAAAATGTTGCCATAAGATCAAACTGTGGTCAAGTTTATAGGACATTTTCATAGTGATTAGTGCCACCCCTGGGCTGGTGGTCTTGGTGCTATAAGAAAGTAGGCTGATTGCTGGGCAGTGGTGGCGCACGCCTTTAATCCCAGTACTCGGGAGGCAGAGGCAGGCGGATTTCTGAGTTCAAGGCCAGCCTGGTCTAAGAGTGAGTTCCAGGACAGCCAGGGTTACACAGAGAAACCCTGTCTTGAAAAACAAAAAGAAAGAAAAGAAAAGAAAAGAAAAGAAAAGAAAAGAAAAGAAAGTAGGCTGAGCTCCTCCATTGAGGAGCAAGCCAGTAAGGATCACTTCAGTTCCTGCCTCCAAGTTTCTGCTTTGAGCTCCTGCCCTGATGTCCTCAGATAATGGGTTATAAGTTGTAAGAGGTTTATTTTACCGTTTCCTTCCCAAGTTGCTCAGTCATGGTAGCTTTTGTTTGGTTGGTTGGTTGTTTGGTTGTTTGGTTGGTTGGTTGGTTGGTTGATTGATTGGTTGGTTGGTTTGGTTTGGTTTGTCTATATGTGCAACCGTAAGATCTCAAGTTGCTCAGTCATGGTAGCTTTTGTTTGTTTGTTTGGTTTGTTGGTTTTGTTTGTAAGTCCAACTGTAAGAGGCTGCAAAGCAGATGATCCCTTACCTGGACAGCCTCAGAGGAGGGAAAATGAACAGAAACTAGGGAAACAGACAGCTCTGCTCTTATGTAGAACATATAACTCAGCAGAGCAGCAGCTAGCTCTGGAAACAGGTGTAAAGAGAAGAGAGTCTTGAAAGCTTGTCCAAAACAGACTTCATCCCATATTGGTATAGCCAAGTGATTACCCATCTCTTACCTGGCGAAAGACTGATGGTATGGACTGGAGTCTCTGGACTAGAAGGTTAGAGGATACCAGGTAGGTTCAAAACCAAGACATAGCACGCTAAAATAACCTTTAACTTTGGAGAACTCAACCCTCATGTTTCATTTGGTGTCCAGAATGGTGGCAGGCTATCCCCCTATCCCCAGGCTAGATAAGACTCTGGGAGACCTGGCTAGAAGAGAAATGTGAAGAGAAAAAAAATTGAAAGACACAGATATTGGGGATTCCTGAGTGAGACAGCCCACAAAATCATGGACCTCACATTGGGTAAACAAGTAGATTAGGTCCCACTCTTCAGCACATGTGGCCACTGAGACTCCAGATGTCTTTGTAGCAGAAGAATAGAGACTGACTGCACATGAAGGAGAGGCTCAGGGGAAGCAGGAAGTACTCATAAGAAGATCTCCAGAGGCTACAAAGCCACGAGGCAAGACTAGGGAGCTGTATTTCAAATCAAGGAGACTTCCAAGATTCACATGATGTTTTAGGAATCAAAACATGAGAAATAACAGCTACATCGGAAGATTGGGAAACACAACTGAGGAAATCTAGGAAGCAGAGCCAAAATACAGTGAGATTGGCAAGAGAAGAGAAAACAGAGCACTAGTGCCGAAAGCCTATTCCAGATCAAAATGTATCCCACGGTGCGGAGGGAAACACAGGGAGAAGCCGCCATGAAATAACTCAGCGGAATTTCCCAGAACCGGAGGAGGGCTTTCATATTGAAGAGCTTCACCGAGTGCCCAACACAGTGTATGAAACTCAGCACATACACATCCACCATTTGGAAATTTGAAAACCCAAGAACAATGAAACATCCTACAGGCATCCGAAGGGAAGAATAGGCCACACAGACATGATAGGGACTCAAGTTGCTCCATGCGTCTTGCCAGCCACACTGGAGAACTAGACGGGCGCAATGCTTTTACCTTTTTCAGGAAAGTCAATTCTGACCTAAAAACCCTGTAACTGAAAAAGTATCTTTAAGTATAGAGCAGGGTAAAGATATTTCGAGACTTGTGGGATTTCAAAACCTTTGCTTCCTTCCTGTCTCTTTTCCCAGGAAGCCACTAGAAGTGAAGTTCTATCAACATAACAAGGTAGTACAGAAAAAGAGACCTGAATGCAGCAAAGAGGAGGAGGGTAAAGAGGATGCTGGAGCACCATAAAGCAAGAGCCCATGGGTGCTGGCTATGCATACCCGGCACCCAGGTCATGCTAAACATTTATTGACAGAAGGCATGTGCTTGTACCACCAGAGAGGCTGTTAGGATAACGCAGACTGCGGGGTTGAATCAGTGGGGTGTTTGTAGACACTGAGCTAATGTGAAAATGGCAGTTATTAACTCTAGGGAGAACAGAGCAAAAACGGACAAAACAGGACAAGTAAATTAAATCCGCTGACTGACTCTTCCCTGAATCATTTTCAGAGTAAAGAGAAAGAGAGCAGACGCTGAAGGCTGCTTTTGCATAAAATGTGATGTGTTGGGAGTATGTGCTGGTGAGAGAGGGGCAAGGTGTAGTATGAGCTGGGAAAAGAAGAGAAGTGAAGTTATTATCCCCTGGGGGAGGGAGATGCGGATACATAATGCCTAAAACCAAAGCAGCCGGAGACTGGGAACAGAGAGGTGGATACACAAAGCTCTAGCTGAAGGGCTGGGGGTGGGGCCCAGTGGTAGGATGCTCGTCTAGCATGTATGACTCTCTTGGATTTGTTTCGTGTGTGTGTGTGAGAGAGAGAGAGAGACAGAGAAAGACAGAGAGAGAGAGAGAACGGGGAAAGATAGAGCACTGAACTATTAAAAAATGGTTCATTTGGGGATATGAGTTAAGAGGGATAGGAACTATAAAATGTTCTCTCTCTTTTCTTTTAATAATAAACCTTAACCTGAGTTGTTTTCTTAAACTATACTCATATATGCTTTTTCTAAAATGATTAAGATCAATGATTAATCATATTTAAAATAATTATTAATTAAAATAATTAAAGTAATAATTACAATAAATAATGAAGATCAAACGAGACCGTTTTTAAGGTCGCGTTGGGATATGCAGTCCTTTCTTTGGAAGGCAGCGAAGGGACGTACACACAGAGTATAAGGAAGCCAGCTGTCCGTGTCCTGAGTTCTGATCACTTGAATGTGTTTCTTTGTGAAAACCTGTCCAACTGTATGCATGTGCCATATAGTATGTGTGTGTTTATTGACTTAAAAAACTGCATTGTGCTATATGTGTGTATACACACGTGCGCGTGAGCGCGCGTGCGCATATATCAGGATCTCCCTGAACGCTCAGCAATCCTCTTGCCTTGACCTAAGTTCTGGGATTATATACGTTTTACTGTACCTGGCTCATAGGAGGTCTTGAAAGAAAGAAAGAAAGAAAGAAAGAAAGAAAGAAAGAAAGAAAGAAAGAAAGAAAGAAAGGAAGCTAAGTAAAAAAATTACCTAAAAAATATTCACCAGGCTGTATTCCATTTCAGCAGTTTTGTGTATAAATCATGCATTTCCTAAGAATTCTCCAAAGAGAATTCAAGTCTCTGACAGCACCATCGGTAGGAATATGTTCTTTTTTTGGCTTCCTTTGCTTCCAGAATTTCTGAGCATGCCCAAGGGTTGCTAATGCATTTCACAAGGACTTACCCCAGAATCACCTTCACCCAGCCTGCGTCAGGAATTGCCACTTTTGACAGGTCTTCAGACTGTTACCGTCTCTTTAATGTCTCTCCCATAGTGTAGCACTGTTCCCGGTAGCCCAGCTTCATGATCAGATGGCAGGACGTGGTGCTTAGAATAGGCAGCCCCCTCTGATGACCTTTCTGCATACATCTCAATCTTATTTCCACACTGACAACTTCTCTAGGCTCCTCAGCCTGTTCTTACCATCCACCACAGATTGCAGATGGTGTGAACCACTTTAAAATGCTGGGAAGTACCTCTTTGGAGAATATGCTTAAGCCAAATTCTAGCTCTGTATCTAGCCAGGTCCTCCCAGAGACACCCAAGCCTACAGAGGAATAGAAGAATCGGAAGGCAGGAGGTGATGGCACACCCTGAGCACCCAAATCCTTGTTCCATGCCCAGACAAAGGCCGGGAAGCCCTCCCCAGCCCTGCTTGTCTCTTGTGGTAACGCCCAGACCCCATCACCCTGGTCATCACAGTGAGCTCTGCTGCCCGCTGGCCCCTCATCTGTTGTCATACAGAGTAGTTTTTCTCATTTCCCAAACTTTAACTCTCCTTGTGTATGATTTAAAGCCCCACTAAACTATTTTAACTAAATCTGAACAGTAGCTTCCTCCTACTGCCGGACACTGAGAATTCACCAGGAAAGCCTGGTCTCAGCTTGCTCGGGTTCTTACTGCAGTGTTCAGATCACCAAGAGTGGAATGGGAGACACATTAGCCCATCCAGGACACTCCAGGAATACCTTCCCTATCGAACTGTTCAACGGTGGGAAAGAGTGTTTATTTAAGACTTGATTCTTTTACCTAGGCATGGTTCCGTGTTCCCACACCTCAAACACGCCAGGTCTGTGGTGAGTCGGGTTTGGTTAGGGAACCTGTGGTGTGTGGTGATCCCCCTTTGTCTCCTTTCCTTCCTTGAAGTACCTCACACTGTTTTGTGTTCCCTTTCATAAACCACAAAAACATAGATACTTGTAAGAGGCAGTGAGAAAAAATGTTTTTGAGACAGGGTTTCGTGTGTAGCCTTGACTGTCCTGGAACTTGCTGTGTGGAACAGACTGGCTTCGAACTCATAGGGATTCTTCTACCTGTTTCCTTCTCCCAAGTTCTGGGATTAAAGCCATGTGCCACCCCTGCCTGGGGTTAGAGTTAGGGTGAAATTTTAACATGCTAGAACTGTAGCTAAGCAGTAGGAGATTACTTAGGACAAAGGTAATTGTTCTAGGCTAGTATATCATTATGGGTTGGTTATTTTCTTCTCAAATGTATATTAATATGAAAAATTAGCTTTTAGCATCTTTATTAGAAAAGTAGATATTTATGTTAGAAAATATGAAAAAGACATAAAAAATACAAAGGTGGAAATTAGTTTCATTGATCATCTGGCCCTTCCAGACAACAGTGTTAACCAAGCAAGGGTCTCACCCATGCCAGGCAAGTAGCTTTTCATGTCTTCTTATAGCAACTTGTCTTTGGACCAGTTTCTGAACTGTATGTTTGCATCATTTGACTTTTCTGTACATCTCTTTGTCAGCTGGGTTTCATGGACCAGTATGTGTCAGATATTTCTCACTTCACTCGGTGGCTTTCTACATTGTGGTTTTATATTATGTAAGTTACATTTGTAAGTGAGGGCACAGTAAAGAAACTGTCAACATGGCCATTCCATGAGTTGGCAATAAGTTTTGTTTTGTTTTTTTTTTGTTGTTGTTGTTGTTTTATCATAGATAAGAGAGGGAGAGAGAACATCCAGAAGCATCTGTAAGAGTTCAGAGCAAAGAGAAAAAGCAGCAGATTAGACATGCCCAGGGCTATCTGCGAGAGCAAGGGAAGAAGAAAACCTTGTTGTCCTAAAGAAAATGAAGTGAGCTACAGTCTGAAACAGCCTGGGAACTAGCATAGTGGGCACATAAGAACAGCTGGGTGCTAGCATGTGCTTTGAGATACATAACAAGTACATATGACTAGGAAGGAAGAGTCTGGAAGCTAGTTAGCTTGGTACACACCATAGATACAGACAGGTCTTTAGAGTCAGATGCCTCACCAGCCAGATGAAGGGGAGATAGGGAAGAGGGTCTTACCGTTTCACAGGTTTCTGAGGAATGCTAAAAGTATCCACTAGCAATCCTATCACCCAGTATGAGCCGAGCCAAGACTATCATTTCTGCACATATGTACTAGCCTTTGGTGTTTGAGACCTAACGATATCATCTTCATTATCTGTGTGCTGTACTTATTTAGCAAACCCCTCTGTGGGACATTTAAGTTGTTCACGTATTTTAGTCCTGTCTCTCCGGGTTTATTTAGATGGCCAGGTAAGCCAACTTTGCTGTGTTTCCTCAACTGAGATTCTCTTCTTTCTTCCTTGCAGTGGTCTCTGGATCCTCATCCAGCTCTAAGTATGACCCTGAGATCCTGAAAGCTGAAATTGCCACTGCAAAGTCCCGGGTAGGGATCTTCACAGCGTCCTCACTGATCACAAATGAGCCAACCCTCCAGGCCACTGCAGCCAGGGCTCACCAGACCCCTATAATAACAGTAATAGTGGTAGTTGTCATTTTAATAATGGTGCTAGCAGTTACCTTTACAGGCACTCACCTTGTGCCAAGCATAGTGTCGGGCACTTCATCTCATGACCGAGCATCACCCCCTGGAAGTAGCTATTGCTGTTGTCTTCTGCGCTTTAAAGATGAGTAAGCAGAGACCAAGAACTTTGCCCGAGGATACGAGTCCTCGGCAGACATTTTAGTTTGGTGTCCTCTTATTTCTCCTAGTTGCTGCCTGCTCTGTATCATCTCAGTTCTTGATTATTTTAGGGAATACGTATTATCACCCCACTTTACTGAGATGGAAACCAAGGTGCCACAGTTAAGTAGCTCATTCAAACTGGATATTTTGAACACTGGTTTCCCTCAGGTCTGAGTAATCTCCACATACAAAAACATAAATAGGGGAAGTGACCCTATTTATGCATATGGCAGTGGGATGGCATATGGGGGACTAATAGACTGGTCCATCCTGTCTGCTCTAGTACACCACACCCATACTGGAATGTGAGCACCCCCCCCAACCCCCCATGTTTCTAGATGTCAGGTGTTTTGGGAAAGACCTGTATATCAAGGCTTAGTATATGAAGTCTCTCAGATCTCAATCAGAAGCTCTCATTGAAAGTTCGCCACCACTCTGCAGGCCAGACACAGTCTGCAAGTGGGCTTTGGCACTTGGCCATATCTTCTAAAGTTATGTCATTGCCTCTCACCTCCATGCAAAGCACTCTCGGGTCCATCACCAGCTTTAAGCTGAGAGTGACCCAAGTAATTACTAATGTCTTCACTCATCACAAGAAGCAAAGAGGGGTAAGGAGGGGTCATGGTGTGGAAGAGATCCCATAGCTAAGAGGTGGGAAGGCCTGACTCTATCCCAGGCAGCTGCTGACTGGCTAGCAGGACTCTTCAGGGACATTGGCTGGGTGAAGGGAAGGTGCTGTGACTTACTGTGCCCAACAGATATGGGCGGCTCCAGAGTCTTCTGGGTTCCCTACAGCCCCAAACCCACCTCTGATCCCTTCCTCTATGTGCTCCTCTGCCATACAGGTCAACAAGCTGAAGAGAGAGATGGTCCACCTGCAGCATGAGCTACAGTTCAAGGAGCGTGGCTTTCAGACCCTGAAGAAGTAAGTCTGCCCCACAGTGGAGAGCACGGGGCAGTGTCCACCCTGGGTACCCACCTGCTCTCTCTGCCCCTCCCTTCTCAAGACTCATAATTCTATTTAAATTCTTTTTCACTGGCATTTACTAAAGATGTCATCACCCAAGGGTGTTGGTAAACTGAGTTATTTCAAACCACGGAGCTCTTTCCCCAGTCCTAGAAGCAAGTGTTAATCATTTCTGTGCTTGCCTCAGCTCTGCTAATTGACTACTAGACTGTCAGACACTGACAAAGCAAACCCTTTAGTCCCACGGCCCCTAAACTAAGCCGCTACTTTACCTATTACCCACTGAGGAAGTAGCAGTCTCTTTTAGCAATGAACACATTCCTAGGGAATTACGCACCCGACTATGTGCACGGTCCCCCGTGGGTGGCATAAAGAGATTACACACTGAATAGACAGATGTCATTTTCATTTCTAGAAATGGGCTTACAGCTAAGTCAGAAATACAGCTGTTTATTTCCTGTACACTATATTAACTGCTGGGATGTTGATTTTGGCCATGAAGAGTTGTAAATGCCTCTGCTATGTGCCAGGAAACACATTCAGGTGATCCTGCATGAGGATGGCCATCTGATCGTTGTGGTAATCCCAAAGGAATGGTTTTTTGTTTTGTTCTGGTTTGGTTTTAGCTATAACCCCATTATATAGATGAGGAAACTGAGTCATATAGTAAATGCTCAGTAAATATCAGCCTATAATTATGTCTTTTATATCCTTGTTTAAATATGTCTTATATGTGTGTAATTTATATATGCATATATGTCAATCATATCTTTCAAACCAGATTCTAATTTCATTCTGGCCAGGAATTGTACTTTATGTTCGTTGGTAATTTTTAGTGAACATCAGAGACAATTCAGGGCAACAATGTGAACGCAGACATTCCTATCTTTGACCTTTTAAAACCCAGTGTCTGTGTGTAGCTCCAGAAGCTTCGAAGCATAGTTTAAGGCTGTTCATCCCCCAGTAGCAAGAGCTCACATCAAACTCTTCCCTTCATCCTCAGATACCCCACAAACCTGTTCTACCACATTGTCACCATGTAGCAGCATTGAAAATTCTTGTCCTTTGGTGAGCTGACAATGAAACCCTAAAGACAGCCCTCCCCACCCCTCCCCTTTTCCTCCCAGTTTGATAGCTGGCCCGATGAGTCTCCTTTGCAGCCTGGTTACCCACAGTCCTTTGCTAGAAGGAGCAGACCTCCAGTCTAGGGTGGAGGAAGGTACCTGCTCTAGCACATGCCCTGGCAGAGAGGGTTAGGACTGTATCTTCATGAGGCAGCAGGCCCGGGTTCAAACCCCAGGTACCTGGGACCTTGGAAAATAACCTAACCCTTTTGAGTTTTGATGGCATCATCTGAAAAGTCCATGGATGTCAGAACTGAGCTAGAAAACCCCTGTCTAAGATGTAACAGAGCCTGGCACAGATGAGGCACTCAGGGAGGAGGATGGAAGAGGCTCTCTAGTCAGTTGTCCTCTTAGTCTCAGGAAGCAACTCTGTGATCCTAACCCAAGCTTGCTGCTTGCTAGGCAGCCCTGATCTAATAGCCGCCTCATTTCATTCTCTTTACCTCGTCTAGAATAGTTTGTGTTGTGCCCCATGTTGTTGATGAAGGCACTGAGAGTGTTGAAAACAAGATGCAGGAAGTCACCCAACCAGCAAGGTCAGAATCAGGACCAGAGCCCAAGAAAGAACATTGGG
Source organism: Rhynchomys soricoides (assembly GCA_019843965.1). Classification (NCBI taxonomy): domain Eukaryota; kingdom Metazoa; phylum Chordata; class Mammalia; order Rodentia; family Muridae; genus Rhynchomys; species Rhynchomys soricoides. Next base: position 9,678,716 of record JADRCH010000008.1, read on the forward strand.
GACTTTCTATGTGTACTCAAGGGGGGACAGTAAAGAAACTGCCGACGTGACCTCTCTGTTCTTAGCAGAAGCTTCGTATTGTAAATAAGAGAGAGAAAATATCCAGTGGCATCTGGAAGAGCTGAGAGCAGAGAGGGAGAAAAGCAGGGTGGACATGGCGAGGGGTAGAAGCAGGAGAGGGAGACAGAGGAGTTGAGATGGTGAGTTAGCAAGAGTCAGAGAAGAGGGCATGGAGAGAGAGCATGAGGACAGTCAGGGGTGGAGGATGGGTGGCTGGGTGGGTGGCTGGGTGGACAGACGGATGGGTGGGCAGGCAGGCAGCCAGACAGTGTAAGAGATAGCGAGACAGGATAACTAGAGACAGGGAAGGTGGGTGGATAGGGGAAGAAAGGACCTGATGTGGAACAGGTACTTGTGATACAGAGGGAGCCTGGAGGCCAGAATGGGCTTTGATGTGCTGATAGAGCCCACAGGTAGCCTATGTCCTTTCTGCCTGAAGTAAGGAAAATAATTCCTTTTGACAGATGGGAACTGGTGGTTTCACAAGTTCCTAAGGAGTGCTGGCTTTTGTCACCAGCCTGAGCTATCATTTCTAATAGACTGACTACCTGAGACCTAATAGTATTCATTTTTATTATTTATTTACCTGTTGTTTTGATGCTGCGGATGGAACCCAGGAGCCGTACACATCTAGACGTTTGTTCTAGCCATTGAGATACATCTAGCCCTTGTCTTGTTATGGTTTTTGGTTTGGGTTTTTTTTTTGTGCCCAAGAATTGAACCCCACTAGTGCTAAAGCACCATCTGTCCCCCCACATTCTACACCTCTAGTTCTGAACCATTGGATTACTATCAATTATTATTATGGTGCTGGGAGAGTTACTGGATTTGAAGTTCACATCTCAGTCCCTCTTTGGACACCATAATAGATAACCCTCTCCCCAGACCCAAAATGCTCCCTTGGCATTATTGCTTTTGCTCAGGGTCTGGGGAGAGATGACTCAGGCATTCCCACCCAGTAGCCTCCAGTGTCTGCAGAGCCTGGGAACGATGAACCTCATTCTTCAGGAGTAATTTAGGGAGTTTCCAGAGTCGCCATCACACAGAGACCGACATGCAGTTCTTCTGCTGTCTGAGAGCAGATGTGTCTGCGTCCACAATGGCAGTGATGCCAGCTAAGAGTTACAGAGCAGCCATGTCTAAGAATCCATGAGCCTGATTCATACTCCGCAACAAGAGGTTTTGTTTGGTTTGGTTTGTCTTTTTTCTTTTTTTCTTTTTTTTAAAGAGGCTGGAGAGATGGCTCAGAGGTTAAGAGAATGGACTGCTCTTCCAGAGGGCCCAGGTTCAATTCCCAGCAACCACATGGTGGCTCACAATTGTCTGTAACTCTAGTTCTAGGGGACCTGACACCCTCACACAGACATACACACCAGCAAAAACACCAGTGCACATAAAATAAAAATAAATAAATATTTTTCTAAAAAATAGAAAGGAAAGATAAAGGTTGATGAAGACGAAGGAAATTTCTCAAAGACAATGAAGAAGAAAAATCAAAACCAGAGCATGAGGGCTTGGGCCTGCAGCTTGACCTCTCATGAGCAGGCAGGAACTAAAACGTAGGCTATCACTTTGGCAGGGGAAGGGCATGACAGGATCTTTCTTGCTACATTCCACAAAGCCCCTTTGCCAGAGTTGTGTGGACAAGATAGGAAGAACCAGCTACCGTTAGAGACTGTGCCTAGCTTCTGAGGCTGCTGGGCATGTGAGTCCCCAAAGGCCTGAAAGAAAGGACAACTACATAATTTGGAAATCCTAAAACATATCTCCCCACCACCCAACACACACACACACACACACACACTCACACTCACACACACACACTCACACACACTCACACTCACACACACACTCACACACACTCACACACTCTCTCACACACACACTCACACACACACTCACACACACACACTTTTTCTTTCTCTTTACTCTCCACCGGACAGGATTCTTTCACTGAGTGTATAATGGTGACCCTTTGTTCTTCCCAGCCCCTTCTCACTCTAGTTCTAGCCCATGTGTTCTCAGAGCTGCTCTCTGCAGCCAAATTCCAGAGCTTGGGTTGCTAAGGGCCTGGAGAAATCAGGTAAAGCTCTTTGCAGCCCGGCACACAGACTGCTCTGTCTGTCCTTCTGGGAATGCAAAGCCATTCTTGCTCCGTTTACAGAGGAGAACTCTACCCAGCTTTCAGCTCTGTCGAGGCATGAAGCTCTCCCCTGCACCTAGCACCTCTGACAGTTTGGGCAGGACCACTTCCCATCCTGCCCACACCCTGGGGATGTTTCTGTGGAATATCACCTGCAGAGCTTTGTGGAGCAATGCTCCTTACGTGAACTTTTTCAGACTAAATCTGAGACAGATCTTAGCCAACCTGGCAGGCTTGCCCAGGCCCCAGTCCTCGAAAGGAATAGACAAAGCTATTTTTAGTGCGAGACACAATTGGGGCTTTGTTTTCACCCCATGGAAGCCAAAGAAACTGCAGGGGGAAGCTGTGTGGGGACCCCTCCCTGCTGCCCTCTCTCCTGCTTCAAGCCATGAGGCTAGGGTGGAAACCTGCTCCCTTCTCGCTTTTCTCCTTTCCAAGTTACTTCCCACTCAGGCTATTTTTAGTCTAGGACAGTTTGGCTGTAGCAGGAAGCCAGAGAGGAATGCCTGTCAGGATTTCTCATCCTATTACAATGGGTTTGTGGTGTTCCCTTGACTGTTAAACTTCCCTTTCTCCACCCTCCACTGAAGCCTCAGGCCAGCCTTTGATGAAAGAATGAAGCAGTTAAATATCTGCTCTCAGAACCTTCTCCACAGCCTAGTCCTCTTCAGACAGGAGTCCTCAGCCCTCTCTGCTTTCTTAAGTCCTAGCTCAGTGGCAGGGCACTTGCCACCCTTGAGTATGGCCTTGGATTTGATCTCAGCACTTCAAAAAGAGGAGGGGGGTACACTCAGCTTTACACAACCTTGACTATCATCAAAACAATCCTCCACATAGGGCCTGGATAAACCAATAATCTCCAAGCTGAGGGTGTTTAATCCCTCACATTTGTACACTACCTCCTAGTTCCCCCTAGGATTTAAGTCCTTTATACCATTTGACGTTGAGAACAGCTCTAAACAGGGCCAGGCTGAGGCCATCATCTGGGCTTCTTTAGAACACCGAGGTGTGTGTGGTTGGGGGGGTGTCCAATGCTGCACTCCAACACTGTGCAGCAGACTGGTGTGACAGCTGGGGGTCTTTTTGTCCTCACCTGTTCTTGTCCTTTGTTGTGTCCTGCGATTCAACACGTTTATTACTGACAGGGTTCTCAGGTGGTGAGATGGCTCAGGTGGAAAAAAACGCTTGCCAGGCAGGATACTCCTGAGCCCAATCCCCAGAACCTGTGCAGAGATGAAAGGGCAGAACCAACTACATAAAGCTAAACACGGCGGCTCTCCACCATGGGTGATTTGGAGCCGAATATTTGGACAATTTATGGGGGATTGATTATTTATTTATTTATTTATTTATTTAATTTGAGACTATGTAATGTAGCCTTGATTGATGTGGGACTCACAGAGACCTGCCTGCCTCTGCCTCCCAAGGGTTGGCGTTTAAAGGTGTGGCCTATGTCGCCTGGCAGGAAGTAGTCACAACACAAGCCTGGGGTATTACTAAGATTTTGTGAATCGGCGTCTGGGACCCCGCTAGCCTGTGACATAGAGGGCAGGAGACACACCATCTTCTCAATTCCCGCAGTCCTGTTCAGCTCTGTTCTCCAGGGTACTACAATTAAACCAAGGGTTCTACTTCATACAGTCGTAAGTTACCAACTCCACAAAACAAGTAAAGTTTCTCAGCTCTTGGGCACATGCTATAGGAACCCCCTCCCTAGCCTCGGAGACTTAGGAGGGAATCAGGAAGGTTTTCAGTAAGAGCTCATACTTAGAAGAGCCCCACTCTAAGAATCATGTTGCCTCTGCATTCTGTAGCCATGCACATTTGCAGTCTGACAAAAACCTTCTGTATCTTCTCCGACAAGTAGGGCCTGGAGAAGACTGGGTGGGATGGAGAGAGGAGACTGGAGACCACCTGTGCTTTCTCCCTGACCTCTCATGTCTGACCTCTCCTGTTTCCTATCTAGAATTGATGAGAGAATGTCCGATGCTCAGGGTGGCTACAAACTGGATGAGGCCCAGGCTGTGCTAAGGGAAACCAAAGCCATCAAGAAAGCCATCACCTGCGGAGAGAAGGAGAAGCAAGACCTGATCAAGGTGATGTGGGCCCCTGGGGATGTGGGCCCCTAGAACCCTGGGTATAAGGACTTCACACTGGCTATTTTCACATGCCATACAAGCTACTGAGTTCTCGGTACCCGACAAATTCCCCTAGTCCAAACCTTTTTTTGAGCATCAACATGATGCTGCCATGGAAAATTCCCATCTTTGTGTAGCTGACACAGACACAGACACAATATGGGTGTATCAAAAATATAAAGGTACATCTGGGCAGTGGTGGCACACGCCTTTAATCCCAGCACTCGGGAGGCAGAGGCAGGCGGATTTCTGAGTTCGTAGGCCAGCCTGGTCTAAAGAGTGAGTTCCAGGTCAGCCATGGCTAAACAGAGAAACCCTGTCTCGAAAAAAAAAAAAAAAAAAAAAATCAAGGTACTTTCTGGCTATGTATATAAAAATACATATGAAACATCAGTTTTTGTGTTTGGACTTTAGTCCCATTCCTAAGATAATTTATTTTGTAATGCCAGTACATAATTAAAAGAAAGCCTGAAATTAAAAGAATCATAGGCATTTTGAATTATAACCCTGTAACTGTCTCGTTCCAGGCGTGTCAATTACAGGTGTAGTCAATTAGAAGACATTGCAGTGTGACACTTGGCAGCAGCTCTGTTCCACTGCTTTATACTACATCAAATGAGTTCTCAGAGGAATCATTTGATCATCCTCAGTGTACCGATGAGAAGCTGGCAAGTGACAGTGGGGTGCTCTGAACCTCTGGTCACAAGCAGAACTACTGATTGCTGTCCATGAGCGCCCTGTTCTTGGGTCACAGTTCTGTTGTTTGCCAAAGTTATATCTCTACCAGGTTTCTTGAGACCCCCCCCCCCTTTATAAAGGAGAGAAGGGAGCCCCAGAAGCACTGAGTGACTTGCTTGAGGCCATTCAGTCAGTACCAGTGGCAAAGCTAGAATGGAAGTTTTGTCTGGTTGTACTACCAAAGCGAGCTCCTTACCGCTAGCCCTTACTGCCTATCTTGTTTTTGATGGGCCAGTGACAGAGCCATTTAACCTGAACATTATAATGTCTGTTAATCTGTCTCCTCTGTTCTCTGATCTGGGAACTGAACCACGAAGATAAGTCTACAACACAGTGATGGAGCTAAGTGCTTTGCATGCCTGGTTCAGATTATGGCCTTTCTACAGATAAGGACAATCTGGCTCAGATAGCAAGTGACAGAGCCATCCATCAGACCCTGAGACATGTGATTCACAAGCCCATTGCTTCACCCCTGAATATAATCCCCACTCAGAAGCCACCTTAACACATCTTCCCATCACTCTGCTGACACCAGGAGTCCAAAGACTCAGAATCGCTTGCTTTGGAAGGAACCGTCGGCAAACAACAGGACTGCAGCCCAAGAACAGGACGCTCATGGACAGCAAGCAAGTAGTTCTGCTTGTGACCAGAGGTTCAGAGCATCCCACTGTCACTTGCCAGCTTCTCATCGGTACACTGAGGATGATCAGATAATTTCTCAGAGAACTTGTTTGATGCTGTACAATTGCAGTGGAGCTGGAAAGACAAACACATTGAGGTGTCTTTTAATCAATTACACCTGTAATTGACACATCTGTAATGATCTTAGTTGGGGTTATAATTGATCCGAGGAGAGAGCATTACCAACAACAGGTTGACGAAGAAAGGGTTTATTTTGTTTACCCTTTCTCTTCTAGTCCACCATTGGAGGAAGTTGGGGCCAGAAAATTAAACAAGCAGGAATCTGGAGGCAGGAGCTAATGCAGGGGCCATGGTGGAGTGCTTCTTATTGGTTTGCTCCTCATAGCTTGCTCAGTCTGCTTTTTTTTTTTCTAATTTATTTTATTTATTTATTCATGCACTCATTCATTCGCTCACTCACTCATTTACTTTACATCTGGATTGAAGTCCCCCTCCCTTCTCTCCTCTCAATTTCACCCTTTTCCCTACATGCCCAGGGGTGACACAACCCAAAATGGGCTGAGCCCTCACCTATCAATCACCAATTAAGAAAATGCCTATCGGCTTGCCTTGTCGAGGCATTTTTTTCAATTGAGGTTCCCCTCTGATGACTCTAGCTTGTGCCAAGTTGAGCATTGGCTGTTCTTCCAGAGGATGCAGGTTCAATTCCCAGCACTCACATGGTGGCTTACAACCATCTGTGTCCCCAGTCCCAGAGAATCAGGTGTCCTTTCCTAGGCCCCTGAGGGCACTGACAATGAGAGACAACCTCACTGTTCCCCACCCCTTCCTACTCTGCAGAGTCTCGCCATGCTGAAGGATGGCTTCCGGACAGACAGAGGGTCACACTCCGACCTCTGGTCCAGCAGCAGTTCTCTGGAGAGTTCAAGCTTCCCAATGCCAAAGCAGTTCCTGGATGTGAGCTCGCAGACAGACATCTCTGGAAGTGTGAGTAGGCCAGGGTGGCACCTGGGAGGCTGCTTTAGGAGGATAACCACCTATTCTTGGTCACCTGAGGAGCAGCCTGTGGCTTCGAACTTGGCTCGGTGGAGCTCAGCTGTTCCTAGAAGACATGAAATGGTAGTATGAGGAAAGGCCAGTGTTGGGGATCCTGCAGTTTACGTACTGTCTGGCCAAGAGCTGGTGCCTGTAGACCCTGCCCACAGTGCATTTTCTAATACGTGAAGCGTCTTCCTCTCCTTTCTTTCATACAATTTTATAGCTCCGTTCTGGTTTTCTCTGACCAGCTGGAGAACAGAGTGTATTTCTCTCATTGTTCACCACATAATGCTTGCAGCTTTCAGACAGCTGCTGCCTCTTGGTGCCAAGGTTCAGCCTGGTCACAGTAGTGGGTAGTGAAAATGCCACCAGGCATGAAAGTGACCAAATAGAACCAGGCCACAGTAAGTGTGATCTTCAGAGAGCCGTTGCTCTCCTGGAACCCAGAACACTGGGTGAACCTGCTTCCTAGCTTCCCATTGGCTAAATGCTGCCGCTGCCTGATTTCTGTAGCTATTCCTCTACTAGAAAGGGGATTCTCTGTTCCAAGTGTGATCCCATGAGCCTGAAGTTTCTTGTTTCTGACAGGCAACTACACTAACAGTCTGTTCCCCCTTCCCTGTCCCAGCCATTCACCCAGTCCCAAGGCCCCCTGAAAGATAGACCAGGTATGCTTTTTACATTCTGGGATTGTCCTCTGATTACCCAGAGCTTTCAGTTGAGCCTCTGCCTGGTGTGCCCAGGTTGGATATTGTGTATTTTGTGCTACTATTACCTCTCACCTGCAATCCCATGTGTGTTTATTACCTGATTTGGCCCTTTTTCGGCTGTTAGATTACCATATTGCAGGCCTTTGGTTTCTTTTCCCGAAGTACTGACGTACATGAGTTTGAGACTGTTCTTATAGACCCAACGGAAGAAAAGTATTTTGTCGAACTATCTTCCCCACGGTCTACGCAGCCAGCCGAGTGATTGGAGACTATTCTTTGGCTCTGCCCACATACCCTGTCAAGTCTCCCATGAGCAACTGAAACCTCGCTCAGCATTGGCTTCACTGCAGTAACTGTGTCATTCCTGTCTGTCTTCTTATCTGTCTTCTAGTTCAGCACCAGCAGCAACAACCAGTTGGCAGAGAAGGTCAGATTGCGCCTTCGGTATGAAGAGGCAAAGAGAAGGTAATTCACAGTGGAGCTGTGGAAAGATCACAGTCATAACTCTCACGGGAGGGCTCCCTGGGAACATGCCTCTGGTGTTGTGGTGTTTTGGTGTTTTGGTTTGGTTTAGTTTTGTTTTTCGGTTTTTTGAAACCCGGTCCCTCTTTGTAGTCCTATCCTAGAACTAGCTCTGTAGACCAGGCTAGCCTCACAGAGATCCAACTGCCTCAGCTTCCCCAGTGCTGGGCTCAAAGGTGTGCACCAGCACTGCCCAGCGAACACCCCTCTTATTTAATCCTCACGTGGATTATAAAGATAGATTGAATCATTTTTATATATCAATCTTCCCAAATCCAAAGAGGAAATTACTGACCCAAGACACTCTAAGTAGAACAGCTGGACTGTTTGAACCCAGATCTGTTTAATCTCAAAGCCTAGTAATTTTTCTATTTACCTGTCTTGGTTTCTATAGTCAACACTTTCTGATGTTCTTGGAATCAGTTTGGTTTGAAGAAGCAATAAGTTTGTTTGATTTGGCTCAGCAACAAGCTAAAGAAGACCATGGACATTTTTCACTTCACCAAGATGGTGGTGTTTGTTAGTCTTTTGCTATTATACTGGGGATTGAACCCAGGGCTGTAAGCGTTCCAGGCAAGTGCAACAGCTTTGTCTCTAGTTGTTTCTCTGGGTGTGTTGTGTGTTTATTTTAGGCAAGGTTGCACCATGGTACCTAAGCTAGGGGGCTTTGAACTGATCTGTAGTTCAGGAAGGCTTTTACGATTTTGGGGATCAGGGTGAGGATACAGGGATTGAATCCAGGGCCTTGTACATGCTAGGCACTTAATATTCTACTGTTGAGCTAAGGCTCTGGCCTGATTTGTTGTTATTATGCACATATGACATGTGTACTGGGGCAGCATGGGGAGGCGCACAAGTTATTGTGCACATGTCTGAAGACAACTCTGTAGAGTCTGTTTTCTCTTTCCACATTGACATGGGCTCTGATGACTGAATGTGTGTTGCTGAACAGCAAGCATCTTTATGCTGAGGCATCTCACCAGCCCCACGGATGTTCTTCTGAATGAAAATAAATTTAGTTATGAAATCAATTGTAAATCCTGAAGTAGCACCTCCTGCTTCAATCCCTTGGGATTCCCAGCCACTTGTTCTCCAGGCATTTCAGACGTTCTGTGGCTGTATAGACTCTTAAGCCATCAGGCTTTAGCACCACAATGATAAATAATAATAAATAATAATAAAAATAATAATCTGGCCTTTCCAGAGAAGTTGTGAAAAAGTGTAAACAGATTGCTTATTGTACTAAAAATATTTGTGCACTTAGGGGCTTATCTAATTTCAAAATTTTCCAGGGCTCAGTGGGTAAGGGCACTTGCTAACAAGCTTGACAACCTGAGTTCGATCCCATGGAGCCACTGGAAGGAGAAAACTGACTCCAGCAAGTTAGTCTCTGGCCTCCAAACACATATGGCGTGGCATGCACACCTACACACCTGCACTAACAAACAAATGTATAACTTTAAAAAAAAAAAAAAAAAGCTTAGAGTAGAGTTTCTATCTTATTATTTGTTAGAGAGGAGAAGTTTGGCATAGGATATCTTGTTATTTGTTAGAGAGGAGAAGTTTGGCATAGGATGTAATGCAGGTAGTGCAGTTAAAATTTAAACCCTGGATGTTCTGGCTTTGAGCTCATGATATTGTTTCTGCATCCCGCATCAGTCTTATCAGGAAAGAACTGACTCGGCATTTTGATCATTACTAAAGTTAGTAACATCTGTTGCTTTCCATACCAAGTTGCCAGTTTCGGAAGCTTCTCAGTGAGGCCAGCTACAATGTAGCAGTGCCCAACCTGTGGTTCAACTCTTTGTAGTCGGTCGCAATTAAGTGGAAACAAAGGAAGTAAAGAAAAAGGAATTCTAACCCACCCCTCCCCTGGCCCAGGGCTTTGGCTTTAGGCTCAGCTAGATCCAGAGCTGGGTCTGGATTAGTTGGGATAGTACAGCCTAAATTTAGTCCGCTCTTCTCTTCCCTGCTTGCCTTTGGGTTGGCTTCATCCTCCAGCAGGCTTTCCTATGGAAACAGCAACATGGATCTCCAGGCTGTCTAAGCTTACAACTTCCGGTTTCCGACCTCAGCAGAAAGGCCACCTTTCTTCCCCAACAGATGGGTGTTTTATTTAGTGCTTTTGTTTATCCGTTTTGGGGGTGGTGTGTGCTTGTGTTTTCAGTTTTTGAGACGATCTTGCTGTGAATCCCAAGTTTGTCTCAGAATTCTCCTCCTCCTCTTCCCTCCCTCCTCCTCCTCCCATAGCCTCTCAAGTAGTGTTCCTAAAAGTTTTGATAAATACTGGGTCTGGGAGTCACTGGTAGTCTCAAATGGCCTGTCATTGTCAAGGGCCAGTAGAAGATAGAAGAATTACAACTCCCAGAAGGGGCAGGTGTGGGTCCATGTGGTCATGCTGGGATGGGGACTGAAGTCAGCTCACCAAGTGACTTGAGGAGGTCTCCTTACCTCAGGACAAGTTAGGATAATGTCAAAAAGGGAATTTGGCTAATGGTGAGGTGAGAAGAAACCTGTCCAGTGTGTACTACTTGGGCTTCCGTAAGGGCTCGGCATTTGTGTATCTGAGCCTCTCGGACATGAACCTTTGATCTCTTCCAACCCATAGCAATGCCTATCTTAGATAATCAGGCAGAAAAGACATGAGAAAACAGAGGGCTTGGGCCTTAAAGAATGGAAGAGATATAAGCTCTCCTGCCCTGGCAGGCTTTGTCCTCTTCGCAAGTCTGAGGGAGAGACTACATCTGATTCTCCCAAGGTTGGATGACCTCAGGTTTAAAGTACAGTGGCCTGGGAAGTACACCGAGGAAGACATCGGTCACTTCTCAGTGTCCTGCTTGTCACTGAGTCCCACCAAAGCCCATCATATCACTCTAGCCTTTAAGTACTGGCGACCAGCAACCACATATTCATCAATCGCTATGTATACTCATATGAAATGAAATAAATCACCCAGAATTCCTGCTGGGGCCCTTGGTTGGAGAAAGAGCTAGAAGGGTTTGTCTATAGAACTTTGGCTACATATCACAAGGCATCTTGAATCCAACAGTATTTTGGTAAAGAAAGTTTGGCCACATTTCATGTAAGCCTTGGCTCACAAGGACTGGCTGTGTGTGGTGATTTTTTTTAATCCTGGATGAGCTAGAGAGCACCCGTGCAATGAGATCAAGAAGTCTTTTGTATCTGCCCCTTAGGGACGTGGTAATACCAGGGCATAAGAGCCCAGAGAAATTTGCAGAGGCCAGATCCTGAAAGTTATGATGTGGTTGCTTTTGAAGATTTGTAGCAAAACTCTTTTAAGTCACAAAAGACTAATATCCAATGTCTATAGAATGCTTGGCAACGTATAGAGTTCTTTCTGCAAATCTTTAATGGGGTGCTCATGGGCTGTCTTAGATTACCACCATTATCCTCACCTTACAGATGAGGATCCTAGGTCTTACAAAAGTTAAGATTCCAGGCTGCTGACTACTCTCCATAACATTTAATAAGTACCTACCACAGACCAGGCGTTATGCTAGAAGCTGGGATACTAAAATGATTTGTGTTGTTGCTATTGGGAACCAAACCCCATAACTTGTTTATGCCAAAGCGCATTACACCACAGAGCCGTCAAATGTCCCCATCCCCTCAGATGACATTTTTTTTTCCAATAAAGTATTCTTTCCATCATAAAAGTCAAGGCCAAAACTCCTAACTCCAGATCTCTGAACTTCAAGTTCATGACTGTTCTCATAATGCCACTAACACATTTAGGACTAAGAGCACATGGGTAGCCACAGCCCAGTGATTACTGCCAATCGTTCAGTTGTACACAGACCTCTGCATACATCATCACTGGCTTTCCCCCATTCTGGAGGATAAGTAATTGCTTCTCCCATCTTCAAGGCTCGGGGCATTTTCCTATAACTAGTAAGTGGTCCAACCAGTGATAGCAGTAGCTAAAACATTTAATGAGGGCTAAATCTGTGCCAAATACTATGATATGTGCATATAAAACCTTCAGCCACCACCCCAAAAAGGAGACCTTAAAATTCCCTTCAGAGATGTGAGGGCCCCACCTAGGGTCTCAGAGTTCAAGGTAAGATGCTGTTGCCTGCCATGGTATCAGGTCTCTGCTGCACTAGGCTGAAACTATCAATCAAAGTCTTCTCTGAGGATGTCCTGGATTCTGGTACTTCATGTCCTCAGAAAAGCAACCTGTTTCCCAGTCCCCACAACACCGTGTTTTCACCTCTCACACCTTCTCAACTCCCAGGATCGCCAACCTCAAGATCCAGCTGGCCAAACTTGACAGTGAGGCCTGGCCTGGGGTGCTAGACTCAGAGAGGGACCGACTGATCCTCATCAATGAGAAGGAGGAACTACTGAAGGAAATGCGCTTCATCAGCCCCCGGAAATGGACCCAGGGAGAGGTGGAGCAGCTTGAGATGGCCCGGAGGCGACTGGAGAAGGACTTGCAGGCAGCCCGGGACACCCAGAGCAAGGCACTGACTGAGAGGTGGGTCTAGGGTTCAGAGATAAGTCCCCATGGGCCTGGGAAAGGGGAGAGCATGCCAATCTGACCTGTCAGCCCAGCAGGAGCCAGGAGTGAGGGATCATGGTGGGATACCTGAGCAGCCCCATGAGCACCCTCAGGTACAGATACCACAGCTTTCTAGAGTAGCACATCAGAAAAAATGGCTTATATCCCTGTCCACCAGGACCCTGGTACTTTACACAGGAAGCACAATGCCAGAAAGTCTGTGCAGGCACAGGCTTTCTGAGGGGTATCTTCTCATTCAAGTAAGCCCTGTAGCACTTTATCACCTTGGGTAGTGGTTTTCCGGTGTTGTAACGGTGACTCTCCATCACTTATGTGATCAGACGCAGGTCTCACACAGTGAGCATCTCTGCTTTACGCACTTGGCTTGTACCCAGCATCACTGGGGAAAGCTTATTTCTGCTCCCTAACACATACACACATTTGAAAATCAATGTGTTTGTGGGGAAGAGAGGGTCCGCTGATGCTTCCTCTCTTTTGTTAGTTAGCCCTTGGTACCTTTAAACCAATCACAGATTGAAAATGTTTGAAGAGTAGATTAAAAATAACAAGAATACAAATATTTGATACATTACTCCAACAACTAATTTTATAGCACTTAGATTGTGTTCGGATGCAATGTGTAGAGATGATTTAAAGCACACAGGAGGGCAGGTAAGATGGCTCAGTAGTGGCTTGCCACTAAGTTTTGACAAACTGAATTTAATCCCCAAGAAGGAGAGGAAAAATTGGACACACACACACTAATAATAATAATAAAGCACTCAGGAGAATACGTATGTGCAATATACAGGTACTGTTTTATTTATATGCAGCCTTGAACATCTGAATGCTTTGGTATCCGTGGGGGTATCTGCAGCCATCTCAAGGATATATGGCTATGTCTTTTTCTTCTTCATGACCTACCAAACTGATCTCAGCACATTTTGGGGAGGTTGAAGTTTGAAGACCAGCATGTATGGGATACATGCATGCTTGTATGCATGGGAGTTGCAGACAAGAATGCTTAGGGGCCAAGCAGGTAATGAACATGCTTGAGGCCCACCTAACTGTAGACTGTCAGTCTGGAGGGTGCTGCCCCTACCTTTCTACAGTGCCATTTCCTAGATCCAGCGAACGGGAGAATGCTGCATGCTCCCTGTGGTCCTTATATTTCTTTGTTTGCAATGCTAGAGATGCAACCCAGGGCCTCACGCAGGCCAGGCAAGTGCTCCACTCCTGAGCTATACATACACCACAGTAGAACTTCAAAAACTTATCACTTGGATTCTTAATTTTCAAATACTGGCAATTAGTACAAACTATAAAGAAGCTGTTAGCCAACCTCATCTTTGACCTTGACTTAAGAAGCAAGCCACGGGTCATGCTGTTGCCTCATACCTGTTTCACACTCTCTATTTCCTTTGGTGCTCCCTGCAACCCTTACTCCCACAATTACCAAGTGGAGAATTGTGTTTGAAGGAGATCCTCCAATCTCCAGACATCCATACATCTGTTTACCTATCTATCCATCCGTCCATCTGTCCATCCATCCACTTCTGCTCACAGAAGTTAGCATAACTATTACATGAGGTCAAAATGAGAAGGCTGCTGTCCGTGAGTCAGTGCATTGGTCCCTTTTCTGTTCCTGTGAGAAAACAGTGTGACCAAGGCATCTTATAGAGGAAAGAGTTTGTTTGAACTTACAGTTACAAAGGGTTACAGTGGCTCCTGGCAAGGGAGCATGGCAGCAAGTGGCTGGAGCAGCAAGCTGAGAGCTCATATCTTGAAACATGAGCAGAGAGTAGAGAGAGCAAACCATATATAGGGCAGGGCCGGAAGCTCTCAAATCCTGGCCCCAGAGACACACTTCCTCCTTCAAGGCCATACCTCCTAAATATCCCCAAAAAGCTCCACCAGTTGGGAAATGAATATCCAAATAGATGAGCATGGTGAACATTTTTGTTCACACCATGACACTCACAAAGGGTCCCCTCCCCAGCAGCCAAGTCTGTTGGAAACTTGACCTCAGACCGTCCAGCTTCTCAGACCATAGGAAATAGATTGTCAAATGCAGGAGAGAACGAGGGAGAGGGAGAGAGTGTGTATGTGAGCGAGAGAGAAACAGAGAGACAGAGAGACAGAGACAATGAGAACACAATTGGGAGGAGGGAGGAGAGAGTACTTTTTAATGATTTGCAAGCTTCTATTTTCATTTTGTCCATAGCAGACCTTGAGCTAAGTCCCCCCAACCCCCAGTTAAAGAGAGAGGAGTTGAAGCTAGTGATTTTTCATTTTAATTTTTCATATTAATATAAATCGTGTTTGTAAATATTTACAAAGCAGGATGATATTTCAGCATATGTCCACCTTGAATGATGGAGACACCAGGATAATTGGCATCTCTGCTGTTCACATTTATCATCTCTGAATTAGGAGCCTTCAGAGTCTCCTCGCTGCTTTGAAATACGTTGCAGGTCATTCGCTGCAGCTACCCAACTGCAAGATAGAACACCAGAACTAATTCCCCACATAAATGTATTTCGGGACTCATTATCCGACCTCCCTCTAGCCTTGCCAGCAACCACAGCTCTTCTCTGCTGCTGCGAGACTGGTTTTTACAGCTTCTAAAATGAGGACATGCAGTGTTTATCTATGCCCAGTTTATTTCATTTAGCACGGCGTCTTTCGGAGCCATCTATCTCACTCCAAATGACAGTATTTCTCTCTCTTTTATTTTATGATTTAATAATATTTGTACAAGCATATACACACCCACCCACACACAGTAATTTTCAAATGTGTGTAATTGTTCAGGAGCAGGAATAAGTAAGGGGATTTACTTTCCCAGCAATGCAAGGTACAAGCCTAGTTTGTAAAGCAGGGAAACATGCCTGTGTCCCAGAAGCAGTCAAGGAATGCCAGGTGTCTGTGTGTGCTCTTCGAATACACAGCCCTGCAGCCTTTGACCTCTAAAGCACCCAGCTCACAAATGCATCCTCGCTACTGAGTAAGCTCCACATTCACTAATGTCTGATGGTTGTGCAGCCTCTGCTCAGCCCCTCAGGGCCTCAAAGAACCCCTTGATTGCTAACTGGACCAATCTTTTCCAGCCAAGCACGTGATGAGAACTACTAACAGGGACATCTAGAATCTACCCACTTTCCTTCTATCAGGGATGGCTGGCCAGCTCTGATCCATCACTGATCCAGTATAAGAAGGAAAACAGTGGGCCTTAAATAATTTTTATTTTATAGCCCTCAGAAGCACTTGCCCAAAGACACTATACTGGTTTTCCTGGAGCTGTACCCTTTGGCAATAAGGGTTCTGTTTATATGTCCTGTACTTTTAGTGTTTGTGGAAAGGGTGGGTGGCCTGGGCAGGTTTTTATTGGACCTCTGGGCCAATTCCTGTATTCTCACTTGCCACTAGACCCAGTGATTGACTGTCCCTGGGGGCTTTTGGCTGTCCATCATCTTCTCTGCCAGAAGCTAGAGAGAACACATTGATCATAGCTGTACTTGATTCTTGCTGGGTCAAAAGAGACACCTAAATATGCTTCCAATATGGGCTTCATTTGCTTCATAGAGAAAAAAAGAAGGCAAAGGCTCTGAGTACTAGAAGTCTGCAAGCAGGCATTGGACCAGATTGTGAATCCAGATGTTGACCTACAGTCAAGGTTTTTCTTTCCTGAAGCTAGAACCAGAGGTTCCTTTAAACACCTCTCAGGTGTACTTTATGTGCCAGACCTAGTAACTTGAAAGCAACCTGTTTTACAGATGAGGAAATCGAGGCTTAGCTAACATCACCCAGTGACAGAGCTGGGGTTAGAAGCAACCATACTTGAGATTCAAGCCCTTACTAACTTTAAGCAGCTGCCCACTCAGAAGGCCTTTCAATATTGCCTTCAACTCCATCTTTCAATGGTCCGATGGAGCGTCATCTCCACAAGCCAGTCTAGGGAGCCTAGACTCTCCTCCACTCCTCTGTTGATCAGACCACACAGAGGTCCTGGAGGGCAAGGTCTTTGGGGGAAATGCAGCAGCTGGGAAGGTAGTGAGCACAGGAACAAGAAGTCATGTGTGCCCTAAGAGGGGTCTGAGGAATCCACAGCTATTCTGATCCCTGTCTATCTGTCCTCACTGCTGGGCCTTCAGATTACTGCTTCCTTTCTCTGTAAATCAGTTTCCCCCCCCCCCCCCCCCGTGTCTGTTTGTCTGTCTGTCTTTCTCACACACACGCACACGCACACGCACCTGCACCTGCACGTCCCTTTCTCTGTCTTCTCTCCCCTTCACCTCTCCCCTGTGCCCCTTTTTACATTTCTCCTTCCTTCTCCCCTTCCTTTGTCCCTCAGAACTGCCTTCACATTCTTTACATTCCCCATGCTTCTCTCTCTCTCTCAGCTGTGTGTCAGAGTTGGTGTGCGGTCACACAGGATACTTGTCAGATCATGGGTACCCCACTCCCACCCCCAGGGTGGGGGACCCATTCTTCAGGCCCTAGATACAGCCCAGGCTATTGCATTTTTAACCAGCATCCCAGGTGCGAAGCTATAGCTTGTGGGCATTCAGACCTCACCCCCTGGATCTTCTTCCTATCTCCATGATTGATGTATTCACAGCCTCCCAGCATGTGCTGGGCACGTCCCTCACATGCCATCTGGCCTGCCAAGCCTGCTGCTGCTGAGAAGGGACCGCTGCACCTGTGTACTACTGTCTGTGGCTACCCTTGCCATGCTCAGTCTGACATCAGTTCCCTCACCATTCTGCCCGGGTTCCAGGGAGGATCTGTGTTTGCTCCCAGTGTACCCTGGCTTGCTCTGTAGAAATGAGCTCCATCTCTTGACTCCAGACTTATCCTCCTTTATGGGCTTTGCTCTTAGAGAGGGATGGGACATTCCACAGCCTCATCCACCCCATTGAGAATTCCGGGGTTTTTTCATTACAGGCCCCCATCTGCCAGCCTGCCTTCTGTCCCTATCAGCCCCAGGCAAGAATCTGGAAGGAAGGCTTTGGAGATTGAGTTGGCCAAGCATCATACCAAAGGACAGCCAGCCTACTGTTCTGGTTGTCCTGTCAGTAATTTCGCAGGTTCCCTTGCCCAGTAACAAGCCCGACATGTCCCCTCTGCTCTCCACTTGTTTCTGAAACCACCTCTGGTCTCATGCTAGAGGCCTGGCTGCTGTGGAAGAGAGATGACCTGGTTTGGTTTGACTTTATGTGAAAACCAGCCCTTGCCCTCTGGGCTAGCTGAGTTCTTGGTCCCTTCCTGAGTCCAGGGAGCCAGGGTCATTCAGTTCCTTCTCCAGCAGAGTGACAGAGAGGAGCAATGAGTCACTTTGACATGGAAATTGATCATCAGACCCCTCAGCCACTTTATCTAGGAAAAGAGAACCCCTTCCTCATTCCTTTCTGGCTACTGAGCCGCTTCAATTTCTCTAATTAGTTTGATCCAGCTGCTGCAAGGAATAGCCCCAAATCTCTGGGTAAGCACTCTTGACGTTTGTGTCTTACCTATATAATATCTTAGTATTCCTAGTAACTGGCAGCCTCCCTTGCTGAAGAGCCCACAGTTTGTCTACCTTCCCTTTAAGGCCACAGAGACTAAGAGCAGAAAACACTTTCCTTAACCACTTCAGTCTGACACACATGGTTTCTGCTCATATCCCATTGACTAGAAGTTGCTCATGTGCCTCAGCCAGATGCTAGGGAACCCAAGAACATGATCTAGCTTTGACACAGACGAGGGTAGGTGCCAGAAAGATGGTCATGAAGCCATTTCCTCGGTCTCACGTAGGGATTCCTTCCTCGTTATACCGTGCACTAATCAGACGCCTGCTGTCTCCCACCCTCCATGCTCCGTAAGAGAAGCAACGCGTTCTCTTTCCCTCACTGCTGTGTCCCTGGTGCCAGGAACAGCATTCAGTGTCACCTGGGTAAATATTAGTTGGTGAAAAGAAGGAGGGGGGGAGGGGAAGGGGGTAGCAGTTGAACGAATGGTAGGAGAGGGAAAGGATGGTACTTTGGTGGGATCCTAATTCCTCCACTAATTCCATAATTTGGAGTAAATGATGTAACTAAGAGCTTCAAATTTTCCTCATTTGTAAAACTGTTAAAATCTTTCTCCCCGTGCACATATCACTACATCCTAAATCAATGCAATGTGTTAGGTTCCTAGCTTGGTCTCTAAAGTGTGGCAGGTGGCTGCACACTTACTGTAGAATTTGTGTATAAAGAGTCTGTGCTTCTCCACAACATCGGAGTACAATGTTTCTACCCAGTTCCTGTGCCTGCACCCCTGGCTGGCATCTACCCTGTTTCCTTTTCGGAAATCACGGGGAGCTGGAGCACAGCATCCCTTTGGAGTGTTATTGTCTTACCTCCTCTCCCTCAGGTTGAAATTAAACAGCAAGAGGAACCAGCTGGTGAGAGAACTAGAGGAAGCCACTCGGCAGGTGGCTACCCTGCACTCTCAGTTGAAAAGGTGAGTTGTGGATGGTGACTGTCCCCCATGGGGATGGCCAGGAGGTGGCCCAGCTCCGTGCTGCCCTTCATCCATCCTCCGTGGCTTAAGGAAAGACATTTCGAAGCATAGAAGGTGGTCATTCTAGCAGTTGCAAGCTTGGCCAGGGTGGCTGGCCACAGGGTGCTTCATCCCAGGGATGGCCCCTGGAAGATGCTCGTGGGTCGGGAAGCCTATCACATCTGCCTTGTAGCCCACTTTTACAGCATGTAGTAGGTTTCCATAAGCTCAGGCCTTGATAGTTGAAGTATATTACTGGAACTTCATAGTAGCCTTTTGTTAAGCACCCCCCACCCAATACCCAACAAAAAGTGGTTTCTTCCTGTTTATAGCAATATATAGACCTTTTGATGGTCACTTACAACATAAGGCCTCTTTTTAAGTTAAATATTTCAACATATTGAAAAAGTGAACTACCGCTGGGTATGGTATCCCAAGCCTTTAATCCTGGCACTCAGGAGGCAGAGGTAGGCAGCTCTCTGAGGCCAGCCTGGTCTACAAGGGTGACTAGAGCTAAGTGTGATGGGGTGCACTTTTAATCCTAGCATTTAGCACATAGGAGTGGAAGTGGGGGACTGGAAATTCAAGACCAGCCTCAAGACTATGTGCACCCCCCCCCCCAAAGAAAAAAATGGGAGTTGATTTCAAGAAAGGTATTAAGTGTGGCACACACCTTTAATCCCAGTACTCAGGAACAGGAAGCAGACCTTATCTCTGTGAGTTCAAGGCCATCCTGGTCTACTTATCAAGTTTCAGGCCTGCAGAGCTACACAGTCAAATCCCATCTTAATCAATCAGTCAATCAATCAATCAATCAATCAATCAAAGGAAATGAAAGAAATAACTTGATAAAGATGCAATGTGGCCAATAAGAAACAAAGATAGAAGGACAAAGTGGGATCCAGGTGTGTGGTCTCCAACTGTAGTCCTAGGACTCAGTGCCTCAAGAGTTTAAGGCCAGCCTGACCTACAAAGCAAGAGGCTCATGGGCACACGTACCTGCTCTGCTACTTTGGATCCCCGGATCTCTATTTTCTTCTCAGTGAAATTGGGTGCATGGTCTAGCCTAGGCTCTCAAGTGGACTAGGAAGATGGATGCCCATAGCTCCAGAGCCCAGTGGTGTTTCCAGTGACCACCTCACTCCATGTTCTCTCTCTCCTTTCCCTGTCCCTAGCCTCTCAAGCAGCATGCAGTCACTGTCTTCAGGCAGTAGCCCTGGGTCACTTACATCCAGCCGGGGCTCCCTGGCTGCCTCTAGCCTGGACTCCTCCACCTCCGCCAGCTTCACTGACCTCTATTACGACCCATTCGAGCTGCTGGACTCGGAACTCCAGAGCAAGGTGGAACCTCTGCTCCTGGAGAGTGCCACAGGCTTCCGGCCCTCAGGCTGCATCACCACCATCCATGAGGATGAGGTGGCCAAGACCCAGAAGGCAGAGGGAGGCAGCCGCCTGCAGGCCTTGCGCTCCCTATCTGGTACTCCAAGATCCATGACCTCCCTGTCTCCACGCTCATCTCTCTCCTCCCCATCCCCTCCCTGTTCCCCTCTCATCGCTGATCCCCTCCTGACTGGAGATGCCTTTCTGACCCCGCTGGAGTTTGAAGACACAGAGCTGAGTACTACTCTTTGTGAGCTGAGCCTTGGCAGGAGCACCCGGGAAAGATACCGGCTGGAGGAACCAGGTCCTGAGGGCAAGCCACTGGGCCAAGGTAAGGAGCACAGTGTTGTCCTTATGGTAAACCAGGAGGCAGGGGATTCCTATGACAATTCCTGACTGTCCATGACTGCGTCTTTATGTAGTTGGTTATTTATTCAGTAGATGCTGATAAATGTAGACTGTAATGTGCTAGATCCTGGGCTACGGTTTTGTTTTGTTGTGGTGGATTTCATTCAACAGATACTCAGTGCCTACTAAAACGAATCCAGATCCTGGGCTAATCGAATATGAATGGATTAATTCATCTAAGCTTTCCACTGATATGGCAGACGTTGCTGCCGAGAGGATCGGTGTTGACAGCAGACAAGGTCCCCCCTCCCCTGCTGTTGCAAAGCTTGGATTCAGCTGGAGCCAGAGGCATTAGATATATACCAGAGAAAAACATGGGAAGGGAATACCCCAGGATATGTGGGTGCCTTTGGGTGGAGGGCGGAATGGATAATTGGTGAAAGGGATGGGGGGGTGGGGGGGAGGGGGGAGTAAGAAGGTGTAGCAGCGTTCAAGTACACCCCAGCATTTAGGAGGAAGAGGAATGAGGACAGGGATGCGGAGTCATTCTCCACGGAATAGCCAGTTTGGTTCGGAGCTTTGAGATCTTTTCTCAAAATATAAAACAACATGGGCTGATGAGACAACTCGATGGGGAAAGGTGCTCACTGCGCAAGCTCGGCAACCTGAGTTGGATATCCTGAACCCACAGTACGAGAAAACTGATTCCCAAGTCATCCTCTGACCTCCACATGTGCACCATGGCTCGTCCATGTATAAGCACATTCAGGTGTGCACACGTACGCATGCGCGCGCACACACACACACACACACACACAATTTAATTTATGGGAGGGGAGACAAAGGGAGGGAATAAAATCTCTGGGACTACTGTGGTGTACAAAACTTGTGCGCACACACACACACTAATAATGATAATAAATTTAATTTATGGGGAGCCAGGCAGTGGTGGCGCACGCCTTTAGTCCCAGCACTTGGGTGGCAGAAGCAGGTGGATTTCTGAGTTCGAGGCCATCCTGGTCTACAAAGTGAGTTCCAGGACAGCCAGGGCTACACAGAGAAACCCTGTCTCGAAAAGAAAAAAAAAAAAAAATTAATTTATGGGGAAGGGGAAGGAAGGGAGTAAAATATCTGGGACCACTGTAGTGTACATAACTGAGAAGCAGTGACACAGAGGCAGCATCCTGAGCACACAGGACCCAGAGAGTGAGATGTAGATTTTATACTAATTATAAAATAATCATTAGAACCAAGGAATGACTTGCACTTCTTCATGGGGTCAAAAAGAACATTCTGGAGTTGGTTAGGATTCTTCAGACTGCTGAAATGACAACCCAGGTTTGTTAGAAGCAAAACTGGAGCAACTGTCACCGAACAAATTGCAGTTCTCCATACTTATCTGAGATGTATTAAAGAAAAAATAGGTTGTTTCTTCTCTGTGCATTTTATACATGAAAAAAAACGGAGGTTCGGAGAGGTAGCATCCCTTGGCCAGGGTTAGCCCTCACAGCAAAGAAGCTAGCCCTGGAAGCTAGGCCTTTCTGATCTCAGAGCCCAGTTCCTTTTTCATCGTGCCTTATCATTAGAATTGGAGGTAGCTCACTGTCCCCAAAATGTGTGACTCTCTTGGTACTTGCGAGGCCCACCTGGACATTAAGCACACTGGGGGCTCTGCCTGCCACCCTCAGTGTCCTATCGACAGTAGCATTGGTGTTTGTGTTTGGGTAGAGGCAGAGGAGGTTCAGGTCCTGCTGTATATATTTACCCATTTGAAACCTCATACCTCTATAAAGTGTGTGTTGTTTTTTAAGAATGGGCAGTCGTGTGGCTGCTGCGCCTGGAATTGTCCGTGCACAGGAGCCAGTGGTAGGGGAGTGAGGTTTTCCCTTTAACTAAAAGTTCTGAGCATCAGCCATTTCTTTAAAGAGGAGCTGAGGTCCCTGGGGTTCCCTCATCAGGAAGGGAATCTCTCTGAGTTCTCTCAAACGAAAATAAAAGCAAGCCTCCTACTACTGCAGGTGGCAAGCTTCGCCAGATTGATCCCCGGAGAGAAGGTGCGGGTAGAACCTCTGCCATGGCTTAAGATCAGTGTCTTTGTTAAGAATCCAGGACCACATCAGGATGCTCAGACTGCAACCAGGTGTGGGAAGGGACCTTTCCCTGTGTCCCCTCCCGTTCTTGGACTTTGGGGCACATGGGGTAGAGATAGCACAAGATGAGGGATGGACGTGTTTCTTTCACGCTATCTCCAGCAGGCTCCCCCTCTGTGAGCAGTGCTAGGCAGAGCTCCGACGCTAAGCAGGCTATGCGATTAGTCACCAGACAAATTAATCTCCTTAAGTGGTTTAGCAGAGGGTGGAGATGTGTGTGGGGCTGAGGGTGGGAAGTCTCTGAGGGCTCAGCGGGTGTGGCGAAAGGCTGGGAAAAGCTGTTTCCTCATCTCCAGCACCAGATGTGTCTCAGGCTCTCCTTACCACTGACCTGTCTCCCCAGCCTGTCAAAACCCCAGTCTCTGTGCACCACCATACATCAAGCCCCTGGGTCTTCTCCATCTGCCCCGGGGCCTGGAGTGCACC
The DNA here is from genome assembly GCA_019843965.1 of Rhynchomys soricoides. Taxonomy (NCBI): domain Eukaryota; kingdom Metazoa; phylum Chordata; class Mammalia; order Rodentia; family Muridae; genus Rhynchomys; species Rhynchomys soricoides. The sequence goes on from JADRCH010000008.1 coordinate 9,702,058, forward strand.
ATTGCTTAGGAGGGGTATTTGGCTGTATGTGAAATAGCTAGAGCTGACCTTCATAGATGGCAAGGAATGACTTCTTCACCTTTGCAGCGCTGTATTTCATACGCTCACGTCTGTAGCAGTGGGCCCTGCACACTGTGGGTGCTCATTACTTGGGCATGGAGGAAATGTGTACCACATGCAAAGAGCCCTGTTATGACCCTAGCCAGAGACATCTGCTAAGGGGAGAGAGGGAAAGAAGAGGAGGAACTGACTATGGGAGCGTCCTCCTCCCTTGCTTTCCCTGAAGATGCAGGGTCTGTTAATTTTCCCTGAGTACATAGGGAGGACCTAGAAGACAATACTACTCTCCAGGCACAGTGACTCTGGCTTATAAACCCAGTACTCAGGAGGCTCAGGCAGGAAGCTCATGAGTTCAAAACTAGCCTAAGCTATATACCAAAACCCAGTCTTAAAAGCCAAGAAGAGGTAGGTCTGGGGAACAAGTACAGTATTTGCTTCGCAAACATGAGGACCTGAGTTCAACTCCAAGAATTCAAATTAGAAGAAGAGGAGGAAGAGGAGGAGGAGGAGGAGGAAGAGGAAGGAGGAGGAGGAGGAGGAGGAGGAGGAGGAGGAGGAGGAGGAGAAGCAGCAGCAGCAGCACCTAGTATTGTTAGTGTGTGCTTGTAATTTCAGTACTAGGGAGGCAGAGACAGTGGATCCCTGGGACTTATTGGCCAACTAATTTATCTTAATGGTGAGCCTTGGAGTGAAAAACTCTGTCTCAAAAACCAAGGGATGTGGCTCCTGAGGAGGAGTGCTTGAATTGATCTCAGAACCGAACATGTATGCACACATAACACATGCCCCCATATACTTGCGCGCATACACACACACACACTCTGAACATTGTGCAGTGGAATTAGTAGTCTCTGTACTATGGACTTTCCCTCATTCAGTGCCTCTATAAAGTAGGTATCATTCTCACCTCACAAAGGAGGAACCTGGGGGTTCAGTCAGTGTTCCAGGGTCATAACGTAGTATGTGGCAGAGCCATGTTTGTAACCAGGCGGTTTTTTTGTTTTATGTGAATGAGTGTTTATCCTGCTTGTATTTATGTGCACCACACTCATGTCCACGCCTTTGAAGGCCAAGAGAGAGAAGCCGATCCCCTGGACCCGAGGGTCCCTAATGTGGAACAGTCCACAGTTGTGAACTGCCGTACAGGGGCTAAGAACCAAACTTTGGGCCTCTGCTAGAGCAGCAAATGCTTATAATTACTGACACAACACATCTTTTCCCTGCCAGACAGTTTTGTTCCAGAGTCTTGGGTATTATAATAACAGGGTTCTCTAACACAGTGACCTTCCTAATGCTGCGATACAGTTCTTTAATTTGGTCGTAGTGATACTCAGTCATAAAATTATTTTCATTGCTACTTCATAACTGTAATTTTGCTAGTTATGAATCGAAATGTAAATACTTTTGGAAAAGGAGTGGTGAGCCACAGGGTCAAGGGGATTTATCAGAATGACTTATAAACTATGGTCCAGCTAATACAACAATGGTGCCTATGTACAAACAGAAGGTTCTAGAATCCAGTAGTTCTTCAGTTCATGAGGCTGGATGTGTCAGCTGGTCGTCAGCGTACCCCAGAATCCCACATAAGTGGGCTCTAATTCCAGTGAAGGAATAGGCTTGCCAGCAGGAACAAGAACAAGCAGGCAGAAAGAAAGAGCTTCCTTCTTCCATGTCCCTCTATTAAGCAGCCAGCAGAAGGAGTGGCCCATATTAAAGGTGGATCTTCCTACCTCTAAAGATCTGGATTAGAGGTGTATTTTATTTTCCCACCCCAAAGATTGGGATTAGCAGTGGATCTTCTCAGTTTAAATTAATTTTTTAAAAAAATCCCTCACAAATGTGCTCAGCCATTTGGGTTTTAGTTAATTCCAGATATGGTCAAATTGATAACCAAGAATAGCTATCACAGACATGAAATCACATGACTTCTTCCCTTGTCCCACGATGAGAAGGACCTTGAATGTTCAGAGGTGCCGGAGTTCCTTGGGACCATCAGGTGAGCAGGGCAGAGTTGTGTGGATTCTGAACTTGACTTTCCCTCTTTCATCTTCCCCTCTTCGCATACAGCTGCAAGTGTGGCTCCAGGGTGTGGCCTCAAAGTGGCCTGCGTGTCTGCTGCAGTGTCTGATGAGTCAGTTGCCGGGGATAGTGGCGTGTATGAAGCTTCAGCACAGAGGTGGGTTCCCAAAAGTTGTTCTGTTCTGGGGAGTCTGTGAGCTCTGGGTGTTCAAGACCACATTCCACAGGATGTGGTAGGACCCCAGTGACCTAGCCTTTCTTCTGGCAGCCCTCTGGAGCCATACCCAACATAAAGACAGCAAGATGCGGGTGGTGTCCAAGGCTCCTGCAACAAATTCAGGTTCTGGGGTGATAGTTGCCAAGTGTACACCAGGGAACTAGATGCTAGAGAAAGGGAGTCTATTTTAGAGAGGACTCCCAAGCACCTAGGAAAATGAGGGTCCAGAGAAACACTGAGCACACAGCCAGCAGCCTCACAGCAAGAACCCTGACTCCAGAAAACGCCTTTGTTCTTGGGCACGAAGCTAACCCCTTCCGCTGGTGTCTTTTAGACTAGGTACTTCTGAAGCTGCTGCATTCGACAGTGATGAATCGGAAGCTGTGGGTGCCACTCGGGTTCAAATTGCCCTGAAGTAAGTGATGCAGGCACAAGGACAGAGGGAGGACCTCTTCTTCATTGACCATATTGTGCCTCCATGGCTATCCAGGGAAGAGGAGAACCGGCTAGCCTTGGTGGGCTCTTGAATAGGGGGTTACTGTCCCCTTCACCACAGATGAGGAATGCCAAATTTCTTGTGACTGGTACTGAGCTGGACAGTAGCAGATGACAAGGCTTTCTGTTTGCATAGTATCTACTTTTATGGTTTTATGGTGGTTGTCTTTCCATCCCCATCCAGGTTCCAGTGTTCCTACCTCAGACTCACCCTGGGAACCGCAGCCCGGCTCTGACTGACCTGTGCATTGCTGTCGCTGCTGGTTTCTCTCCCTGGGGATGACTTCCACATTTTCTTATGCAAAACATTTTAATGTCAGAAATACTCACACTAACTTCTGGTAACTCTTTAAAAATTGAACCAAGTGGACCAGTTGGGTGGCTTCCCCAGTTACAGCACTTGCCTGAGGTCAATCTCTAGAACCCACAGGGGGTCGGGGAGGGGGAGAACTGACTTCCAAAAGTTGTCCTCTGATCCCCATATGTGCCCCATGGGATGTGCACACATGCACTCATACACACTCTCTCTAACAATAATAATTAGTAAAAGAACACTTGAAACTTAAAAAAACAAAAAGGAGCTGGAAAGGTGGCTCAGTGGTTAAGAGTCATCAGTAAAGCTGATCTTGCAGAGGACTCAGGTTTGGTTCCCAGCATATATGGGTGGATCACAACAGCCCAGCTCTAAGGGATTGATGCTCCTAGAAGCTGCAGGCACTACACTTACCTACACACATACGCGCGCGCGCACACACACACACACACACACACACACACACACACTAAAAATATGTGTCTTTAAAGTAAAAATAAGCCAAGCATGGTGTTGTATATCTTTAATCCCAGCACTGAGGAGGCAGAGTGCAGATGGACCTCTTGAGTTTGAGGCCAGCCTGGTCTACATAGCAAGTTTCAGGCCAGCCAAGGCTATATAGCAAGACTTTGTCTCAATAATAAACAAACAAGTAAATAAATAAAAATTCAGATGACTGCCAGGTCTGGGCCTATATCTGGTCATGGCCACAAAGCTGAGGGTGAGTACTGTCCAGCTTACCACACTCGACAGAACAGCCAGCAGCAGTGACGTATAATTGTTAAGAAAGATAGATGTTGGGCATGGTAACAGACCCTTAATCCTGGCACTGGGGATGTAGAGGCAGAAGGATCTCTATGAGTTCAAGGTTAGCCTGGTCTACATAGACTAGCCAGTGAGTACCTGTTTTAAAAGACAGAAAGAAACAAAGAAAGGAGATAGGGAGCGAAGAAACGGTTTCCTAACTGGTGTTCCACACGCCCCTTCATTTCAGATACGATGAGAAGAATAAGCAATTTGCAATCTTGGTCATCCAGCTGAGTAACCTCTCCGCCCTGTTACTCCAACAAGACCAGAAAGTGTGAGTATTGAGTACTATGTGTCGCCCTGTCACCTGCTGGGCTTCTCCCTGGGAAAGCTCTTCAGCTCCATCTTGCTCCAACTCCAAATACCACTGTGGGTATTTCCTGCAAGTGAGCATGCTGGTGCTGGCTATGCACACACGGGCACAATGGCAAGCCTACCGCTTTGGAGAGCACCACTGAAGGTAACTTTCTCACTTCCGGGTACAGCCTGGATGCCCACCAGACACTGCTCTAGGAATGCTGGGTGTGCTGGCCCTCCGTGGAAATCTCCTGGACTGTGACCTCATGAGAACAGTCAGGTCCCTGTTGTCCTCTCTAGGCAGAAACGACTCTCTGGTTGTCTAGCCAACAGTGGAAGGGTGTGACTGGGTATTACCTAAAGGCCATTAGGTAGGCAAGTGCGTACACTGTCTGCATGCATCCCTGCTGTACACTGGGCTTATGTTAAATTGTTTCATCTACCCTTACATCTCCTCTAAGGCCTGGCTAGGTACAGCAATTGCTGTACTCAACCAGTGTCCTGGGGTAGGATGTGGGAAGAGCAGAGAAGGCTGACAAAGCCCAAGGAAGACCAGACTGGAGCTTAGATTATCTAGTGTCTGCCCCCTCAAACAATGCTAGGACCAGAACTGTCCCGGTTCTCTTAGGTCCTTGTGCAGGGCCATCTGTGTCTAGAAGCACAAGGTCTGGGTACAAAGACAAGCACATTTGTCGTTTTGTTAGAATTGTGGGTAAAGTGTTTGCTACAAAAGTGTGAGGGCCAGAGTTTCGTCCTTAGCGACCCCCAAAAAGAAGCAGGGCATGGTAGTGCACAGTTGTAATCCAAGCACTGAGAGGCATAGATAGGCAGATCCCTGGGGCTTACTAGCCAGCCAGACTAACCTATTTGGAAAGTTCTAAGCCAATGAAAGATCTGTCTTAAAAGAAAAGCAAACAAACAACAATAACAAAACCAACGTAGACAGCCCGTGAGGACTGACATACAAGGTTAACCTTTGACCTTCACATGCAGCATACGCAAAACGGATTTGTCACATCTCTGCCTGCGGTGGATTAGCGCGTTTGCCTTCAGTTCATGCGTGTTTCTATTCTCATCATTGCTCAGTGCTAGTGAACTGCTGCCTGTCCGTGTTTGCAGCCAGCTTGCCTCAGCCTCCACAAGCTTGAGTCTCTAAGAATCTGGAGACTCAGCCAAGCATATTGGTACACGCCTTTAATTTCAACTCTCAGGGAGGCAGAGGCAGGCAGATCTCTGTGAGTTCAAGTCCAGCTTGGTTTACATAGTAAGTTCCAGAACAGCCAGGGCTACATACTGAGACCCTGTCTTGAAAAAAAAACAAGCACAATAACAACAGAGAAGTCAAAGACCCATGGCAGGAAGAGCAGTTGGTACCCTAAAGCCCTTGCTGCATACCGCACATAAGACATTCTGCACTCTCTCCTTCTCGGCTGTCTCCCTGGGGATTTCTGTAATACGTCAGCCCTTGACAGCTGACGCAGCTCTCTGGTGGTTCTATCTCCTCCAGGAACATCCGTGTAGCCATCCTGCCTTGCTCTGAAAGCAGCACCTGCTTGTTCAGAACCCGGCCTCTGGACTCTGCAGATACCCTCGTGTTCAATGAGGCATTCTGGGTGTCCATGTCCTACCCAGCCCTTCACCAGAAGACCTTACGAGTTGATGTCTGCACCACTGACAGGAGCCATACAGAGGAATGCCTGGTGAGGGCTGAGTCTGTCTCTGTCTGTCCGTCTGTCCACCTGGTTTTCAGTCCTTAAGGCCATGAGGGTATACAGGTAGAGGTATGTGTCATGTTCGTTCTGGATTTCGGGCAGAGATGCCTCTGCAGAGAATGATCTCAGACTTGTGTGTGCAAGCCCCTCCGTGAGAGGAATAGTGGACCTGAAAGGACCCGGAAGTACAGGCCATCTGCCTCAGCTTCTCTAGAGAGCAGAGAAGAGTCACGGAGTAGTAACAGCATGAGTTCAAATCTCACCTTTACCACTCAGGGTCTAGCCGAGTGGCCATGGGCATGTTCCTTAACGCCTCTGTTGTCCACCTTCTTTGTCTACAGTCCCTTCCTGGTTGCCTACTGGTCAATGCTGTGAGGCTTAAGAGTGTGTATACAAAGCACCACCAGAGTGCCTGGGACGGGTTCTCAGTAGACGGGACCTCTTCTGCTCCCCTGGCTTCCTCTTCTTTTGCACTGGCCAGAGCCAGGATCAAGGAGAGAGTCAGTAGCCCCTGCAACAGGCAGTGCAACATTGTTCAACTTTGAGTAACCCCTCCCCAGGGGCTTCTGAGATATAAAACTTTTGTTCTGAGCTGAGCAAAATAAAAGGCTTTCTTAACTCTGATGCCATTTCAGAATGTTTAAATGGCAGCCTCAGTGTCTTTAAAGCAGTATAGGCTTTAGAGTTAAAAGAGCGTTCTGCTCACCCTGGTCTCTCCTGAGAACCTGTTAGGCGCCAGTGCCTGTGCTGGGCACTGGTGATCTGGTGAGAGAGTCCCTTAGACAAGGAGCCAGCATTGTCAGATAACAGGCAAACTGTGATACAAGCTGTATTAGAAATGAACGGGTCCAAGCAATAGAAGAAAATGTGGAGTTCGTGTTGAGAACAGGCCAGGGATTTGTCGATGGCAATGAGCCTTCTTCCTACATCCATGTCTGGAAGCTGAGAGCATAACTATGGCAGTTGCTGCCTCCCCTGCAGGCTGGTCTTTCTCCTGGTGGCAGCCATGAGCCTTTGTTCAGCATGGGAGTCTCCTAACTTTGTCCAGCCTCACCTCCATCTGCTTGTGATGGAGAATCCTTTCTGCTGGGGAATTCTGAGACTGCCTCCTCGGGATTTAAGGACAAATCACCAGGCCAGCCCTACCCAGCCTTGCCACCTGAGAGTCTTCAATGCCCAGCCTCAGTTCTCAAATCCGTAATGGGGCTCTTGTTGCCAACCATTCCATCTGAGCTTCCATCTGATGAATCGTTAATGCAATGCTACTCAGACTCGGTGCATAAGGCGGCTGCTGTGAGTCACCTGGTGCTCAGGTCAAAGTGCAAATGGAGATGCAGCAAATTTCTAACAAGTTCCCAGGGGGTAGGCTGCTACAGTCCCCAGTTGCATTTTGTATAACACAGACACAGAACGGCAGAGAACCCACACAGACTAAATGTTCAACAGATGCGAGCTTCAGTCACTTTCCTGCTAAGCCCATGACAGAAACCCTGCCTCTTCTGATGATGTTACCATGGACACAAATGCAACAGTAAATGTCAGTTGGGTGACATTTTCTGACAGACACTAAATTAGGTCCCTGACAAGCACTCTCCTCATTGATTTCACTCATCTTGAAAAGGCATATCGTGCCAGTGGGAAACTGAGTCACAGAGATGAAAGCTCTTGCTTTGGGTCGCACAGTAACCCAGGGGCAGGCTGTATTTGGACCCCTTGTCTGCAGGGCATACATTGGAGCCCCTCAGTGTCTTTTCTTTGCTAACTTGATGTTCCTTGGAGGCAACAAATGGTGACAAAGGGGTCTCAGGAAACGCAGTGGACACTGAAGAGAAAGCGCTTCCAGACCCAGACTCCTCCAGTGAAGCTTTCCTCAGCCCTGGGAATTCCAGAAGGAGAAGAGACTAAATCCTGTTTTTCTTCTCCTAAGTGGGTGCCTTTTATTCTTCCTTCCTAATTGAGATCTGGCCATTGCTGGTTGCCATAGCAACTGCCAAAGCTCTCATCTTACGGTGACTTGTTGCTGTCCATGACCAATGGGAAACCTCCTCGCCTGCCTCTGTTGGGAACATGAAGCAGAGGTTTGGGTGGCTGGAAGAGGCAGTGAGGCATGAGGGGGAAAAGGACTCTTCTGCTCCCACTCGGAGTCTCCCTGCCTTGCTGGGGCTGTGGAATCCCCACTGTGTTTCAAGCTATTTAATTAGCCATGCCATTAACAAGCAGTATCTGTGTGCCTACTGTTGGGCCAAGAGCCTCTTGTTTAACCCTCAGTGCAGCCCCAGGAAGAAGTATCCCGTGGTCTTCCTTTTAGAGAGCGAGCAAGTTCCCAAAAGGCTAAGTTACCAGCCCAGTTCATCCAGTGAACTGACAAAGGACCAACATGGATTTCAACACATTCACTTTCCTCGAGTGTCCTTGTTGAACTGCGTTACGTTTCAGGGTGACCAAAGGCTCTCACCTCAGGGGTTAGGGGAACACATGGTCTGCATCCCTAAGATTGTCAGCAGCAATTCTACCACCTGTGTTAGTATGGAGTCACACTACTCCCGCCCAGCCACTAAGGCCTGTGTCACACAGCTCAAGCCCTGCTGAGCAGACCCCACCATCCGCTCTTACAAGAGCTCTCTTGTTCCTCTCGTGCTTGGTGTCACTAACGTGGCAAAGCTCCAGCCCTGCCAATGTGAACCCCTCTCCCACCTGTGCCACAGAACAGGAAATAGAGCTAAGCAGTGCTGTGTGGCATCCTTTGACAGATGTAGCTCCTCACTGGAATCCCGCAAACCCTGGACGCCCCTCACTCACACTCTGTCTCCTGGGACCATGTGCTCTCCTGTTCACAGTCCAGCATTTATAGGCTGTTCAGTCAATCATGTATGTTGGGTCCATGAATGAATAAATGCCCTCAAAATGCTGCTGGTTTAAGAAGTGCTGTTCATACCTGTGGGCCAGTGCCAGCAGGCAGTGCATCTTGTCATTAATAATAATCTGATGAAGGTGTCATGCTTCCAAACTGTCCTCATGATCCCTCCCCAGCTTGTACCTCAAATGTGGCCTGTCATGTTCTGAACTGCAGTATTCAGTATGTTTGTATGTCCCCCCAGGAAACTGTCATCTTGGGGGTGAGGGGGTGGGAATCATGTTCTGATGTTTCTCCTGCTGCAGGGAATGCTTGTTGAGTGAATAAAGGAATAATATACATATTCTTGTATATACTTAATTTATTCTAGTGCCTGGAGCATGCCAGCCATTTAATTGGCAGTACCCCACCCCCAGCCCTGCATTATAGCAGCCATTGGTGAGGAAGCTGGTGTTGAAATAATCAAGTGTCAGGACCTGCTGACTTCCTCTCCCTGCTCTACACTGTTCTCCCAGAAACGGCTTTAGTCAACCAGACTCAGCAGTCTGCACACTGATCTCTACCTCCTGTTTTAGGTTGAATATCCCTGTCAGAAATACTTGACCAGAACTGGTTCAGATTTCAGGGAGGTTGTTTGTTTGTTTGGGGTTTCTTGTTTTTGTTGTTGATGTGTTTTGTTTGTTTGTTTGTATGGTTTTTGTTTTACTGGCTTAGATATTTGCATATATAATGAAATATGTTGGAGCTGGAATTCAAGTCTAGATAGGAAATGTATTTGTTTCAGATATACCTTGTATCCCTAGCCTGAAGGTAATTATAGAATATTCTAAGTAACTTAAGAAAAAGGTGTGCCATGGCCTTTTTTGGGTTTTTGTTGTTGTTGTTGTTTGTTTGTTTGTTTTTTGTTGGTTGGTTGGTTTTTCGAGACAGGGTTTCTCTGTGTGGCCCTGGCTGTCCTGGAACTCACTCTGTAGATCAGGCTGGCCTCGAACTCGGAAATCCGCCTGCCTCTGCCTCCCGAGTGCTGGAATTAAAGGCGTGCGCCACCGGCTGGCCTTTTTTACTAGTGGCATCCTAATAGCCCTCAAGTAGTCTTGAGGTTCCCAGCTGGAGGCCCACTTTGCACACTGGCTTCTCGTACACCTGCTCCCCATTGACCCAGCCACTGGTATGTGAAAACAGGGGAAAGTGTGTGCGTTGAACCCCAAATGCATCCTGAGCCCCTCAGAAGAGGACTGGATGAGATACTTAAATTCCTAAGGAAAGAGTAAGGTTAGCCAGCCTGCAGGGCTTCCCGCTGGGGCTGGACCAGAGGGTGGATGCTGTGCTTGAACAGCCCCCATCTCGGTAAGGTTGGATAGTTTATTGCTCTTCATTTTTTAAATTTAAAGAGTGCATTTGTACACCTCAGAGAAGAGGTGCATGGAAAGCTTCCACTATTTGACACCAGTGGTGACACCATGGCAGCATGTACCTTATATAGTTAGCCATTTGGGTTTGTTTATTCCTCATCTCGCCGTTATTTCTTGTTGAACACATGATCATCTGACCCTCTGTACCTCAGACATGGTGCAAATGTGTACGCAGAGTGTGCGTGTGTGCGTTGTGCATGTGTGTGTGTGTGCGCACGTGTGTGCGGTGTGTGTATGTGTGTGTGCATGCATGAGTGTGGTGTGTGTGTGTGTGTGTGCGCGTATGTGTGCGTGAGTGTGTGTGTGTAGGTAGATGGTTGTTTTTGCCTCTATGTATGAACCATAATCCTTGCACCATCAGAAGGTGGAGTCAAGAGAATTTGTTCCAGGCCAGTCTCAACTTCATAGCAACTTCTTGTAATATTACAAAGAAAGCCAAAATGAAGGTTCCTGTTTGTGGGTCATTATGAACCATCAATGGGATCGATGCCTACACATGTGATTCCCCAAGCCACAGAGTAAATACATCCATATTTGTGCTGGATGTTGGCAAGTTCCTTCCATAAGGAATGTAATTGCTTGTTCAGTGGTATGTTCCTTTGGACTCTTAGCTGCTAGAAAGTGCGACTGTGTAGGGACCCTCATTGTCCTTAGTTCCTAACCCAGAACCTAGCCCAGATTAGCACCAGAGAAATATCAACAAGCAAAATTAAAATAATCTGGTTTTTAAAATGGGCTACATGTGAACCTGGTAGCACACATCCATAATCCCAGCACTACGGAGGCAAACAGAAGGACCAGAAGTTAAGTGTCATCTTCAACTACACAGCAAGTTTGAGGCCAGCCTTGGCTACATGAAGACCTGTGTCAGAAGACACTAGATATATGTACTCAGAGACGCTGAGTATGGTGGTGTAATGGCTGTAAAATTAGTACTGCGTTTAGGATGTGGGTGGGTGACGTCATGAATTCAAAGCCAGCCTGGGTTAGATTGCAAAGTTATCTTTAAAAAGGAATGGGGTGGGGTGTATAAATGGGTGAAGTGACATGTACCTAGTCCCAACTCCTTGATTGGCTTAAGTTCTCCAGCCTGGGCAACATAGTGAGACCCCATTAGGAAGCTCCGCCTCTATCTCATGGAGCCCACTGTTATTGTTGTCATTAGCTGACATACATACACACTCTCTCTTTGTTTGCCCCAAACAGGGAGGTGCCCAGATCAGCCTGGCTGAGGTCTGCCGGTCTGGGGAGAGGTCAACACGATGGTACAACCTCCTGAGCTACAAATACTTGAAGAAACAGTGCAGGGAGCCCCAGCCAGCAGATGCTCCAGGGCCCGACCATGTGGTGAGTGCGCTAAGTGGGCTGATTGGCCTGGGGAGGGGGGCACTCTCACCCCCAGCCCTGCTGTATCCAGATCAACTGGAACCAAGCTTATGGTGGCGTGGTGGAGGAGGGAGCCTAAGGAAACAGAAGCAGGTAGGATGAGAGGGCCATGCAGGAATGGCCTTCCCTAAGTGGCTATGACCCAACTTCCTAATGGGTTTTTATTTTCTCCTTCCATATTTTGCTGTACCTTATAGTGCTTCTCTGGTTTAAAAACAAAAACAAAAAAATCAAAAAACCCTTGAAGTTTTTACAAAGCGGTGTAGAGGGTGTATGGGTTTTGTAAGTGTTTCGGGGGACGGAGCCAACCTAACACACACAAGAACCTGGATTTTAAAAAAGTGCAGAAGGAAACAGAAAGCAGGGAGATAGAACATAATACTTTCTTGAGAACCTGAATTAGGAGAAGGTGTTCAGAACTTGGCTCTTCTGGGGCTAGATGACAGATGGGCGGAGCATGTCGCCTCTCTAAGCCTCTGAGCCATTTTTTTTGTTTTTTCATGTCTAGTAAGGAGTTTGATAAGGTTTTTGGAAAACTTGGAAGAAATGGGTACAGCTCGTGCTTGTTACAAGTTGTAAATGGCACCTGGCCCGTTTTGAGTTACTTGAAAATGTTTTGCTTGCTTTGGTTTGAAAGTATGCACCTGTAATCCAGCAAGAGGAAAAGAAGGCAGAAGCAGAAGGATCTCTGAAAGCTTAAGGCCAGCCTTGTCTATAAAGCAAGTTTTAGGACAGTTGGGGGCTACACAAAGAGACCCCATTTCTAAACAAAAACCAAAGAGAAAAGCATCTAATAAGCTACCTGTAGTTCATGGCTTCCCTCTGCAAAGCATGGTGGCTGTGTGGTCCAGTTAGCAGCGCTGTATGAGCAAACCACCTATCGTGGACCTTTCTTCCCTTCCCGGAAGAACTTGTCAGGAGTTTGGGGGGGGGGGGGGCGCAAAGAGCTGAGGATGCTGGCGAATGAATCATGTGATGGGAAAGCCACAGTTTCTGGCTTTGCTTGGATGTCAGCTGCTGTCTACTGAATACCGCCTGCCAAGCCACTGTTCAGTGTGTAGATCATCACAGTTTGTCTTCATCATGACCTTTCCTAGTGCTTATTGGAAAAAAATGAAGGTCAGAGAGATTCGGTCATTCTCTCAGGTCACAATCTTCCTCAGTAACGACCACACTCAGCTCCTTCTCCTGGAAACCCTCTGTATGCCATCCCCACCCCCAACCCACCCCTGCGTGCTTGCCATTCTGTCTCTTGTCACCAGACACACGATGCTTGCCTCTCGATCCATATGTCCTTGATGTTTTGTGTGACATGAAGGCACTGACAGACAGCTCTCTGGTCCCCTTCAGTCACATCTATGATGCTGTCCCCTCACTGTTTAACTCTGCCAGGTAGGTCCACACAGAAAGAGATGCTCGGCGGACTGCCTGATGAGACCAAAACAATATGTATGAGTGACCAGTGTCCCCTGTTCTCTAGCAGGGTTACATGGCTGGGATGCCTGTAGGTATGCTAGCACCCAGGGTCCCTGCTGACCCAGCAGACTCTGTCTCTGCAGGATGCTGTATCTGCCTTGCTAGAACAGACAGCTGTGGAGCTGGAGAAGAGGCAGGAAGGGAGAAGCAGCTCCCAGACGCTGGAGGGCAGCTGGTAAGTGAACACACCCCCTAGGGCTGGACTCAGAGGTCTCTGACCACATGTGGGTCATGGGCAGGTTCCCCGGGGATCATCAAAGACCTGTGCTTGCAATCATTTGGGGCAAAAAGACTAGCTTGGCACAGTGGCACCTAAAACTCTTTACCAGTTTGTGTTCCGTGAACCTCCTATGCCTTGTTCCCTCCTGGTGTTATTGTTTGTTTTGGTATACTGATATTTATTTGGGCTTAAAACAAACACAAAACAATTACAGAGGCTGACATCTGTAATCCCAGCACTTGGGAGACTTACACAGAAAGATTGCTATGAGTTCAAGGCCAATCTAGATGACATGTGTAAGGTCCTCTGTTCAATTCCCAACACCAGAACCAGGAAGATAAGGAGGAAATTGTTGAAGCTGGTTTTTTTGTTACTTTCTTTTGTTACTTTGAAAGTTTCTTCTTTACTTAAGAACAGGAGGACACAATCCAGTCTCCCAGCTCCACAACTCCACAATCCAGAGCTCCCAGCTCTGGGTTCCTGGGAACCCAGGCTTTCTCCTCCTCCTCCCTCCCCATCCTCTCACCCCACCCACACCCCACACCCCTGCCCCTGGTTTGCTATCTTTACTATGAGACCTCATCATTGAGGCTGCTTTATAAAGACAAAATGACTGTTGTATCCCCTGCCATAAGGTAGACATCCACCAGGAAAGATTAAAGATGCACATGTGTGTATATCTCACAGCCCTGAAGTTCTTCTGCAAGTCACATAGAGCACCTTCCACGTGTTTCTCCTTGGCTAGCCTTTGCCCCACTCCACTGTGAGGGAGATTGAGAGATGAACACTGTTGCTTAGATGTGAAAATCAAGTCTCTGCCACTGAAGCAAAGAGGCAGGAATGGATCTGAGGCAGAGGAGCTAGCTCCACCTCAGAATGGAGCTGGAAAAAGTCAACAGCTTCAAAAGAAAGCTCCCTCAGCCTGGCACCTCCCCATATTTAAAGGGAAAGGCGGGGCTATGGAGCAATGCTGAAGACCTACTTCAGATCAGGAGGCTTTTCTCTTCTCTCTATCTCTCTCTCTTTTTTTTTTTTTTTTTTTTTTTTTTTGGTTTTTTGAGACAGGGTTTCTCTGTTTAGCCCTGGCTGTCCTGGAACTCCCTCTGTAGATCAGGCTGGCCTCGAACTCAGAAATCCGCCTGCCTCTGCCTCCCAAGTGCTGGGATTAAAGGCATGCGCCACCACTGCCCAGATGATCTGGAGGCTTTCTCCCTGAGCCAATCAGAATGTCTAGACAAGAGCGGCCCCACAGTGTGATACAGTGTTCCATACCATGTGGCTCAATGCTGCTGGATTCTTTCACAAGGACAGCAAGATGGCACCACATACATCAGCAGCCGAGACCTCTGCTAGAGTTTCAATGCTGACTTTGTAAAGGGTTTTTTGTCTATTGTTGTTTGAGACAGGGTCTCACTTTGAAGTCGCTGCTGTCCTGGAACTCACTATGTATATATACCAAGCTGGCCCTGAACTCCCCCAGAAAGCCACTTACTTCTGCCACCCCAGTGCTGAGATTAAAGGCATGCACCACCACATCCAGCTATACTTTTACTTTTAAAATTTTACGTGTAGGGCTGGTGAGATGGCTCAGTGGTTAAGAGCACTGACTACTCTTCCGGAGGTCATGAGTTCAAATCCCAGCAACCATATGGTGGCTCATAGCCACCCGTAATGAGAAACAAATAAAAAAGCTTTGTGTTGGGGGGGGGGGGGGGGAAGGGGAAAAAATCTATGTATAACAGGATGATGGTGGCACACACCTTTAATCTCAGCACTTGGGAGGCAGAGGCGGGCGGATCTCTGAGTTCGAGGCCAGCTTGGTCTACAGAGTGAGTTCCAGGAGAGCCAGAGCTACACAGAGAAACCCTGTCTTGAACACCATCCCCGTCTCCCATGTAACTGACAAGTAATTACTGTACACATGCAGGAGACAGTATCATACTTTGGTAACTGCAGTATGACATGGCTACAGGGAGAGAATGGCCAATGTCACTTCTTCATGGAGCAACATGCGGACTTTGTTCTTCTAGCTTTTGTTCTGGTTTTGGGATAGCACCTGACTATAGAGCCCTGGCTAGCCTGGCAATCACTCTACAGACCAGATTCCTCTCAGACTTCTGGATAATCCTCTAACCCCTGCCTGTGCTATGCCCAGTTTCTTTTAGCCATTCCTGCAGTTAACTGTAGCCAGACTGTGCATGGCAGAACTTTTCTCTCTGAGTCACATGGTGCTCACCATGTGACCTCTCTTCTCTTGGAACTACCATTCTCCCTTCTTCTCTGTGAGGTCAACTTATTTTAATTTCATACATAAAGGATAGGTGCCGTGTTTGTCTTTCTACCCCTGGCATCTTCCCCTTAGCCTAATGTCCTTTAGGTCCTTATGTGTTGTCACAGGTCATGTGACAACTCTCATGGCTGACTAGCATTCAGTGTACACAGGCCATGGTTGCTAGTGGACACTTGGCTTAGCCCATACCTTGGCTGCTGTGAACAGTGCTGCAGTGAACAGGGTGTGAGCAGATTTTCTATTGCAGTCAGCAACCTAGAAGACACACTCAATAGCTCTTTTTTGTGTTACCATGGGTATAGTCCTGAATTCTGTAATTGGTCTTGGAAGGACCATACAATCTTTAACTCCAGGGGTCACCATATGTTTCCGGGACAGGACCAGATGGTAAATGCCATCTGCTGTGTCCACACAGCTTCCGCTGTGTGTCTCAAGTTGCCTCTACCGTGCAAAAGCAGCCATGGGCCGTGAGTAACCAGCGGCAGAGTCTGTGTTCTGTTAACAGTCCATCTATGGATGCTGGAGCTAACATTTCTTAGCATTTGTTCATGCCACAATGATCGTTTGCCCTTTTTATTAAGGTATTTTAAAAATGGGCAGGGTAGTGTAGTTCAGGTGGTAGATACTTGCCTAGCATGCACAAAGTCCTTGGTTCAATTCCCCAGCACTCCACAAACTCAGTGTGATGCCACATGGCCTATAAATCCTGAGTATGCACTCTGGAGGTGGAAGCAAGGGAATCAAATTTCAAAGTTATCCTTGGCCACGTAATGAGTTCAAGGCTAGCCTGGGATACTCTGAGACCCTATTACCACATTACAAACAAGTATAACTATAAAAGCAATTCACAGCTTCAACTGCCCAGGAAAAATTCAGCAGGCCTACTGGTGATAGTTGCTGACATACACACTCTTTTGCCATTTCTCCCTGTGATAAAGAGCCTACCAGGCCACTGGAATCTTGTATTCCTTTGTTTCTGGGATGGTCACAGTGTCTATCTCACTCTCACTGTCCCTGGCAACCCTTATGCTGACAGTCACCCAAGCTAAGGTCTGATGCCAGAATCGGCCCAGGTCCCCTCTCCCCACACCCTGGCACAAGATCAGTGGTTTCTCTTGAATTCCAAGCTGATGCTGAGACTTTTCAAGCTGTCTCCTAGCAACCACCTTCTGTTCTTGCTCCCCTCGTGGCCCCCTCTCTCCCCACCCCCAACCATTCACACTTCCCAGATGCCAACTTACAAAGAGGGCCAGGCCTCCCAGCGCTGCTGTGGTGGGTGGGTCCATCTGCAGCTCCCTTCCCGAGGTCTGGAGGTGGCTTTTGATCCTGGGGCGATCACCAGCTTTGATGCACCTGCTCCACTCTGGAGTCCAGGGGAGGTCTCCCGAGATTAGCCTCGGCACTAGGGCACTTGCAGTATTAAGGCCCAATGTATCTCTGCTACCCTCTCCCCCCTCTCTTTTTAACTGTTTAGGTGCCTTCATTGCTAGCATCCAATGGAGCATTTTTCTCCCTTGGTCTGTTCTGTGGCAGCACTGGCCTCTGAGATTGGGTATACATCTCCACACTCAAGTAGAAAATGGCATTTGTTTCTTTGGAAGAGCCACAGGCAAAACAATACTCAGAGTATTAGAAAACATAAAAGAGGCAGCGGGTGGCTCATTGTGAAAAGTGCTTGCCACCAAGCCTGATGACCTGAGTTCGATCCCCAGAATCCACACAGTAGATAGAGCGAGAGAACCAACTCCTGGAAGTTACCCTCTGACTCCCACGTGTGTCCAGACCCTCACTCACATAAACGATAATTAACCAGAAGGAAAACACCATCTCAAACCTTGGGAGAGTGAAAGCCCAGATGTGTGTCTGTCTGAGGCAATGTTCACAAGTGGCCCTGTTGTGGCCCCGAGCCTGAGCATGTCACCTCTCAACACACGTCCAATTTTTTGGTAGGCTTGTTAAACAGGAAACACTCCTACCAACAGAGACTAAGAATACCCTGAGCGTACACTCTCCAGCACTTAATTGAACTACTGTACTGACCTAGAATACATGCATTTGGGGCTGGGAATACAGCTCAGTAGCAGAGTGTTTGCCTAGTACAGAAGTCTGGGGTTCAGCCTCCAGCACCGCCAAAATACAAACTGAATGAAGCCCGTGTTCGTGACTTGACAGATTATGCCACTAACTTGCCTACAAAGCGAGCATCACTTGCTCCCATTCTCACTCCACTTGGAGACATGTGATAATGTCAACTGGCAATTTTCGTTTGTTGCTTGGTTTGCCACTGCAGTGGGTGAAAGATGCTGTGTATGTTGTTTCTCTGCACTGTTGAGATTGAGTGCAGTCTTTTTCCCCCATCCTGAAACATTTTGATCAGATTTATAGTAAAATAGGAGAGTCTAGCCTAGCGGTCCAGTGTTCAATTGAGCTAAGCCACCTAGCTGTTCCCTGTTAGCAGCCTGTGACACTGGATGAGGCTGTCAGCCCGTGCACCTGTGAGGTGACCACACTCCCCCCTCAGCACTGTTGACTTTCTGAAGCAGCCAGGAAGGGCTGCTGAGTGAGTGGCTCCTGCAGATTCCTCTCTGTATTCGCTACCTCAGGATCTGTGTTCAAGGCTATGGAGGCTACTGGGGCCACAGAAGAGACAGGAGAGCAAAGCTCCCCTGTCACAAATACTCTCCTTAGTGGGGAGGAGTCTCCCTCAGACAGAGATAGACTGTCCCCACTGGGGAATCCTCTGGGAAATGCTGTGTTTCCCCACAGTGCAGGCTGTGTGTCACATTCTGCTTTGGCTGGGATTCTAGTGGCTCAGCATGGTGACTCTGCTTCACACAGGCCAGAGCCTGGCAGTCATGTACATCTTTGAGAAGTCAAGATGGGGTGAGATGTAAATTAACCACCCAACATGTGCAGCCTATTAGTCTCACAGTTCCTTCCAGCCCTGGAGACCAGGAGACAGGTGACAGGACATGTCACCAGAGTACGGGTGGCTCAGCAAATGGTACCGAACACTTAGCTATACAAGCAGGAAACTTAATTTTTATTCATATTTCACCTCA
The DNA here is from genome assembly GCA_019843965.1 of Rhynchomys soricoides. Lineage (NCBI taxonomy): Eukaryota > Metazoa > Chordata > Mammalia > Rodentia > Muridae > Rhynchomys > Rhynchomys soricoides. The sequence continues at coordinate 9,720,678 of JADRCH010000008.1, forward strand.
ACCAAACGTTGATCTGGTTTGGACCACAGAGCTAAAACATCAGAACAGAAGCTATGAAACCTCTAACAGAAAGGATAGGAGATTCTGTTGGCAGTGATGTAGCTCCATGGTAGAATGTTTGCCTATGCGTGTCTAGGGTCCTGAATTCAATCCCAGGATAGCCATAAAGAAATAAGTAATCAAGCCAGGCAGTGGTGGTGAACACCTTTAATCCCAGCACTCGGGAAGAGATGGGCAGATCTCTGAGTTCGAGGCCAGCCTGGTCTACAGAGTAACTCCAAGACAAAGAAACCCTGTCTTGGAAAATAAGACAAAACAAACAAACAAAAAGTAGAGTGAACCTGATCCCACCTGTTGGGTATCTTTATAAAAAGAGGGAATTTGGGCACATAAGGAGACACCAGGCACCTTTGAGCACAGAAAATACCAAGTGTAGACAGCAGGAAGGAGACGTCTTCTGCAAGCCAAAGAAAGGGACCTTGGGGAAAGCCATACGTTCTGTCTAACCTTGATCTTAGATATCAGCCTCTGGGACTGTGGGAAATATAGTTCTGGGGGTGTTTCACTTTGGCTGCCTTAACCAATAATGCAATATCTAACAGAAATGACAACCCGGCTCCATACCAAAGACTTGTCCACAGGTGTTCATAGAACTTCAGTGTGTGAGAGGTGGCTGCAGTTTGGAGTTCAGAGATTGATGAAGTGCTAAACACAGCACATCCAGTGGACTATTACTCAGTAATATAAAGGAAATGAGCTACTGATGATTGTAGGGCCTAGAAGGACTTCAAAGCATGCTAACAGAAGCCAAGGATACAAGAGCATGAGTTGTCTGACTCTTACATGAAACTCAATAAACATCTAATTCAATCTATAATACCAGAAAGCCCACTGGGACCACCAAGGAATCGAAGGGAGGCTAGGTGGATAGGGCAGATAGAAGGACACCTTTCTCATATGGCATGTTTTGTATCTTAGAGCCCCCTTCAGGCTTCCATGGGCACTTGCACTCACATGGCACACATACAGACAAGTATACACATATGTGCACATACACAAATTAATAATAGAACTGGTTATTTTGTTTGGGTCCTAAAGGTAGAACCTGGGATATCAGACATGCTAGGAAAACGCTTTGATACTGAGCTCCAGCCGCATGTTGAAGGTTCTTTTGATTAATACCCTTGTGATTGTAGTCTTAGAAGACCCTACTTAGATGCACTTCCGGGCAGGGGAGTAGAGGTGGAATAGGGGTGGGGAGAATAATCATAGCATTATGTCACCACAGGACGTACGAAGAAGAGACCAGTGAGAATGAGGCAGTAGCTGAGGAAGAAGAGAGAGAGGAAGAGGAGGGAGAAGAAGATGTCTTCACTGAAAAGGTCTCCCCTGAGGAGTGCCCAGCATTAAAGGTAAAAAGAGGCAGCCTGAGAAGATAATCTTTCATCTCTATGTCTGGGCTGTCAGGAAAGGCTCTTGGCCTCTGGGGACAGCTCTCCAAGTGGGCACTGCACTCAGAAGTCCCTGTGCTTTGATTCCGATTTGGAGACAATGGTACACCAGAAGGGGTTGATGGTTGATGCATCCCTACCTTTTCTTCTGTCCTCCTTGGCTTCCCTGTGTCTCTAATCAGATTTCAATCCTTACAGTCTTAGTTCAGAGCCCAACTGTACCCCTGCCTGGTTAGGTAGTCTTGGGTAGCTAACTTCATTCCCACCCAGGCTCCATTTCATCATCTATAAAATGCACACAGTAACACCAGCCTTGCTCATAGACCTGGAGCTGAGATCTGTGTTGTCAGTGTCCTCAGGATGCCTGCAGTTAACATACATGATAGAGCCCTGGGGTAGAGCTCCCAGTGCTGGGTCACGGGGGCCCTAGAACAAACCAGGTACTTTTTCTGACTCCTTGACACTGAGTTTTCCCACCAGAGGGCGCTCTAGTTACACTCCAGCATGTGCTGTTCCTGCTAAGTTTCTGGGCTGTTTGTTTTGTCTGTTCCTGGTGGCTACTGTGTGCAGGCAGTAGAGAACATGATGGTCGGTTTGTTTGTTTGTTTTGACAGGGTCTCACTGTATAGCCCAGGCTGGCCTTGAACCGTTTCCTGAGTACTGGGATTATAAGCCTGTGCTACCATGCTTTATCATGGTGTTGTTGCCAAAAGGAGGTTTGCTAGGCGCCTCCTTAATTCCAGAAAAAATATCAGAGTACTGGCTAGGACTATTGCTCTGGGGGCTAGAAAGTCTTAGATGTAGCTGATGCATACGTACGCACACTAGAACCTGAGTACCGCCATGGCTTACAGGAGTTGCTGGTTCCTCCTCCAGCTCCCAGCAGTAGAAGAATGGGCATAGGCACTCTTGTGATAGCCATTCTGGTAGGTGCAGCTGCTGAGGACAGCACTGTGAGAGCCCAAGAAGTTTATCTGTGCCTGTGGCCAAAAGCAAAATAACAGAAGTAGGAGTTGCCAAGTAGACCAAGAGAGGGCCCTGAGACTCTGGGGACATGGAGTAAAACCTGACTTCTTCCACAGGTGGACAGAGAGACCAATACTGACAGTGTGGCCCCATCCCCCACAGTGGTACGCCCCAAGGACCGGCGGGTGGGTGCCCCCTCAACGGGGCCATTTCTTCGAGGGAATACCATTATCCGCTCCAAGACCTTCTCGCCTGGACCCCAGAGCCAGTACGTGTGTCGGGTAAGCAAGCGATGGTGCCTTTCCCACTCCTCAGAGGACCCAGGGGTCTACTCCAATTCTGGATACAAGTAGAGGTTACTCTCACAGTGTGTCTTACTCTCACAGTGTGTCTTGGGCATCTCTGGTAGGTTAACTCCATGGACGTCAGCTTCCTTCATATGGAGTACAGAAGCCCATTCATTCCTTGGGCCTTTTTACTCAATCGATTGATATAAGAAAATCAGCTGGCATGTGGCACTGAGTGGCTTAGTGGGTAAGAGCACTTGCAGAGCAGGCATGAGAGCCTGAATTCGAATCCCCTAGCATTTGTGTAAAAGCCAGGCATAGCCATATGTGTCTTTAACCTCAGCACTGGGCACAGAAACAGGTAGACCGCAGGACTTCACTACCAACCAACATAGCCAAGGTTACAGGCTTTGAGGTCAATAAAAAGACCTTGTCTCTAGGAGTAGGGCACAGAGGGGTAGAGGAGCACACCCTCTGTAACCCTCCAGGCACTGTAATTACACACACATACACTACACAGACAGCAAGTAAACTTTTTAAAGAAAGAAGACTACGCCATTGCAGCCAAGAGGAAGAGGCAGCTTCCCTTGCGATTTAAAAATGTTAAAGGTGGGGCTGGAGAGATGGCTCAGTGGTTAAGAGTGCCGACTGCTCTTCCGAAGGTCGTGAGTTCAAATCCCAGCAACCACATGGTGGCTCACAACCATCTATAATGAGATCTGACCCCCTCTTCTAGGGTGTCTGAAGACAGCTACAGTGTACCTACAAATAAATAAATCTTTTAAAAAAAAAAAAAAAAGCTAAAAAGGTACAAACAAAGGCACAAAACCTGAGAGTAGCCCAGCACAGCTCTGATCTCAGCTGCTGCAGGACAGGGAGTTTGAGAGTTCAAGGTCAGCCTGGGTTTGGTGTGGGCCACCACCTCTTGTGGTAAATATTATTAGGGAGTTTCCATCCCACCTTAGATTGCTTAGTTCCCAAATAAAAAATCTTTTTAATAAACTTTAACAGCACTAGAACTGGACAGATATCAACCCTCTGTGCTATTATGTCTACTTTCCTATTCTTTACCCCAAGATATCACTTGCCATGTTCTGCCTGGGCCTCTCTTACTCCAGCAGGCTGGCCCTCATGGCCATGTGCTCACGACCCGCCTACTCTAGGGCATCTTCTTCCCCTCTGACCTTCCTCCTCCTCCTCCTTAGTCCCTGCCTTAGACCCCCAAGCTCAGGAACCTTCAGCCCCACCTACCTCTCTTCTGCCCAGCTATAGGCTGTTGGCATCTTTATTAACTAATCATGGATAACTTAGGGGCTTGGTTTTCACAACAAAAGCTGGTATAGTGCGGTATATACTCACCTTGGAGCAACCTGGTCTTGGGATACAGTGTTTACCATTTGAACGCCTAGAAGCACCAGACCAACCCACAAAAACCACTGTCTGGCTTCCCAGAATGCTCCTCTTTTTTTTTTTTTTTTTTCTTCTTTTTGGTTTTTTGAAACAGGGTTTCTCTGTATAGCCCTGGCTGTCCTGGAACTCACTCTGTAGACCAGGCTGCCCTCGAACTCAGAAATCCGCCTGCCTCTGCCTCCCAAGTGCTGGGATTAAAGGCATGCGCCACCACTGCCCGGCTCCCAGAATATTCCTTAACCAACTGTTTCCTCTTCATTGAATCTTCTTGCACGTGCATTTTAAAGGCTCTCTGTGTATGATGCTACTGGCTGCTTTAGTTTTGAGTTGCATTGCCACAGAACTGTTTGGTGGCTGTGTATACCACGAAATACAACCAACACCAAGTGCCTGGTTGAGTGTGACTGCCCACACCTGTAAGAGTTCCAGGTCATGCCCAGGTGGGGGACCACGAGCCTGCAGTACCAGCAGCTGGGAGGAACTGGCAGAAGGATCAAGAATTCTACGTCAACTTTGGCTACCTAGCAATTTCAAGGCCAGCCTAGGCTACATAAAATCCTACCTCAAAAAGAAATAAAGTGTTCTTTGGGGGAGAAGGGGTGTGTTAAAGAGTGAGAATGATAGCTAACTGTGATGGTGCAAACTGTGACCCTGGGACTTAAAAAGGCTGAGGCAGGAGAATCCTCAGTTTAAGGCTAGCAAGACCAGAGTGGGCTACACCTTCCCACCCTTTGCCCCATATACCCCATATAAGTAAGAACTTGCTAGCTTAGAGATTTAGCTTAATGGCAGACTGCTCACCTAGTAGCTTAGCATGTGCAATGCCCTGTGTCTGATGCTCTGTACTGGGAGTTTTAAAAAGGAAAGGCTTGGTAACCAGGCCTGTTGATCAGCCACAATATACTTCCTGTGAGCTTCCTCCCCTATTGCTCACACCCTGCCCTCTCTTCCCAATGGCCACTTGCTGAGCTCAGGAGCTTTTCCTGCTATATGGCCTGCAGGCATCCCATCGCCTTCAGACCTTTTAACAGACCCCATAGACCTGACCAAGAGCTTGGCCAAAGGCTGTAGAGACCAATGGTTGCTTGTTTTTTGAGATACTGAGAATGAACCTAGCTAGGCTTGCCCTAGATGGGCAGGAGCTCCGCCTCAGCCCAATCCCTTTCTTCAATCATCTTATTGTTAACATTTCTAGCTTAAAGATAATAGCATCTGACATTACATTGCAGTTCTTTGGGGAGTGTGGAAAGAGTAGAGGAAGGGACCCTTTGAGACGCCCCCCCCCCCCAAGGCCACATCTTCCCTCTGGGCAGCAGTTGGCCCAGAGCTGAGCTCTTGAGCTCTGCATTTCATCCCCTAGTCCCCCCCCTCCCTCTCCCTCTCTCTTGCTCTCTCTCTCCCTCCCTCCCTCCCCTCCCTCTCCCTCTCCCTCTCTCTGGCTCTCTCTCCCTCCCTCCCCCTCTCTTCCTCTGTCCCTCCCTCACTCTCTCTCTCTGTCCCTCCCTCCCCCTCCCTCTCCCTCCCTCCCTCTTTCTCTTCTCCTGCCACCCTGTGAGGTCCTTACCCCTCCCTTCCCTGGCTATCCCACTCAGTGAGCCCTTTTTGGGCCAACCTACTTTCTTTCATGCAGGATCAGGGTATGGCTACCGATCAAGTCCAAGAGCTCAGTTATCCTGGTTGCCTGGGCTCTAGAACCAAAGACAAGTTCATGCCTTATCTGAATCCTGGGCTGAAGTGATGATTGCTAGCTTTCCTGCTCAGAACCTTACAAATCCACTGAGTAGTAAGAATCAGTAGAAACAGCCTTCCTCTCTCGTTTTGGAGAGGGGAGGGGAATTTTCCAAGGTCCCAGGAGCCCATCTCCAAGGCCTAAAGTTATGAGACTGCGTGGGAAGCTTCCTCTTTCCATCACCTCAAACTGCACAAATTAAATTCACTGGATGCCCCTCACTGTCATTCCCCCAGAAATCCTCCCCTAAAGTCCTTCCCAGTGCAAACTGAGGCTTCCTCTTCTGGGTTAAGTCTTAAGCTAATCATTCAAGCTGATCAGCATCTATGGGAGCAATGCAGGCCCAGCGAATATGGGCTGCAAAGCTTATAGGAACTGCGGGATTTCCTGAAGTTACAGAACACTGATGTTGGAGACCCTGCATTCTACTGAAGGATGCTACAGTTAAGTCAGCTCACAACTGTAGAGAGAAAAACTAATCAGTGCTTCAATCAGATGGGGTTAGGGGATGGTGGCTGAAGGAGTAGAGAAGCCTTTAGGGTGACAGCTGAGACCTCGGCTTTTGCAGATCAACTACCTCGTGAGCATGCAGTGAAAAATCAAATAAATGAATGCCACTCATCAGAAGTCACACCGAGGGAAATCAGCAGTTGGCTACACCAGGGGAAATTAATGCTTGTTTATCATGGGGATTAGAATATAGCTGAGATTTTGTTACAGCGGGAAGCTATCAGTGAAGTGTTACTCATTTGTACAGCCGGCCCATCAGTTACATAGTAGCCAGCTCTCCTCCTTCAGCGAATGTGTATGTCTGTCTGTGTGAGCATATGCCAGAGTGCAGGTGTCTGTGGAGACCAGAAGAGGCTGCTGGATCCCCCGGAGTTGGAGTTAGAGGTGTGAGCTATGGCTGTGAGCAGCCTGACGTGGGTGCTGGGAACCGAACTCAGGTCCTCTGCATGAACAACAGGTGCTCTTAACTACTGACCCATCTGTCCATCTGTGAAACCATCTTTGTCTCTCTGGAATGTTTGTCTGAATGAAGCTACAACTAAGGCACCAAGCATGGAGTTAGGGGCTCTACCCACATGCTCACCATTTGCAGCACAATCGCCCTGTGTCTAGTCTGCTTCAGACTCTGCCTGGCATGAGACTGTTAGTATCATTAGCTTTAATCATGATGAATAGTCATGAAAATAATGACAGTAATAGCTTCTCAGTAGAGCCCCACGGCAGTGAACTGACAGCTGCCGGGCAGGTGCAGTAGCATAGCGCACATTAACCCTACTGCTTTAGGAAATAAGATTCAACCAAGAAATCACCCCGTCCTCACTTGCTGGAGAAAGGCTGTCATAGATGAGAATGGGGGTTTCTGGGGAAACATGAAAAATGGCCGACACAGGGATTTGAGTGGGGAAGATGGCTGAGCCCAACTTTTGCAGTGTCTGTTCAGTTTTTCTTTATATGAGTGTGTCTCCTTGGTCTTGGGGTACCCTCCTTCTCCCCATTCTTCTCTTTGCTTGCAGTACTGAAGACCCAACGTATGCTCAGGTCATGCTATACCACTGAGCCCAAATATTTGTCTCCAAAGTGGTTCATTTTGAGTCAATAAAGGTGGGCTCTCTAGATGACAGGGACAAGTGGGTGTAAGCAGCTCTTTGCCTGGCAGGACAAAGGGACAGTATATCCTACAGTGGTGGTGCCATGTCAAACCCTGCTGAGCAGCTCTTCAATGGCTTTGGGTGGGTTCTATGACTTGTGGGCTTCTATGCCCTGTACATAACATGGTGACTGTCCTCACACAGTGTCGTGAGGATACAACAAGGTGCCCCATCTAATTTAGGGTCATGTGGAAACAATGGCACATGCCATGCCTAATGTATGTTTAGCCAATGGTCACCTTAAAGAGATGGGAAGTCCAGAGCAAAGCCTGGAACAAGAAGCTCAGTGTCCAGGTAGAATTTGGGGAGGTGATCTCTTCATGTTCCCACCGAACCTTTGGGGGAGGTGGGGGGTCCAGAACACACTCTTCCCGTGTCTGACTTCCTCTGGTTTCTCTCTTGCAGCTAAATCGAAGTGACAGTGATAGCTCTACGCTGTCCAAGAAGCCACCTTTTGTTCGAAACTCCCTGGAGCGGCGCAGTGTCAGGATGAAGCGGGTAAGAGTCACCTTAAAGCTCCTTGTGTGCCTGCTGCTCTTCACTTCAGGAAGGCCTATGGATAGCCAGAGGCTGGTGTATCAGGGAAAAGAGGGGATGGGTAGGACAGGGTAGATGGGATGGCTCTGCAGATAAAGGTGCTTGCCATGTCACCTTGATGACTTGAGTTCAATCCTGGGAACCCACGGAAAAGCAGAGAACCAACTTCACACGATTGTTCTCTTACGTCTACATGTGTACCATGCATGCACACACAGTCATTCTCCGGTATGCGTACACACACACCGTGATAGACCAGACAGAAAGACAGACAGACAAATGTTCACTCTGGGAGAATATTCTAGAACTTCCACATTTTCTGTCCCTATGCTTGTCAGGGGCTGGGTAAGGGCACTTGTTTTACAAGCATTGAGGACTCAAGTTTGAAACCCCACATAAAGAGCCAGGCATAGCTGTGTTTGTCTGTAACCCCGGCATTAGGGGTGAGATCAGGACACAGGTCTCATTAGCCAGACCTAACCAAAATGGCAAGTCCTGGTCCAGTGAGAGACCCTGTCTCAAGGCAGTAAGATGGAGAGGTGGGGGAGACACCCAATGTGCTGCTCTCGGTACTCTTGCTGCTCTGGCCTCTTTCTAAATGTTATGGCTATTTTAGTATGCAGGCCTTTGTAAGATCCAGCCATAGCCCTAGAGATCACTAAGAGGATGCTTGCCTAGTGTGTGCAAAGGCTGACACCATAGAACAAAACAAACTAAAGCAATAATACAACCTAACAAGGCCACAGGCTGTGAGACTGCCTTCAGGAATGGATTGGTCTAAAGACTGAAATGATTCCAACAGGTCTCTTGCCTCTTCTCACAACACTGCTCCTGCCACATACCTGGACCTTCTCCTCCTCCTCCTCCTCCTCCTCCTCCTCCTCCTCCTCCTCCTCCTCCTCCTCCTCTTCCTCCTCCTCTTCCTACTCCTACTCCTCTTCTTCCTCCTCTTCCTCCTCCTCATCTTCCTCCTTCCCTTCTTCTCCTTCTCCTCCTCTTCCTCCTCCTCCTCCTCTTTCTCCTCCTCCTTCTTGAGATAGGGGTTTTCTGTGTAGCACTGACTATCTTGGAATTCTCTCTATAGATGAGGCTGGCCTTGAATTTATAGAGACTCCCTGCCTGTGCCCTCCCAAGTGCCAGGATTAAAGGCATGCCCCACCACTGCCCCGCTCTTTAAGTTTTTTTGATTCTTTGTAAATTTCACATCATGCACCCCAATCCCACTCCTTTTCTAGTCCTTCCTTATCAGCCCTCCATCCTTGAAACCTACCCCCAAAAGAAAGTAAACATTTAAAAATAAAAAAAATAATAAATCAGCCACAGAAACGTCTTCCTGTGGAAGCTGCAATGTGTCACAGATAGCCGAATTCTTAAGCAAAGTCTGGCTACTGCAGGTACAGAGTCAAGAAGATGACCAGTATACTATGGATTGAGACTGAACCTGAGGGCAGGGTAGCACCAGACACCATTCACAGAATACAAATGCGTGGGAATCTCAGCAATCCCCCGTGCTCCACCCACTCTAACCCAGAGTCCCCATCTGTGTAGATGCTAACTGCTGGGCCCTCAGGGGTCTGCTGTGAAAGAGGGGAACTGGAACAGCAGGACAACCTTGTACATGGTACACATCCTCTGTGACTGTGAGAGTGCAGTCTGTAAGGGAAGGGCACCTTCACATAAAGAAAGACCGGTCATGGGGTTCAGGGGACTCAAATCTGTGGGATTTCTGGGCTGAGCCGTCTAGTGGGCATGGGCATCATCTCCACCACCGCAGCCTTCGTCCGTCAAGTCCCTGCGCACAGAGCGCCTGATCCGCACCTCGCTGGACCTAGAACTAGACCTGCAGGCCACGAGGACCTGGCACAGCCAGCTGACTCAGGAGATCTCAGTGTTGAAGGAGCTAAAGGAGCATTTGGAGCAAGCCAAGAACCATGGGGAGAAGGAGCTACCACAGTGGCTGCGTGAAGATGAACGCTTCCGCCTGCTGCTGAGAATGCTGGAGAAGCGGGTAAGTACCACGGGCTGCCTTCCTTTCTGCAGTCCTAGGATCCCGCTGCAGGTCCCCTGAGGAGTACGGACCGGGAGGCCCTGGCTTCGCTCTACAGGGGTTTCCATTGATGGGTTTTTTTTCTGTAAGTGCTTACGATTCAGCTCTACTCACTATGAATCCTTTATCAGCTACAGCAAGTGCCTTATCCATGTGGGCCATGCACGTAACAGAAGGCCAAAGCAGGAGGAGAATTACCAGGAGTTCAATACCTGCCTAAACCATATACTGAATTCTAGTCTAGATGATTAAGCTAGAGTGAAACTCTGTCTCAAATACAATGAACAAACAAACAAAAACAAAACAACAACCAAAACAATCAAACAAAAGAAGGGGGCTGGAGAGATGGCTCAGTGGTTAAGGGCACTGGCTATTCTTCCAGAGGTTCTTGAGTTCAATTCCCAGCAACCACATAGTGGCTCACAAACATCTGTAATGGGATCGGATGCCATCTTTCTGGCACACAGGTGTACATTCAGATAGAGTACTCATACATAGAGTACTAAACACATGGGGCTGGAGAGATGGCTCAGCAGTTAAGAGTACTGGCTGCTCTTCCAGAGGTCCTGAGTTCAATTCCCAGCAACCACATGGTGGCTTACAACCATCTGTAATGGGATCCGATGTCCTCTTCTGAAGACAGTGACAGTGTAACTCATACATAAAATAAATAAATCTTTAAAAAAAAATACTAAACACAATTTTAAAAAGAAAAAAAAAAAAGAGTCACTTTCTTGGTGTGTAAAATTAAAGCAACTGTAAAATCTCCCCTCCTAAACTCCTGAGGAGCAGGTAAGAAATACACTTCACTAGGCAACTCCCTGCACATTTCCTTCAGGCACACACGGGGCTTCTATTCCCTGCCTCAATACTCAGTCGTCACAGGCAGATGATGTGAGCACAGCCCAGTATTCTTCTACACAAAGCAGATCCTATGGTACAGACTCTGCATTGCAGACAGCGAGTCCTGCAGGCCTGCGGACTCTCTCCCGTATCACACCCTTGTTTGCTTTGCCTCACAGGTGGATCGTGCAGAGCACAAGAGCGAGCTGCAAGCCGACAAGATGATGAGGGCAGCTGCAAAGGATGTGCACAGACTTCGAGGCCAGAGCTGTAAGGAGCCCCCAGAAGTGCAGTCTTTCAGGTGAGTGGATGATCCCAGTCTGATGCCTTCTGCCCCCCTGCCAGCCCACTGGGTCCTCATCACCTTTGCTGGCCTCATGTTCTCTGCTCCTGGGCACTGACTGCCCTGTTGTCAGCAGAGCTGTAGCCTACAGATGTTCTTCCTCGGCACACTCCCATAATGCTGTGTGCACCATGGTGGTCTGTTACCAGTCCCCACACAGCTCAGCCCAGTTTGTGAGAGTCTCTTGTTTAATGAATGAGCCAACTGCTTCATTCTTTCCTCTCAGCCTTTCCAGTACTGGTGATTGCAGGGGCCTGGCTGGTGATAAGAGGGGAGTAGAGTGCAGTGAATCCTCACCTAATTTCCTGGCTCTGCTTGCTTGCCTGCCTAATAGACTCACAGCTATGTGCTTGCCTTGCTGGGCCTACATGTCAGAGGAGGGTCACAAATGTCATTTGGTGTGCGCCTTCCAACACAAAGGGATTTAGACTCATCCTCCATCCACTATAGTGTGAGTTCAAGGCCAACCTGTGTTTCATGAGACCCTACCTCAAACACACACACAAAAAAAACCAAAAATAAACTAATGTTCATGTACACACACACACACACACAAATATATGCATATGTATATGTATGTGTTTCCTGCATTGGGCAAAAGGTAGTTGATTGTGCTAATGGGTTAGGCATGATTTTGTCTCCTATGTCACTCGCTGCAAAGGATATTTGACAATGTGTGTGGTTGTTTGTTTGTTTGTATATGGTTAGGACCTCAAAATCATGGGCCCAAGTTATGTTGTCCATCAGCCTTTCAAGTTGCTGGGACTAGAGGCCACTATGCTCAGTGTCCACAGATTTCAGATTTCACAGCCAGAGTTCAGGGATGCTAACAGCATTTAATAGTGGCCAGGACTATCATTAAATATCCTGCAGAATATAGCAAATAGATTAGGGTGTCGCTCAGTGGCAGACTATGTGCTTGGCATACATGATGCCCTGACCTAGAACAGAAAGATTTATCCTGTCATATATATGCCCAGTGAGGTTGAAACGCCTGTTTTCCATCCCAGGGAGAAAATGGCCTTTTTCACCCGGCCTCGGATGAACATCCCAGCTCTCTCTGCAGATGACGTCTAACCACCAGAAAAGTATTTCCTTTGTTGCACGGACCATGCTGTGAAGGTTGACTGTGACTAAAGTTATTTATGAGGCATTATATGAAGGTACTGAGTCACAAGTCCCCGAGCGCTCTCGTTGGTTTGAAGACAAACAGATCGTTTTTGTTTTTTTTTTTTTTTTTTTTTTAGGTTTTCTTGTTATTATTTAAAAAAACAATGACAAAGCAACCATAACAACAACAAAACCAAACAAATGAAAAAACCAGCATTAAAATGACGAGATTGTATAGTTTGTATATTTAGGAATGTATTTTGGGAAAGAATCTAAATGAACTCAAGCAGCGTTGAGTGGCTTCTAGTCTTAAAACTGTCTAGGGTTTTCTTTTTTGTACAGCAACGACTTTTAGAGGTCTCCCTGCGATAAAAAAAAAAGTCGTATTTGAGGGGCGATCATCCTCAAAGGAGGTCCTGCAGGTGGCACAGCACAGCTAACCTGCCCTGGTTAACGTTATTTTGTACAATAATACAGAGAGGAGGGTGTACAGAAATCGTGGGGGGATTCAAAGACCGTCCACAGACCTTTGTGGGCTGTGACGTGTCTTTCATGTGGCCACCTGACCTGAAGCAGGTAGTGTGCAGCTGGCTGAGCAAGGCCAGCCCAGACTGGTGAGAGGCCACGCCCATCTCAGACGCCCAGTGACGCCGCTGTAGGGGTGAGGGGAGGGCCGCGGAGAACTGCGTTTGGATCTATCTCTATCAATAAAGTGGCCTTTAAAGAAAGAGTTTCTTGTTCGTTGTCTCCCTCGAATCTTCACTCTATTATTCCCCTGGTTTCACTCATCTCCCAGCCCTGGAAAAAACAATTGTCTTGTTTTCTTTTTTCTTTTATTTTGCATGTTACACTTAGTTGTCCCTTAGATTGATGCCACTGCTCGGCTCTTCGGGAACCTAAGGTCTGGCGGCGAATGTCTGTGATGCCAGCACCTGCATGGAGGACGCAGGAGTTGGAGACCATCTCTGCATTATGAAAACCTGTCCTTAAAAACTGAGACTGAAGAGATGTCTCAGCAGTTAAGAATGCTTACTGCTCTTCCAGAAGACTGATGACTGGTGCCCAACACCCACGTCAGTTGGCTCACAATGACCTGTAACTCTACATACACTCACACAAGTACATGTAATTAAAACTAATAAAGAGTTTATTTTATTCTTTTAAAAGGTAGTAGCTAATCATACCAAGTCCAAAGGCAACACGACAGCTGAAGAACCGCATCTTCCCCTCACCACAGACCTAGACACTAAACGTTTATTTTTAGCTGGTTTATCTTTACAATATCCTATACAGAAGGTACTATTATGATCATCCCAGTTTTATGATTTGTGGTTTGTTATTCTGAGACACGGTCTCACTGTGTGTAGTTCAGGCTGGCCTCAAACTCAGAACAGTTGCCTTGCCTCAGCCTTTCTGGGATTATCAGCATGACTTTGGTGTGCTTTTTTAAGATGGATGGATGGATGGATGGATGGATGGATGGATGGAAGGAAATATATTCACTTCTATTTTATGTATATGGGTGTTTTTTCTGCACAGATGTCTGTGCATCCCCGAATGTGGGTGCAGTGCCTATAGAGACAAAGAAGAGGTCGTTGGAGCCTCTGGAGCTGGAGTTACAGACCGTTGTTATCTAACATGTGGGTGCTGAGGATTGAACCTAGGTTCTCAGGCGTAGAAGTCAGTGCTCTTAACCTCTGAGTCACCTCTCCAACTCAATGTGCATTTTATTTTATTTTACTTTATTTGGTTATATATTGATACCAGGTTGGTCTCAAACTTATTCTGTAGTCTAGGATGGTCTTGTTTGTTTTTAAAGATTTCTTTTATGTATATCCAAAGATGCCCATGAAGGGCAGCAGAGTTGTTGTGTCCCCTGGAGTTAGAGCTATAGGGGGTCATGGGCCACCTGTATCGCACATGAGTGCAAGGAACTCTAGTCATCTGGAACAATAGCAAGGGCTCTTAACCACAGAGCCATTTTTCTGGTCTTGTTTTATTTATAAAGAAAGGGTCTTTCAGCTGGGCATACTGGCACCTGGTTTTAATCCCAGTATTCGGGAGGCAGAGGCAGACAGAGGCAGACAGATCTCTGTGAGTTCAGGGCCAACCTGTTCTACATGGCAAGTTCCAGGACATCAAGGGCTAGCTTAGTGAAACCTTGGAGGGGGTTAAAGGAAGAGGAGGAGGAGGAGGAGGAGGAGGAGGAGGAGGAGGAGGAGGAGAGAAACAGAAAGGGACCAAGTCTTGGGGTTGGGGATGTGGCTCAATAGTAGAATGTGTACTTAGCAAGCACAAAGTCCTGGATTCAATCCCAGCATTGGAAGAAAAGAATTAAAGACCCATTCACACATAGTCCAGATTACCTTTTAATTCACTATGTAGTCAAGGCTGACCTTGAACTCCTGTTTCCCTTGTCTCTGCTTCTCAAGTTCTGGGACTTCAAGCATGGGCTGCCATGTCCAGCAAGGATGATCTTGAATTCCTGATACTACTGCTTCCACCCCCCAAGTGCTAGAATTCCAATGTATTGTTCTGCCACATCCAGGTCATTGCTTATATAAACACTACCCAAGCTGAGCATGGTTATAATCGTACAAGGCCACAAGTTCAAGGCCAGCATGGGTTATATAAGTGAGTCCCAGACCAGCCAGGCTACAGAATGACTCAGTCTCAAAAGATAAAAAGTGAAGATGAACTCCACCCAGTTCCCCTTTTGCCCATCCTTTCTTATGTGTATGGTCGTATGGATGGGTAAATTGCTGCATGCAGTTTAAATGCACCATCAGAGCTTCAGATAAACTAAAAAGGTGTCACCCAGACATTTACTCCCTGCATGCTCATTGTCCCCAGTGCTTGAAAGGCAACAGATAGAGACACGACTTTGGAGACTAAAGCCCTGCATTGTTTATCCAGCGCCTACTATTCTGGATCAAATTACTGAGATTGACCCACAGTGCTGCGATGCACCCTCTACTGTTACAGAAAGTTAAGTCACAATGTTAAGCCACAGTAGGAAAGTTTATATTCTGCTTGTTATATTCTAGATGCTTCTGGAATAACTCATTTTCATATCTTTGGCCCATACCAATAGTACGGCTATTCCCAGAGCACTCACTAACTAATGTATTAATGGGAATATGGTAGGGTCAGTCATCAATTACTGCCAACCATAGGGTAGTAGGTAAGTGAAGCTAGTCGGGAATAGCCGGCTTGACATTCTGGTACTTCTTCACAATGATAGGAATCTGATCCCTAGTTTTCATATCTCACGCACCAGACACACCTTGCTCACCACTTCAGTCCCTGACACAGTGTTCCATAACACATGACAATTCTCAAAACAATTACTGACTGACAGATGGAAAGGCAAAGTCCCCAATCCTGTGATGAACAATGGGGACATAGATGTTTCTCAGTGGCTTGTGACCTCTTTTTCTTCCTTCTTTTCTTCCTTCCTTCCTTCATCCTTTGCTTATTTGCTTGCTTACCTGGAGACAGGTCCTTACTCTACAGCCAAGGATGAAGGGTGCCCTAAAACTCTATAACCCAGGCTGGACTGAATTCACAACAATCACTGTGTGTGTGTGTGTGTGTGTGTGTGTGTGTGTGTGTATTTAATGTTTTTTATAGCCAAGTGCCTTAATACAGCATCTCCCCAAAGTGGGTATAGATACCACTGGTGACAATGTAGAAAACTATAGTCCCAGGTAGGTGACAGATGTAATCCCAGAACACAGGAAACTCTTGAGTTCTAGGACAGCCTGCTCATCCTATGAAAAAGAAGACACAGGTAGATATGGCTGCATTCTTTATTATGTATAACAATATATTTATTGTTTTTAAAAGTTGTATTTATGTATATGGGTGTTTTGTCTGCACGTGTGCTTGCACACCAGAAGAGGGCATCAGATCCCATGGAACTATGTGTTCATAGGTGATTGTGAGCTGCCATGTGGATGCTGGGAATCAAACTAGGACCTCTGGGAAAACAGCCAGTGTTCTCAGCCACTGAGCCACCTCTCAAGTCTATAATATATTTATTTAATATGTAGCATCTATAACCTGCACACTCAGCCCATGGATTCTTAGATATCATTGCTTAGGATGAAGATAAGTACATTTTAAGGTGAACTAAAACTATCTTGGTGGTAAATTAATGTAATTGCAGCCCTTGGGAGGTGGAAGGAAAAAGATCAAAAGTTCAAGACTATCCCTCAGCTACACAGGGCAAGACTACCTCAGGCTACGTCTTTCAAACAGACAGAAGGGCCTGAGAGATGCTCCAAGAGGCTGTCTGGCTCAGGTCATTGTACCACCTCCATTTCTTGGTAATTAAAACATTGTTAGCCTGGTATAGTAGTACATACCTATAATCATAGGGCCAAGGAGGCTGAGGCAGGAGGATGGAGAGTTGAAGGTCAGAGTGGAACACAAAATGTCTTCTCTCTCTCTCTCTCTCTCTGTGTGTGTGTGTGTGTGTCTGTCTGTCTCTTTCTCTCTCTCTGACTCTCTTTCTCTCCTCTCTCTGTCTTCTCTCCCTACAACGAAAAGGAAAACCGTTGTCTTTCCCCTTTCAGACAATTTCCATAAGTTTGAGGACCTTTTCTGTCACGCATTCTCAACATCCACACATCCTGGAGAGAGTATCTAGCACCTTAATGTGAACAACAACAAAAATGCCTGTTTAACAGAGGGGTGAGTTGCCTGGCAGCGGTGGTGCACGCCTTTAATCCCAGCGCGCTCCAGTGGTAGAGGCAGGTTCAAGGCCACCCTGAGCTACATACCGAGTTCCAGGTCAGCCAGGGAAATCCTGTCTCGAAAACAACCAAAAATGCCAAAACAAAACAGAGAGATGGGTTTATAGGTTCTGCGCCCGTGCCTGCGCCTTGAGAGACAGAGGGTCCAAACACAGGTTAGCTTTGGTTTGAGAAACCTATAATCCATCTTCCCTGACCCCAAGATCGTCTAGTCCTGCTCCCCGCCTCTCTCGCAGTGTCTCCTGGATCCCACTAGGGGGCAGCAGAGGGCGCGCCCTGAACGACGGAAAACACTGACTTACCCCAGGTAGGAATTTCCGTTTCCGGCCAAAACTATACACTTCCGCTTCCGGCCGCTTGGCATGTGAGTCGCTGACGAGAGGATGGACGGTCTGGTGGCTCAGTGCTCCGCCCGGTTGCTGCAGCAGGTTTGTCCCTGGGCGGGGCGGAGAGCTCTGGAGCAGGCAGCAGTGGGGCAAAGCCTGCAGTGGCTTCCACAGACGGTGGCGACGGCCCCAGTCCCGAACTTCGGAGCTTGCGAAACCATGCTGCCCCGCCCGCCGTTTCCTCTAGGCTGGGTCGTGCGACTGTCGTTCTGAGAAGAGAGGGTGTCACAGGGCCTAACGTGGACAGCGAGGTTCACCCTGCTGGCCGCCCAGGCCAGGTTTGGGCAGGACAGGTGTGCTCTGGGACCCAAGCAGAAACCGCCAGCGTTGGTCTGGGACAATGTCACAATTTTTAAAAACCAGTCTGTTTTCTTTTTCGGGCCTAGACACGAGTGTTAGAAACTCAGTTTGTCTTAAGTCTTCCCTGTTACAGCAACTGCTTTATGCAAACCAGCAGCCCCGAGGTACAAGTTAAATGGGCAAGCTCTTCTATGAGTCAGGTTTAAAGTAGCAGATATTGGAGGTTTGGAAAATATATATATGAGAAGTTTACTTAGACCCAAAAAAGGCAAAGACAGACACTTGAGCGATTTTGAATATGACAAAAAATGGAAGTGGATATTGACTCCTTTTGTCTCGGGATCTAACCCAGAGCCATGCGTTTGGTAGGCAAGCACTACTTACTGATTTTTGTTGGTTTGGGTTTTTTTTTTAAGCCCAAGTCATAAGATTTAAGAATAGAAGCAGTAAAGCCAGAGTCTTGTACTCTGACTAAATCAGGATGCAAAGAAACTTCTGTGTTTTAGAAAGGGTGTGGCTGTATATCCTACTCCGGCCCCAGACTTTCGACTCACAGCCTCTCAACTGCTAGGACTGAAGATGTGTACTCCTGTGCACACTTTATTGGGTTATATTGTCTGCACTGCAGTTCCTCATTCCCAGCACACATATGTGGACTCAGTTCTGTCTTATAAAGGATGATTGCTGACATCAGTAAAATTATTGCTCTCAAAACAAAGTCCGTTCTCATTTTTCTGCCCCATGTATTGTGGAGAGCTGAAACGTGTGCTTTGGTCCAGTTTGCCACTATCTGGGAAGCATTCGTTTGAACCGGACTGGAAAAGGCGTCTTTCCCTTACAGGAAAAGGAGATTAAATCTCTGACTGCTGAGATCGACCGGCTGAAGAACTGTAGTTACTTAGAAGCTTCTCCAAGTTTGACACAGTTACAAGAAGAAAATCTAAAATTGAAGTATAGACTGAATATTCTTCGAAGGGTGAGTGCTCTGGGTGTCTTCAAATAAATGGGTTTGATGTGTCGGAAAAACTAATGGGATATTTTAAAATGCACACATTGGTTGACACCTAATTTCTATACTATTAAGGTGCTTATTTTACAATTTTGTAGCACCTTTTGGGTTTCTCTACATCTAATGTTGCAGAACTTTCTCTGCCTCTCCTCTTCCCCTCTCCAACAGTCTCGCTATACAGACCAGGCTGTCTTCCGGGCTGGGCCTCCTCCATCTTGCAGTGTCTGTCTCTCTCGGGCTGGGTTTACAGGTGTATACTACCATACCACCACTTGAATAGCCTTATAGTCCAGCAGTGCTTATCAAGGTAGGGTTTTGTTGTTGTAGTTTTTGTTTTTTGTTCTTTTTTTTTTTTTTAAAGCCTACCTTCAGCTTCTCTGGCCTGCCTTTCAGGTTTGCTGATGACACAGCCCAGTGTGTTACCTCATTTATTGTTCTCCGGTGTGGGTATTGCCTACTCCATGTACTCACCTCAGGCATCTGACCAGTCCTTTGAAGTTCTTTATTACCTGTGTGGAATCAGCTGTGCTCAGATAGCTTTGTCAAGTGCTTATGTGCTGCTAAAGGCAGTAAGGGAAACACGAGGAAATATCGCTGTGGTGAAAATAAGCTTTTCTGTGTACAAGAGGCAGAGGCAGGCTGATCTTTTAGTTCCAGGCCAGCCTGGTCTACAAAGTGAGTTCCAGGACAACTGCTTTTCCCGTAGTTCTCTTCAGCCACACACTCCACCTTGCAGCACACACCAGATGTTTCTGGTGGCACGAACCCATGTTCTCATAAAACTGGCTGCCTCAGTTTTCTTTTATTGTTTCTCCATCTTTTTCTGTGTTTTTAAGTTTGTTTGTTTGTTTGTTTGTTTTTAAAGTATTTAGTATTGTTTTTGAGGCAAGGTTTCTATTTAGCCCTGACCTTTTGGGAGCTGTCTCAAGTAGATCAGTTCAAAAACACATAGATCCACCTGCCTCTGCCTCCAGAGTCTAGCCACTTAGTACGTTTACTTAAGTATTCACCGAACTTTCCCATTGGTAATAATCCCACGATTGCTGTCGTGATCCTTCTGCTGTGGCTGTTAAGGAATCCTGTAAACTTTTAGAAATCTGCTTTGAATCTTAGTTTTCTCAAAAGCTGTTATTTTTACTAATTTTCATAATGTGAGGATTTGCAAAATGCATACATCAGTACAGGTGATTGTACCAGAATGTGTATTCTTTTGGTTTTATTTGAGTCAAGGTCTTGGTCTCCTGAGGTAATTAAAGTATAGCACTGTGACCAGCGAGATGTAGTATTAACTCCCTCCCACAGGCCTAGGAATCATGGGAGAAAGAAGGACATGCACATATAAATGAGGTAAAGAAAAATTGCCAAGAGCTTGACACACTGGCTTACAGAGCAAAAGCTTACCTACTTCAAAACCAAAAAAGGCTTTCAAGCTTCAATAGAGTGACTGGCCTGTGTGAGGCCGTGGATTTAATCCCCTGCACCTGATAAAACTGGGTGTGGCTGGGTGTGGTGGTAGATGCCTGTGATTCCATCACTTTCTATTGGAGGCAAGAGGATCGAAGGAGGAGAGAAAGAAAAAGTGTTAAATTTATTATATTCAAATGTTAATTTGGATGAAGTCAAGTACTTTGGATCCTGTATGTTTGTGTGCATGTTTATTATAAAAGATACCAATATCTTACAAGTTTAAAAACATTAAAAGTTTATTACTGATTTTTAAGACTTAAAATTATATGTAACTGACATTCTCTATTGGAAATCTTTAGATTATGAAAAGCATGAATAAGAAGTTGATAAACTAGAAACCTAAAATTGATCAGGCGTGGGAGCTGATGCCTGTATCCCAGCACTTTGGGAGGTGAAGGCAGGAGGGTCAGGATTTCTAGACCAGCTTCAGCAACAGGAGACTCTTAGAACAAAACCAAAAGAGCAAACAGAACCAAACAAGCAAACAAACAAACAAAAAACCCACTTAAATCAGCTTTTTGTTTCCTTAGTCAGTATTTTTTAATTTTCTGGTATCGAAAATTTCACCCACAGCACAAGCTTTATTTTTACGAAGTAGTTTTACCACTGTGTCTGTTAGCAATTGTATGGAACTATACTATTGCAAACACATGCTCCCATAAAGAACCTCACCTGCATTGAGCCTCTGGAGGGCTAATTGACTAGAACTTTGTGGAGAGGTTGGCATGTTGCAGGTCCAGAGTCCAGTTTCAGTTTATCTCAACCTTTCCTTCAATAGCCACTTCAGTATCTGACTTAGCATTTTATCAGGCTTTTTGGTGTGTTTAAGAATATAATTTTGCTGAGCACAGTGGTGCATGTTTTAATTCCAGCATTCAGGAGGCAGAGACGGGCAGTTCTTTGAGTTTAAGGGCAGCCTGATCTACACAGAGAAACCCAGGGTGGAGGGGTTGGGGGGGGTGGGGCGACAGACTGAGGCAGGAAGAGTGTTGTAAGTTTGAGGCTACCCTGTCTCAATCAATAGTGTGTGTGTAAGTTTTTTCATTTTGTAGCAGAGAATTCCAAGGAGGGTGGGACTTGATTTCTACATTCCTGTACACCTGGTTTGTGATCGGTCAATCACTAATTTACATGGAAGTAATGATAGCAATGACCTCAGTTTTGTTACTTAGATGAAAGTCAAAAGAGCATGCACACAGAACACTTGGCACTGAACTTGACACTGCATATATATTACTTAACTACTGTTACCATTACTATTTTATACTGCAGGGTCTGTCAGAAGGTTTGTTGCCTCTTTGAGACAGTTTATAACTATGTTGCCTGAGCTGACTGCTCCTCCTGTCTCAGCCTAGCTGCTAGGATTTTAGGTGTGAGCCTCTGGGCCTGGCTTTGATGTTCTTGATTACTATAAGCTAGTGAACTTTGGGTCATTGGACTGGAGTGGCTCCCTGGAAGAGTGCCCATTTGTGGCAGGCTCGAGGCTCTAGGTTCACATCTTTGTGCACAGGAAGTGTTATCATTATGCTCCATGAACAGCGTCTACTTACTCACTTCTGTCAAAAGGTTGAATCCAGGGACCTCCACTCGGCCTGTGCTCTGCCGACAGGTCACCTCCTTTTCTTTTTATCTTTTATTGAGATGAGGTCTCACTGGGTCGGCCTAGTTGGCCTGGATCGAGCTGGCCAAATACTCTCTGTAATCTTTTTTTTTTTTTTTTTTAATAACAATGTTTTGATAACATCTAAGATGACAGGCGTGGTGCCAGGTGCACTGGCTAGGACTGAATGAAACACTTGTCTGCATTCAGCAGTCTGATGGTAGAGACACAATTTTGTGAGGGTGTAATGAGTGATAAGAGTAATTATATTCTATCTTAAATGAATGTGCTCCACACATTCATTTAAGTTGTTACATTAACAAGTGGGAGTGGTAGTAAGGCAAAGCCTGTCTTTCTGGTACAGCACCGTCACTCTGGGTTCCCTCCAAGGTTCCTCTCCTCTCATGCCCTTAAAAGGTCGGTTCTGGAGAGAGCATGGCACTGGCTCTTTTGCCCACTGAGTTTTCACTGCCAGTGCTTGGTGTGAAGCAGTTTAGGACTATTCTATTTCAGATCTCTACGTGGCCCTGGCTGTCCTGGAACTCACTATATAGACCAGGCTGGCCCTGAACTAAGAGATCTGCCTGTCTCTGCATCCCTGGTGCTGGGCCTCACTTCTCTTTTCTATTCAGTCACCACTTTTTACTATTTCTGATCTGATAAGGCAAATGAAGAATTGATGGCCTCGATGCTTCCCAGGAATGTCTTAGAATCCTTCTCCATGTCTCAGCATTCCTGTCCTGGCTCTGATCTGCATGTTTGGGAGGAAATGTGTAATGTCATACTACTTCAGTGAGACATTGATGTTCTTTTCATGCAGAGTCTTCAGGCAGAAAGGAGAAAACCAACTAAAAATATGATTAACATCAACAGCCGCCTGCAGGAAGTCTTTGGCTTTGCCATTAAGGCTGCATATCCAGACTTGGAGAACCCTCCCCTGATTGTGACACCAAGTCAACAGCCCAAGTTTGGAGACTATCAATGTAATAGTGCCATGGGTATTTCTCAGGTGATGTATCATTTCTTATGACTAGCCCTGGATTCTCTTACATTCAACATCACTCCTACGAACATAAATAACAGCAAGTTCTTGTATCTTTGAGAAAGGGGCACTTTCCACATGGAGCTAGGGTGTAGCTCAGTGAGTTGTTTTTGTTTTGGTATTTCTTGCTGTGTTCTGGATTGATATGTGTGCTTAATGACATTTGGAAAGTGAAATTAAAAGTTAACGAGTTGTTGCCAGACATGGCAACAGATGTCTGTGATCATCACTCCAGGGGCTGGGGCAGGAGAATTGTCACAAGTAATGGGCAGCCTGGGTTACATTGATGACCCTGTCATTTCTTTTTCTTTCTTTTTTTTTTAAAGGAGCAACTTGCTAACAATCACCACCATCAATTATTTGTCACAGCTTGGGTGTCCCTGGAGCAGACCTTATAGTCTGTTTTCTGCCTCACCCACTCCCACATCCCTCTTAGTTTTGGTTTTTTGAGACAGCATTTCTCTGCAATCCTGGTGTCCTAGAACTCAAACTGTAGAGCAGGCTGTCCCCATACTCAGAGCTCTGCCTGCCTCTGCCTCCCAAGTGCTGGGATTAAAGCATGTGCCACCACTGCCCCAGTTCCTTTTTCCTCCTTTGTTTTGGTTTCTTGAGAAATTGGCTGTGTCACCAGGCGCCCTGCCTCAGCCCCTGAGTAATGGGATTACTGGTGTGCAGCACATGGTGGCTGCATTTCATTTTTAAGCTGAGGGACTCCTTATTTGCAGAGAGCTCCACTGTCTGACTACACATAGCCTATATCTGTTTCCTTTCTGCGGTGACTGAGGAAGGTTTGCCTTTGAGCACTTTTTTTCTCTAATGGTCCTGTGATAGTTTTCTATGGAGCTGTTATGAAGAATAGGCAGTTCCATGACCTGTCTGTAAGAATGTGAGTGTGCTGGCTCCTGCTTTGTAGCTGTAAGCTTCATTGTGTCCTTTTAAGAGGTGGCTGGGGAGGTGAGGGTGAGTTATAGACTGTGGTTTTGCCGTCTTCTCATTCCTCTTGGCACCGATGATGCCTTGCTTTATCCATTTGCAGATGGGTGGGTTTTTTCTTCTTCATGAGATTGTTACAAACATGCTCATGCTTTGTCAGTGACACACTCTCTAGGAGCTAGCTACCTGGTGCTAATGAATTGTTTCACATTGTGTTACAGATGCTCAAAGCAAAAGAACAGAAAGTTAGTCCTAGAGAAATTGCAGAAAACATTACCAAACACCTGCCGAACAATGAATATATTGACAAAGTTGAAATTGCGGGTCCTGGTATGATGCTTTCTTAATAACTATATTGATGACTGCTTTTTGAGGTTTAAAATGGGTCAAAACTTGAATCCATGTCTGTGGGTGTAACTCAGTGATAAAGTGCTTTCCTAGCATGTATCCTAGCATGGCCACTAAAGTTAATTTTAAAAAACAAAAATGTGCCTAGTGGCACATGCCTATGATGCCATCTCCTCTGGAGGCGGCATGGTGTGTACAGGCCAGCCAAAGCAGTCAGTGATCACCTGTCTCAAAATTTGAAATGGGAGGGTAGAGGTGTAGCTCATTGGTAGAGGGCTTCCCTAGAATGGGGAAGGCTCCAGATTCAAGCCAAGACCACCTCCCAACTCACCCCAAAAAACTTATGTAGTGAGCCAAGTAGTTAAAGATAACCTGGATTGTGAGTTAGGAGCTGATATTTGGCATCCTGTCCTCGGATGGGTTACTTTGCCTTCCGCTGATTCAGGTTTTCATCAGAAGGGGGCTAGGTAATGAATGGCTGAGCCTACAACAGAAGGCCCTTCAGTTATGAAAGTGGATGGGCTGGAGTAAGCAGCCGGGTTGAGGATGGGTTTGAAATCGATGCTAAGGCGGATGTTTTCAGAGAATTCTGGATTCCTCTTAGACTCCTGAAGAGTTTTGCCACAGCTGTATCATGTTCTCTAGTACCAGCATAAGGGAAATGGAGAAAATCCTACGTCCAGGTGGAAGACTGATCATTTTTATTCCCTCCACTCTTTTAGGTTTCATTAATGTGCACTTGAGAAAGGACTTTGTGTCAGAACAGTTAACCAATCTTCTAGTGAATGGAGTTCAACTACCTGTGCTTGGGCAGAATGAAAAGGTATCTGCACAGTCCTGTACTAGTGCTTCAGTGTTCTAGACCTGCAGATGCTGTCACTGCAAATGCTAGCCAGCACTGTGTAACTGGGAAGCAGATTCCTGGTGTGCTTTATAATTATTTAATCTTATCTCATAGGCGTTTAAGATTTATAACTGACACTTATGCAGATATTGCTGAATAGTATACTTGAGTAGTCATTTGTATATGTTAATTTGATTCTTAATCAGTTAATATGCTATCAGAGCCACAAGAAAACCTAGTATATGTGAATTATAACCTAGACTAATATTTAAGTCTGACAGTAAGTGTTAGCATAATAAAATATACATACCCTCTTTTAAAAGTCTTTTTTTCTCTTTTAGGTTATAATTGACTTTTCCTCTCCCAACATAGCTAAAGAGATGCATGTTGGCCACCTCAGGTCAACCATCATAGGAGAAAGTATGAGTCGCCTCTTTGAATTTGCAGGATACAATGTGCTAAGGTGCGTTCTCTTACATTTGTTTGGAAATTTCTACCAAAAAAAAAAAGATACATCCCATTTTTGAAGTCTTTTTAACACGCTAGCTCAAAAGCTCAGTTCTGTTTTGTAGTCACTTACCCAGTAAAATATATCCTAGGGGCTAGGAAGATGGCTGTAGGGTTAAAGCTCTCACTGTTCTTGCTGGAGACCCAAGCTCAGTTCCTAATACCCACATCATATGACTCACAGCTGCCTGTAATTTCTGCTCCAGTGTCCTTGTCTACCCTCCACAGGTTCTGTGTGCATGTGCACAAACCCACAGTTATACACATGTATGCATAAATAAAATGGATCTTATAAAAACATACCCTGGTCTCCATCCTACATCTGAACTTTTTAAATATCTTTTTTGTAAGCTTCCAGTGGAACCAAGGATACAGCTCTATTCATTACACAGATTGTTTTGCTTATAAGGTTTATTATTTAAAACAAATAACAAAACCAGTGCATATTGGCAAAGGCCTTTAATCCCAGCACTAGAAAGATAGACCTCTGAGCTTGAGGCCAGCCTAGTGTACATAGTGAATTCTAGGACACCCAGAGCTGTCTTAATAGAAAACAACAAAAAAGATTGGTTTATGTTAATGTTTATGTTCCTACATGTGTTTATATGCATATAGTGTCCATAGAGGCCAGAAGAGGGCATTGGATCTATCTGTAATTGTATAGTTAAAGGCAGTTATGAACTACCATTCTAGGAACTGAGCCTGGGTCCTCTGTAAGAGCTGTGGGTATCCTTAGCTGCTGAGCCATCCAACCAGCCTCCACAGATACTGCCTGAGTGCCTCCTATAACAAGAACTTCCTGTCTAGTGGTCGAAAGACCTAAGCAAGAAATGAACATATTGGGCTTTGTAGGCCATGGTATAAACTTGGGATTCAGTTCTAAGTGGTGGGGCAATATGATCCAAACGATTACTCTGGTAGTAGTAAAGAAGCTAGGCAAGTGAAGAAAACATGGTGATAAGCACACTGTCTTCAGAGAAGGTCTGTGGTTTAGTGTTAGCTAGAGGCAGAGAGGGAAAGATGTTGCACATTGGCATCTTGGAGCCGTTTATCTTAAATCCCCTACAATGGTTGATTAAAAGTTTCATATTTTTTTCTACCTTTTATTACATGTACTTCTTTATTGGGGAATTAGTTTATTATGTACTGGGGAATGATGCTTATAAAGGTCCTTCCAGGGATCGAACTCAGGTCTTTAGTCTTGGTGGCAATCACTATTGGCCATGATGTTTTTGGTTAGCTGTATCACACACACAGTTTTTAGCCCATTGATTAGAAATGTATTTATTCAGTAAGTCTTAAGTTCTCACCACATTCAGCCTGTTACTGGTTACACAGAATTGAATGGATATAAGAGCCCATGGCTTCACCTCTCCAGCTAGCCCAAGGTGGTAGGTTAGCATTTCAATGTTAGTGGCTTCTACCGGAGTACGCTTTTCATTTAATCTTTACAATTGTTTTAATGCCTGTTCTCTTGTTGGTATTAGGTTAAACCATGTAGGAGACTGGGGGACCCAGTTTGGCATGCTCATTGCTCACCTGCAAGATAAATTTCCGGATTATCTGTCAGTCTCACCTCCTATTGGGGATCTTCAGGCCTTTTATAAGGTTTGGCACCCTTGTATTAGTGTGTATCTGCTGCCCATTCCCAAAGGACTTGCAAAACCATATTTGAATTCTGACATTTTTGAATTTAACAAATTGGGCTGGTTCATTGGTTTAATGCACATATTGCTCTTCCAAAGGACCTGAGGTCTATTCCCAGTACCCACAACAGGTGGCTCAGAATTGCTTCTCACTATAACCTTAGGGATCTGATGCTCTCTTCTGGCCTCCAGGGGCAAATTAAATTAACTGCTGGATTAAAAAGCAAAAGTGTTTTCTAGGAAAATTTTGAAAAAATTAAAAAATAATTGTGTTAGAATTGCCTTTGAATATAATGAAATAGATTTGCTAATGTAAGTGTGATTTTTACAGTGCATTGCTAAACTGTACTGATTTGGTAGTGAGATCAGTTTTCCAGTGTTTCTTAAAGTTTGTTCATTTTGTATGCCTAGAATGGAGGTGATACATCCATGTGTCCTGGTACTCAAGAAAGCATGCAGATAGCTGTGGGAGACCGTTTTCTGCTATCATGTGGGTCTTGGGTATTGAACTCACATACGTTGCTCTGTAGTAAGCTCCTTCACCAAGTAAACCATCT
Organism: Rhynchomys soricoides; assembly: GCA_019843965.1. Classification (NCBI taxonomy): domain Eukaryota; kingdom Metazoa; phylum Chordata; class Mammalia; order Rodentia; family Muridae; genus Rhynchomys; species Rhynchomys soricoides. The sequence continues at coordinate 9,748,458 of JADRCH010000008.1, forward strand.
TCCAGCCCTAGTTGTTCTTGAAAGATTTGCAAAGAAAATCCAGGGAGCATACCCTGAAGTGAGAAAGCATGTGCTGCCAAAATAAGAAAACTTGAAGGTTTTTGTGGTTTGACTTTGGTTTGGGGACAATATGTAGACCAGGCTGACCTTTAAACTTGGCATTCTGGCTTCGCCAGAGTGTTAGGGTTACAAGCAGGAGCCACCATGCTCAGCAAAGTTGTGTATTTTTTAGAGAGAATAATTTTAAGCCAGGTGGTAGTGGTGCATGGTTTTATCCCCAGTACTCAGGAAGCAGAGGCAGGTGGGTCTCTTGAGTTTGAAGCCAGCCTTGTATACCCAGTGATTTCCAGGACAGCCAGGGCTACATACACAAAGAAACACTGTCTTGAAAAACTAGAAAAGAAAAAAGAAAGCAAAAGTGTCACTTAATTAATTGTGCTGTTTGCCGTGTTGATCTGTACCTCTTTCCCCCTGTATTCTCCTGTCCTCTAAGGCCTGGGTCCAAACCAGTGTTCCTTGCACGATAGGCTACCCTTTTAACAGTGAGCTATACCTCAGTTCGCTTTAAAATTTGGGGGGCATGGCTTTGGTGGGGCATTTTTGGTGTTCTTTATGGTTCTGGTTTTGTTTGTTGAAATGGAGTTCCGATCGACTTTTAACTGCTATGTAGCGAAGGTGACCTTGAACTCAAGGTCCTCCTTTTTCTACCTCAACTGCTAAAATTATAAGCAAGAACTACCATCCCAGCTTGTGTGTACATGTAGGTGTGAGTTAACCTGGTCTCTTCCTGGATCACTATTTATTGAGATAGGATCTCTTGTTGACCCCGGAGCTCACCGGTTTTATCTAGTATAGCCAGCCAACTTCCCCAGAGGCTCCCATCTCTGCCAGAATTACAGATTATAAAACACTGTCGGATCTGTCTGGCTTTGCTTGGATTCTGGAGACCAAACTCTGGGTCTCACACTGGGGGGACAGGCACTGTATCCACTGAGCTGTCTCTCCAGGTCAACCCTGTCTGACTCCTAAACTCTAGCAGGCATGTGTTTTCCTGTTGGTTGGATTGGGTTGTTGGTTGGATTGGGTTGTTGGTTTTGGGTTTTTGTTTTGGAAACAGGGTGTCACTGTGTTCCTAACTGGTCTCTGGTCTGTAATTCACTGTGTAGACCAGACTGGTCTCAAATTCAAAGAGATCCACCTACCTCTGCCTCCTTGGTGCTGGGATTAAAAGCACGCATGCCCACCTACTCTGTTTGCTTTGTTTGCTTGCTTGAGCAATGTTCTTGGCTTGGTGTGGAGTACTTGTGTTCTCAGTAGTCTGTTTCTTGTGGTGTGTGTGGTGGTACATACAGCCACATTCTTCATCTAGAACTACAGAACTGGCTCTTACAATTTTTTAAAACAGGAATCTAAGAAGAGGTTTGATGCTGAGGAGGAGTTTAAGAAGCGAGCCTATGAGTGTGTTGTTTTGCTGCAGAGTAAAAACCCAGATATCATGAAAGCCTGGAATCTCATCTGTGATGTTTCCCGGGAAGGTGAGTTTCTGGGTACCACTCAGATAGTTTGAGTTTTTATTCAGGACTGATACTAGGTCTTTGTAATTAGGATGCTTGTGTGGTTTTCGTTTCATTCGCCTGTTTCCTCAAACTTCCCATATACTTCTAAATTAATAGTGTAAATGCAGGTATGTGTGTGCCACACACGGCCCACATGGAGCTCAGAGGACGAGGGAACCTTTGCAGAGTCTGTTCTATTTAAGTTATACACGTGTTGGTGCACATTGATGTCGGTGGCTGGCTGTTGGAGCCCTTGGCACTGGAGTTAGAGGTCTCTGTGCACATTCTGACATGGGCTCTGGGAGCTGAGCTTACATGCTTTTAATTGCTGAGCCATCTCTCCAGCCCAGGTTTGTACACAGGTTCCAAGGATCAAAATCAGATCTTTCATGGAATGCACTGTTAATTTCACCAGCCCCTATTATTGTTTTGTTTTTTGAGACAAGGGCTGTGTGTCCTAGGCTGGCTTTGGATTCACAGTGCCTCTATATTCAGATTGCAGGCATTTGCCACCATGTTTGGTTTGACAAAATTAAAGGTAAATAGTGAAAATGACCAGAGGTATTTCACAAAGGAAATTATTGATGATTGCTTTGCAGCCTGGGTTTTAAAGTATTAATGTGTTGCAGTTTAATACTGCACCAGTGGATAGTGGGAAACAAGTCAGGGTTACCAAACTAAGAAAATGCAATAAAAGTTTTGTCATCAACTAGGAGAGACTTTGTCTCATTCCCCTCTTCTCCCCCTCCTCCCATCCCCCATACAGGGTCTCTTTACATAGCCCTGGCTGTCCTGGAACTCACTATGTAGATCAGTCTGCCTCTGCCTTCTAAGTGCTGGGATTAAAGACATATATATTGTTGTGTATTGTTAATACTTGGTGTAATTAATTTCTTTTTTTCTGTTTCAGATAACAAATTTTCTAAATGTTGTGTTTTCTCCCTTTTGCTTATTCAAATGTTTATTCATTTACTATATTTGGTGGTATTTTCTAGAGTTTAATAAAATCTATGATGCATTGGACATCACTTTAATAGAAAGAGGAGAATCCTTCTATCAAGATAGGATGAAGGGTGTTGTAAAGGAATTTGAAGATAAAGGTAGGCATTACTCTTTTAAAACTTTTATTAATATTACTGAAACTTATAAACAGGCAAAAGTAAAGATAATAGCATTTAAAGTAATTGTGAAGACCACACGCTCATCATACAGCTTCAACAGGCTTAGGTATTAAATATAGAATATACTTTATTCTGTTCTTACACTTCTACTTAATTTCAGCTACCACTCTGTCCGTGAAAGGACAGGTACACACACATTCCTGTGCTAAAACTGTATCATTGTTCCATCAAGGATTAAATTTCCTCCCTCACTCACCTCCCGTTAGAAACATAGTCTTGCTTTGAATTACATATGTAGACCAAGTTGAACTGATACATGCCCCCCCCCCCCCCCCCAGTATTGATTGACCCAAGGACTTGTACCTTGTACATGCTAGGCAGGCACTCTGCGGTTAATGCTGTAGGCTTCAGCAATAATGTCTTAATACCATTCAGTAGACAATTTAGATGTCCCAGTGGGATTCATCTTAATCTGTTCATGTGTTCAAGTATAGAGTCTATTCCCAAGACCCTGGCTGACCTGGGACTCACTGTCCTCCTACCTCAGCTTCCCTGATACTAAGTGTTTGAACTATGTCTAGCTTCATAATTTTTTAATCACAGACGTGAATATTACGTTTCCTTGTGTTCTGTAAATACATTGTAGTCCTCCTTTTCCTTGCTCTGTAAGGAACCCTGGCTAGCCTGGAACTACTTGTATAGACCAGTGTCCGCAAGTTTGTGGTACTTCTCCCCTTTCTGCCTCCCAAGTACTAGGATTAGAAGCATTAATTATATTACAATGCCTGCATATTTGTCTAATGTTGGTGTAATAGTCTCACTTTGTACTCCAGGCTGGCCTCAAACGTAGGCTGATTCTCTTGACTTGGCTTCCTTAAGGCTGGGATTATGGGCACGAACCACAATGCCTGGTTCTGCCTCTATTTTTAAAGAGGGATTCATTCATTCTGGTTTGCTTTGATTTCCAAGAATACAAGCAATGTCTGGTTGGCTCTGTGATCCTAGGATTGGTTAGCAGGGTTAGGTGCTAAGACTGAGCCAACTCGGCTATCATTCTCTCCATCACGCTTTGCCCTGATGGTTTCATTCAGTGCTGGCATTTGCCAGGATGTTATCATCCCCCTCCATTTTTTACCTGGGAATCTGTACAAAAATTTGTCCAATATATCTTTATGTATATAAGTGTGTGTGCTCACATGCATGCATAGCAAGTACTCTTATAACCACTGAGCCATCCTTCAGCCCCAAAGTCTGCTTCTAGAATGTGGAAATGGAGTCTAGGAACCATTGCTTTTAAGATGATAAAACAGTATTCATGGGGTTTTGTTTGGGGGAGCTGTGGTGCTGAAGACCAAATCTAGGCTGGCACATACCTACTCCTGAGCACCGTTCCCAGCCCTAATAAATACAGAGGAGTCAGCCCACAGGCAGACTTGCTTCACAAGGTGTAGTTTTAACCACCACTTATGCCGAGTCACTTTTCTAAACTGCAAGACATATGGTAGCATCGACCGCATAACTAAATTTGGGATTTAATATTATGGGTGACACAGAAATATAATATAGCTGTTAAAATGTTCCTGTCTCTTCTTGGTCTAAGAACTTTGATTTTTCTGTAAGTACTTGAACATAATTTTATTTTTCTCACTCTTTATTCCAGATACTAAATGTTTAGGCATATTCTGAAAGGCCTTATTTTCCTTCCAGAGGATAGTTAAGGTTCTACCCAGAAAGTAAAGCACAAATGTTCATGTTTTGCCTGCTGAATGGATGCTTCCACTGGGGTGTTGTGTAAGAGTTTAGCCAGACATAGTGTGAGTGCAGAGCCTTGCCCTCCTATTTGACTTGTGCCCTGATGTCAGTCTTGGCCATAGCCATTTATAGTAGAGCATGTGGGGATAATCGTATGATTTCCTCAGCTCTTTAATAATTGTCTTTTAAAATACACAGAGGGCTGGTGAGGGGGCCCTGCAGCTTAGAGGTACTTGCTAGCAAGCCCGGTGAGCTGAGTTCAGTCCCCAAGACCCACATGGTAAAAAGAGAATATCAGCCCCCACAGTGTACTGCATGGACTACCCACACTGTCTCACACAGATCCTGTAAGCTTAGTGTTCAAAAGCAAAATATTCATAGAATGACCAAGTATTTATGTCATCCTAGAAACAAAGTAGGATTCTGGTTTCAGGAGGGCTCTTTCCCATTATTAATAAAGGGGTTTTTTTTTTTTTTGGTTTGGTTTCTAGGGTTTGTGCAAGTGGATGATGGCAGAAAAATTGTGTTCGTGCCTGGGTGTTCTGTACCGTTAACAATAGTGAAGTCAGATGGGGGCTATACCTATGACACATCCGACCTGGCTGCCATCAGACAGAGACTATTTGAAGAAAAAGCAAATAAGATTATTTATGTGGTGGACAATGGACAAGTAAGTTTGTAGATTTGTCTAGAGCCCAATTGCAAGTATTGACAGATACGTAGAAACTGTACCTTATGGAAGTACAAAAGCCATGTGACTTTTGTTGTGAGATAAGGTGTCATGTAGCCCATTTGACCTCAAACTTGAAACCCCACCTTTCTAGATGAAAAGACTAAGATTTAATAGAATTATCTGCCCTTAGTCATTTTTGTTTATTTTTTGCTCTGATGAGCATCATGTGGTAGGCAAGTGCTGGCACTGAGGTATCCTCAAGTGCCTCCACTTCTTGTTAAAACTGAGACATGGTCTCATATAGACATAAACATAGGCTGCCTTAGCACTGGCTGCATAGCTGAATGTGACCTACCATTCCTAATTCTGAGGCCCCGAGATCACAAGCATGTATCAGTGTGCCTGGCCTTTTAAGACCTGAGTGTAGAAACTGTTGTATTCTTGCTTTTTGGTGGTCACATCTGGGGAATAGAACTTTTATAATAACGCTTGCCTCACAGGGTTGTCATGTGGTCACTGAGCGCAGAAGCTCGAGATCTTTTTTTTTTTTAACTAGTAACCTATCGTTCTGTTTCTACTCTTCGTAGGCAATGCACTTCCAGGCAGTATTTGCTGCTGCTCAAATGATTGGTTGGTATGACCCTAAAGTAACTCAAGTGGCCCACGTTGGATTTGGTGTGGTCCTAGGAGAAGACAAGTAAGTGGCCATGTTTAGTGTTCCTGCAGTAGAACTGGGATATCTCTACCATGCTGTCATTAAGTCAGCTAATCCACTTTCCTGTGGTTTAGCTCTCCCTTAAGGACAGTGTACAGTGACAGCAGTTAGATTACAGAGGGATTAGTCCAGGTTATGCTCAGGTCTCACCCAGGATGCTTTGGCAGTGTAGGCAAAGTGTGAGTCATTGAGATCCCAGTTGAATTTAACATTCACTGCTTTCATTTTTGTTTCAAAATATTATAAAGGGTTTATCAAGCCTACAGTTAATGATGTCTGCATTGTTGCTTTCTGTTTTTTCAGTTATTTCTCTCCGTTTTTGAAATACGAAGGTAAATATAGTAAGATGTTTATATTCAGAATTCATCAACACTCAAGGCACAAAATGTTTCTTTTTAATATGGCTAGCTTTCTTTCTGCCAGGCAGTATTTAATTATATTAGTCCAATAAAGAACCTGCTGACCTAGCCAGGCAGTGGTGGCGTACACCTTTAATCCCAGCACTTGGGAGGCAGAGGCAGGCGGATTTCTGAGTTCGAGGCCAGCCTGGTCTACAGAGTGAGTTCCAGGACAGCCAGGGCTACACAGAGATACCCTGTCTTGGAAAAAAAAAAAAAAAAACAACTGCTGACCTGCCAAACATAGAAGCAAGTGTGGTGGGTTTGTTGTTTTAGTAACTTTTCTAAAAGGGCAAAAATTTAAACAGCATCTTGTATTCAGGAAAGTGAGCTACTTAGATTTTTAAGTGTCTGTGCAGTACCTATGAACTTTCCCCAGTCGGGTGTCAGGCAGTTGTGAGCTGCCACACACAAGTGCTGGGAACTGAATGCAGGTGTTCTTTAAATGCTGAGCCATCTTTCCAACCCTGTAGATGCATTTAAAAAAAATTTCACCACTAAAGTATAGTTAGGAATGGAGGTCAGAATGCTTTGAGTTGAGGGACATCGGAAAGCAGTTTCCTGGTGGCAAATTTGATTGTGACCCCATTGCCAAGATAACTCCAGGCAGCTTTCTGTAGATCTCTCACACCCTCGTTTTCAAGGATTTTTTAAATTGAAAAGTCTAATTTTTTATAAATCTTTAAACTTATTTTAGGAAGAAATTTAAAACACGTTCAGGTGAAACTGTGCGCCTGATCGACCTGCTGGAAGAAGGGCTGAGACGGTCCATGGACAAGCTGAAGGAGAAAGAGAGAGACAAGGTAGGACCCGGCTGTCGGCACATAGATTGGGCCACTTTGATTAGCTGTATTCCTGGATATTACAAAGCGCCTTGTTTTCCCTTTGTTAATGTGGCTTTGTGGTTCTGCTTCTATTTAACATATGAACACATAGAAATTGTACTTTGTGGGAGGACAAAAGCTGTCTGACTTTTGTTGTGAGGTAGACATCAAACACAGCCCAAGAAGGTTTCCCTTCAACTCCTGATGTTCCTGCCCCTACCTCCCAAATGCTGGGATTATGGTTTGTACCATCATGCCTAGCTCCTACATGGTGTTTTTATGCCATGTATAAATTGTTTAAGTTAAACATCTTACACTCTTGTTAGTTTATGGTGAGAACATTCAAGAGCCCGTCTTCTCAGAACTTTTCACTAAAATAGTGTCCAGCACTCAGTCTTCTCTCCGACCCCCTCTTCTCACAGATTGTTGGGTTTTTTTTTTTTATTTGGTTTTTGGAAACAGGGTTTCTCTGTGTAGACCAGGCTGGTCTTGAACTCAGAAATCCGCCTGCCTCCCAAGTGCTGGGATTAAAGGTGTATATTCAATGTTCCACCACTCCCAGTTTATACAGGATGAAACCCAGGGCCTGTGCATGCTAGGCAAGCATTCTACCCACTGAACTGCATTCCCATAGGTTTCTAACTTGAGGAGGACATATCTAGTTGCTAGTAACTATAGTGAGTTTAAAGAAGCTACAAGGTCTGCAAATTTACTTCCGTTGGTTGAAATTATCAGAAACATACCTTTAAGACAAATTTTGGTGAGAGTTCAACAGTGAATGAGGAAATTCAGTTCCTTTTCTTGTATCTTAAGATCAGATTTAAAAGACACAAAGTTACATACATAAAGACTATGGAGTGCAAGACTCTAGCCAAGCTAAGCCTCACCCCAGCATTTGAGGGCAGGGACAGTTGGATCTCGGTTCCAGGCCATCCTGTCCCAAGCAAAGTTTTGCCCTTATATTGTCAGTGCTTCTCATACATAGTCAAAGAGCCACCTTCCAGAAGCTCCAGGAACCCAACTGGAAAATGTGAAAGTCCAAAGAAGCTTGCCATAAAATACTTGATCAAAATCTGACCATTGAGAATATTCATCTACTAGGTAGAGTTAGAAGTAAGATTTTTAGTTTGCTTTCTAAACCTTTCAAAACAGTGGAGGTCTGTGTCAGTAGGCACTAGGCCCAAGGTAAAGAGGCATGACTCCTTTTCCCTATGAAAAGAAAGCCCATTTGGAGAACCCAAACTTCAGCTTGGGATTATACAGCAGAGGAATACGTGCTGAAGATTCTGAGTGAATACTGCATTACAGAGGAAGGTAAACAGCTGGAGCTCAAACAGGGAATGGGTGAAAAGCTTAGCAATTGAGTGAACAGGAAAACCTCTCCTCAGGCTGCACGTGGCAGCCTACACCTGTAATTCTAACAGTAAGGAGTCTGAGGTGGGAGAACATTGGCTTTAAGGCCAGCCTGAGCTACATAGGATGACCCTTTCTCAAAAAACAAAAAACAGAAAACATTTTTAGAGTTGAAAAGGTCATTTGCTTTAAGCAGAATTAGATTCAGATTCAATGTATTAATGGTTTGAGTTTTACCAGCATTTCAACTATTGCTTTCCTGATCATAGATTTTCATAAGATCAGTCACAGTGGCACATTGCCTGTAATTGTGGAAGGTAGAAGCAAGAGGATTGCAGAAATTCAAGACCAGCCTGGTTCTGAGGTCCAGCCAACCAGGCTACAGAGCAAGATTAGATGTCAAAAACTGGGGGTGGGTGGTACATCCTTTCCATGCCTGCTTGTTGCCTTATAGCTTGGCTCGGGCTTTTATTTTAGTTCACCGTTTCTTTCGTCACATTGTCTACCTAAGGATAATTTCTTTTTACTGCATGAGATCCTTTCTCACACCAGCCCCTCCCCACCTGGTTTTTATTCCTTCCTTAGAAACACTATTAAAGAATACTCTTGGGATATGGCTCTGTCAATAGATTGCTTGTCTAGCATGAGTGAAGTCCTGGCTGAGTGTGATCCCCAATACTACAAGGCACATACCTGCAGTCCCAGCATTTAGCCGCTGGAGGCAGGAGGATCAGGAGTTCCAGGTCACATGACTCTTTGAGGTGAGCCTGAGTTACCCGAGCCCCTGTCTGATAAGCAATCTGCATTGTACAGATTTGTTTCTGTTAAAGAGTGTGTGTTACATTCTGTATGCTGCCTTGGTTTGTAATGGGTATTAGTTTTCAGTGGTGTTTTTTACCTTGCTATGCCAGCCAAGCTGGTCTTACATTTGTGAAGCTTCCTTAGCCTTTAAATTGATTCAAATTTGCATATCACCTCATTTGTTTTGGTTATGAATAGATGTCATTTAACGATCTTAAATATCTAACAGAGATAAATGTAAACCTGCCTGGCCAGGGACCCCAGGTAACCTGTTATTTCATCAATTATCTTAAAAACCAACATATTATCTACTAAATCCATGAACTACAAAAACATTTGCACCAATTACTGTCATACTTTCAGAGGGTGTGCATGCTTGTTTATCGGCAAGCCAGTTTGAATAGAGTTCCTTGGAGGATCTTAACCATGGACCCAACATGTAGCTTGTATCATATGTTGAGAGGGCTACAGCTTTAAAATCTAAATCATTGGGTATGGCAGCCCCTGACTAGCCAGGTTGGACCCCAGCCCCCACCCCTGATAACAGAACTCCAAGCCACTAAATTTGTAACAAAATTGTTTGCTACTTTGGCTTGACTAATTGATAGGAAACATTTTAATTCTAAAATTATATATCTGTTGAGCAAGCTCAGAAACGTGTAGATGGAGTTTTATGAATTATCTGGAATCAGATAATTGTGGGGGGTTGAACCAGTGAATTAGCACTTACTAGCAGTGACTGCACCACTGAGGAAGGTGCCCAATCCCCTGGCCCCAGCAACTGTTAATTGCCTTATAGCTTCTGGGACTGAAGGGGCCTTGTAAGCCTTTCCACCACTTCCTGGGCCTCATAAGGAGTGGTATGTGCATCCCGAGCATTAGTCAGTCTCTGCTGTAAGCCAGACTTTGAAAAGAAGCTTTTCTAACCAAAGCCAGCAACACTAATGTATGGGCATAAACCAGTATTTAGAAGGTAACGTGGTGGGCACAGCGTGTCCATTTAGCAAAACAGTGGCCAACAGCTGCTGCTTTTAAGACCTGTGGCATCAAACAAATTCCCTCTTGTGGAGGGAGCCTCCTCAAGTCCAGTCATGCTGCTGCTGCACCAGTAAGCACCTCTTACCCGGCAAGGTCAGTAGTGAGCTTGCAGATGACAGGTGAGGAAGACTTGAGGACAGCCCAACATGTCCGGCTACCTCAATCTGCAAAGGAAGTTTGTCAATTCTAGCTTGATTTCTGTAGACTCACTCCATTTTTATTCTCTCAACTTTGATGACCTGATTATCCCATGTTTAAGTTTCTCAGTGGAAGAGTAAATCTGCTACAGGCAAGGGTGTGATAGTCAGAAATACTTTGGGGTGTTCATACTTTCAGATAGTGCCGCAGCAGTCCCCTACCTCGGCCTCCCATGTGTTAATAAAAAATGGACAGTTCCAGAAATGGCATGAAGTAGATATATAAATCCGTGTCATGCTTCATAGTTCCTAGATCTGAGTTGGAAAGTAAGCTGACACTATATAAATTGTACTTAACATGCAGAACTAATGAGTTCACTTCCACAATCTTCTTCGCACAGTGGCCCTGTCACTCCCTCACTCTCAGTACTCACTGATAGTAACTCCTTAATTGCTGTGAACTCAGTCTCCTACTTGTGAGACCCCCGGGACAAGCTAAGTGTTTGTTTTCCCAAAGGTCTTAACTGAAGAGGAGTTGAAAGCAGCTCAGACATCCGTCGCATATGGCTGCATCAAATACGCCGACCTTTCTCATAATCGTCTCAATGACTACATCTTCTCCTTTGACAAGATGTTGGATGACAGAGGGAACACAGCTGCTTACCTACTATATGCCTTCACCAGAATCAGGTGACCGTTCAGACACGAACATGTAGAATCAAGGGATGATTGTTCCAAATGGTGTTTGTTTTGGTTTTTGAGCCAGGGTCTTGATAACGTATATGTGCATGTATGTGTGTGTCCCGGGCTAGCTTCTGACTGGTGATCCACTGCCTCCCAAGTGCTGGGGTTACAGGTGGGCTCTATCACACTGGGCTGAGAATCGGTTTTAACTGCTGGTATTTTTCTGATCAGTCATGCTAGATGTGTGCTTTTGTGTGGAAAGAGCGTGTGCCTGACCGGAGGGTACTTACCTGGTATTTCAGGTCTATTGCTCGCCTGGCCAACATTGATGAGGAGATGCTGCAGAGAGCCGCTCGGGAAACCAAGATCATTTTGGACCATGAGAAGGAGTGGAAACTGGGACGGTGCATTTTACGGTTCCCGGAGATCTTACAGAAGATCTTAGACGACCTGTTTCTCCACACACTCTGTGATTACATTTATGAGCTGGCAACCACTTTCACGGAGTTCTATGATAGCTGCTACTGTGTGGAGAAAGACCGACAGACTGGTGGGTGTCTCGTCCACTGTCTGTCCTGGGGAGGGGTGCCACCAAGACGTTGGTGCAGAAACTAAGGAGTTTCATAGCTAGCTGGAGCAGATGTCACAGTCAGTTTGAAATTGTGCCCATTCCTATTATTGATGTCTTTGTTAACAAGGCAAGCCTGAGAACAGAAATGGTCCATGGGGTTGGATGTCCATCACCAGTGTGATATATAGTCTCTTCACGTGTGGTCTTAGGAAAATACTGCAAATTTCACGGAGAAATTTAGACATAAAATGCCTATAGGTTGCTTTCTTTTCAGTTATAAACTGAGAAATGAGCTAATGTCTTTTTTTTCTTCCCAGGGAAAGTGTTGAAAGTGAACATGTGGCGAATGCTCTTGTGTGAAGCGGCAGCTGCTGTCATGGCCAAGGGGTTTGATATACTGGGAATAAAGCCCGTCCAAAGGATGTGACCTTAGACTGGGGACTGTTTTTACCAAAGTAGCCACTAGTACTATTTGCTTTTTAAACAATCATGTGGACACAAAAGTAGTAAAAGAATTTTCACAACTATGCCAAATGTAGTTTTGTTTTGTTTTTGTTTTTTTGTCTCTAACAGAATAGATTCTAAAAAGAAAATTACTTTCATAAAGATGCAGGTATCAGAGTTGGAGAGAGCATGGTTTGGCAGGGATTCCAGCTTACTGAGATCTAAGAAGGTCATGGTCCTCTCCACTCCCACTGTTTGATTGGAATTTACCCAGTCTTACAGGTTACAGAGCTCAGTACATTGTTCCAGATTGTTCTGAACCCAACACTGACAACTATGCGTGGCTCACTCTCAAATTCCATTTTAGTAAAAGGCAGACATGGGCAGCACAGCCAAGGTTATGGGGACAAGAAAATAGTCACCCAGGTTCTAGTCCAAGAAAGAAGCCATTCCTGGGTTTGGCATATCTGCATAATAGCTGGAGTTCTCTTAGCAAAGTGAGCAGAGATGCTAGTGGCAGTAAGGGGGACAGTTCAAAGCTGTCATAGCCATGGACAGTATTGGTAGCAAGCAATCAACAGACTTACCCTGTTCCGTCCATAATCGCTACTTCAACAACCGTGGGGCAGCCAAGCAATTTCCTTAGTGCACAGACACTGTCCCTCAAGAGCAGATCTCAGCTCTACATTCGGTGGCCTGTAGAGGAAACTGAAAGAGTGCAGGAGTGTGAACCTAGCCAGGATAGTCAGTTGCTGTAATGCAGTCTAGTCTCTCCATTTCACAACCATAACTATGTTCAGCTCTGCTAAATAATGCTCTAGCACAGGTTTTGGGTTTGTTTACCTTGTGTTTACTTAACTATTAAGAGGTCAAGGAATTTTCTGAATAATAGAAAAAGAAGTCTTTGAAATAGCCTATACAAGTATCATGAATCCTAATGAAATTATCTTTAGATGCAAAGCTTTATCAGTTATCGTATTAATTACAGGCACTGGATACTTCGGGGTACTTCACACAGACAGGACTCACTTCCACTCCACCCCTTTTTGCAACCTTTTATCATGACTAACATCATGCTGTTTTTCCAACCACATATGCGCCTGCCTGTCCTTTGGTGATTCTCATAATAAATACTTCTTTAGTAGTTTCTGTTAGTGATAAGACACCATGATCAAGGCAACTTGTCAAAGAATGAATTTAGTTGAGCTTATGGTTCCAGAGGGTTAGCATTTAGGATGGCAGAGCTGTGTCTTTACAGCTCACATCTCTTCTTTTGGGTTTTTTGAGACAGTTTCTCTGTATAGCCTCAGCAGTCCTGGAACTCAGTCTGTAGACCATACTGGCTTTGAATTCATAGATCCTCTAGCCTCTGCCTCCTATGTGCTGGGATTAAAGGCGTGTACCACTACCCAGCAAGCACTCATACCTTGATCCATAAATAGGCAGATAGGAAGTGGGTGGTAAGAATGAGAATTCTGGCAAGGACACAAGTCTTTTGAGGCCTCAAAGCCCACCCGCCTATAGTGACATGCCTCCTAATCCTTCCCCAGCAGTTCTGCCAACTGGGAATCAAGTATTCTGATATGAGCCTATCCCATTTCATATCATAAGTCTCATTTAAACCACAATTTCAGACTTTTTTTCTGTGATGGTATCTGTCTTCATTAGTATTGATATTGCAGTGGTTTTAGGGTGCCACAAACCATGTTCATGTAAGATAACACTTAGGTCATCAGCCTGTTCTGGTGGCCCCACCAACAGATTGGCTTGTTGCAGGATATTTGATCACGCTCTGAACACCGAGATTGTGTTACTAGAAAAACCTGTGTTTAGTTGTGTAGCTCAGCCCTAGCACAGACTGTTAATCCAATAGCTTTCTGCTTGAATATTGCAAATATTAAGACCATAAAGTCAACCATAGGTCATGAGGTGGAACAAGCAACCAGTTGACAGGAAGTGAATATGAGATTATTAAGAAAAGACCATAGAGAGTAGTAAGAGGGAGTCAGGACAGAGAAACAGGAAGTAGAAGGGAGAGATATTCATTTTGAGAGAGGCATTACTTCTGGGATGCCAGCTGAGGAGGAAGGTCAGCTGGGTGCTTTCTCTGCTTCTGTGAGCTAGCAGGCTTTCACCCTAGCATCTGTGAGAGCTCTCCCAGGCCTCACTATTCCTAAAAACAGTATTGACATTAGGACAGTTAACAGTCCATAGTGGCCTTTACTTACTCAAGTGAAAGGAAGAATTGCATGTCTCACACTTGAAACCATCAGTGTTTACACTTGGTGAGAAGGTTCATTCCAAGTAGCCATGCTTTACATGAACAGAAGTTCTTGGAAATGAAAAGTGCTAATTCCATCGAACACAGGAACAGAAAGGAAGCACAGGAGCCTGAGACCAACCTTACCAAGCTCAATACAAACTAGGCCCTAACTCCCTGAGAAGGCTAGGCTGATTCCACTCAGGCTTCCATTGGCAATTGAGGAGACTAGGCCTAAATCTGTTTACAAGAACTGGGCAAATGGGAGAAAGCTAGCCGCCCATGAGTGCGGAAGAGCCAGCAAGAGGTGGGCTCCAGACACAGGGACTGAGGAACAGCCAGGAGGTAAGAGCCTTCTGGTTTCCATCAGTGGCAGGAGTCCTCTACCTGGATCACCAGGACTCCATAGCCTGGGAGAAAGCTACCCTCCCAGGAGTAGGGACAAGACTGCTGAGAGGGACCCACCTGGAAAATCTAGGTCACAGGGACTGAAGAATGGGGATCTGGTTTCTTTCAGTGGATGGAGAGCAGATCCTGTGACACAGGGCTCCATACTCAAATAGTGCCAGGAGAGAGCTGGTATACCAGGAGTGCCCACACACCTTTAAGCACAGGCAAGACCACCACTTCTTTTCAAATTCACTGGACCAAGAGGGACCCTAGCAGAGCCATCAGGACACAGGAAACAAGGGTCAGCTGGGGATTAGATCCTTCTTGTTTCTGTCTGCATCCCAGAGCTGACCCTGCACCACAACTCTCCAAACAAAATTCCTCTCAGAGAGAACTGGTCTCCAAGGAGTATTGACACCTAGGCTTGCAGGAAAGACAAGCCACAGTCAGAGAGAGAAAGACCAGCTAACACCAGAAATAACCAGATGGCGAAAGGCAAGGGCAAGAACACAAGGAACAGAAACCAAGACTACTTGGCATCATCAGAATCCAGCTCTCCCACCACAGCAAGCCCTGGATACCTAAACACATCAGAAAAGGAAGACTCAGACTTAAAATCACATCTCAAGAGGATGATAGAAGACTTTAAGAAGGAAATAAATAACTCCCTTAAAGAAATACAAGCGAACACAGGTAAACCCTTAAAGAGGACACGTAAAAATCCCTTAAAGAATTACAGGAAAACACAATCAAATGGGCAGAATTACAGGAAAACACAAACAAATGAACAAAACCATTCAGGATTTAAAAACAGAAATAGAAACAATAAAGAAATCACAAAGGGAAACAACCCTGGGGTTAGAGAACCAAGGAAAGAAACCAGGAGTCATAGATGCAAGCATCACCAACAGAATACAAGAGATGGAAGAGAGAATCTCAGGTGCAGAAGATATCATAGAAAACGTGGACACAACAGTCAAAGAAAACAGAAAATGCAAAAGGCTCCTAACATCCAGGATATCCAGGATACAATGAGAAGACAGAACCTGAGGATAATAGGTATAGAAGAGAGTGAAGATTCCCAACTTAACGGACCAGTAAATATCTTCAACAAAATTGTAGAAGAAAACTTCCCTAACCTAAAGAAAGGGATGAACATAAATATACAAGAAGCCTACAGAATGCCAAATAGACTGGACTAGAAGAGAAATTCCTCCTGTCACATTATAGTGAAAACACCAAATACACAAAATAAGGAAAGAATATTAAAAGCAGTAAGGGAAAAAGGGCAAGTAACATATAAAGGCAGACCTATCAGAATTACACCAGACTTCTCACCAGAGACTATGAAAGCTAGAAGATCCTAGGCAGATCTCATACAGACTAAGAGAACACAAATGCCAGTCCAGGCTGCTATACCCAGCAAAACTCTCAATTATCATAGATGGTGAAACCAAAATATTCTTTGACAAATTCAAATTTGTACAGTATGTTTCCACAAACCCAGCCCTACAAAGAATAATAGGTGGAAAATGCCAACTCAAGGAAGGAAACTACACCCAAGACAAAGCAAGAAAGTAATCTTTTAACAAACTCAAAAGAAGATAGCCACACAAACATATAAACAACATCGAAAATAACAGGGAGCAACAATCACTATTCTTTAATATCTCTTAACATCAATGGTCTCAATTCCCCAATAAAAAGACATAGAGTGACAGACTGGATCCATAAACAGGACCCAGCATTTTGCTGCATTCAGGAAACGCACCTCTGTGTTAAAGACAAACACTACCTCAGAGTAAAGGGCTGAAAAACAATCTTCCAGGCAAATGGCCCCAAGAAACAGGCTGGGTTATCCATTCTAATATCAGATAAAATCGACTTTCAATGAAAAGTCATCAAAAAAGGTAAGGAAGGACACTTCATACTCATCAAAGGAAAAATCTACCAAGAAGAGCTCTCAATTCTGAACATTTATGCCCTGAATGCAAGGACTCCAACATTCATAAAAGAAACTATTAAAGCTCAAAGCACACATTGCACCTCACACAATAATAGTGGGAGACTGCAACACCCCACTATCAACAATGGACAGATCTTGGAAATATAATCTAAACAGAGACACAGTGAAACTAACAGATGTTATGAACCAAATGGATTTAACATATCTACAGAACATTTCATCCTACATCAAAAGAATATACCTTCTCAGCACTTCATGGTACCTTCTCCAAAACTGATCATATAGTTGGTCACAAAACAAACTTCAACAGATATAAGAAGATTGAAATAATCCCATGCCCCCTATCAGATCACTACGGAATAAGGCTGGTCTTCAATGGCAACAACAACAGAAAGCCCACATACACATGGAAGCTGAACAATGTTCTACTCAATGATAACTTGGTCAAGATAGAAATAAAGAAAGAAATTAAAGACTTCCTAGAATTTAATGAAAATGAAAGTACAACATACCCAAACCTATGTTTGCATGAAAGCAGTATTAAGAGGAAAACTCATAGCTCCAAAAACAAACTAGAGAGAGCATATACTAACAGCTTAAAGCACACCTGAAAGTTCTAGAACAAAAAGAAGCTAATACACCCAAGAGGAGTAGAAGGCAGGAAATAATCAAATTAAGGGCTGAATCAACCAAGTAGAAACTAAAATAACTATACAAAGAATCAACAAAACCAGGAGCTGGTTCTTTGAGAACATCAACAAGATAGATAAACCCTTAGCCAGACTAACCAGAGGGCACTGAGACAGTATGCAAATTAACAAAATTAGAAATGAAGAGGGAGATATAACAACAGATTCTGAGGAAATTTTAAAAAATCATCAGATCCTACTACAAAAGCCTATACGCAACAAAATTGGAAAATCTGGAGGAAATGGACAAGTTTCTAGACAGATACCAATTACCAAAGTTAAATCAGGATCAGATAAACCATCTAAACAGTCCCATAACCCCTAAAGAAATAGAAGCAGTCATTAAAAGTCTCCCAACCAAAAAAAGCCCAGGACCAGATGGGTTCAGTGCAGAATTCTATCAGTCCTTCAAAGAAGACCTAATACCAATACTCTTCGATCTATTCCACAAAATAGAAACGGAAGGAACACTACCCAGTTCATTCTATGAGGCCACAGTTACACTGATACCAAAACCCCACAAAGACCCAACAATAAAAGAAAACTTCAGGCCAATTTCCTTTATGAATATCAATGCAAAAATACTCAAGAAAATTCTTGCAAACTGAATCCAAGAACACATCAAAACGATCATTCACCATGATCAAGTAGGCTTCATCCCAGGGATGCAGGGATGGTTCAATACCCAGAAATCCATCAATGTAATCCATTACATAAACAAACTCAAAGAAAAAAACCACGTGGTCATTTTGTTAGATGCTGAAAAAGCATTTGACAAAGTTCAACATCCCTTCATGATAAAAGTCTTGGAAAGATCAGGAATTCAAGGAGCATACCTAAGCATAGTAAAAGCGATATACAGCAAACCAGTGGCCAACATCAAACTAAACGGAGAGAAACTCGAAGCAACCCCACTAAAATCAGGGACTAGGCAAGGCTGCCCTCTCTCTCCCTATTTATTTATTCACTATAGTACTTGAAGTTCTAGCTAGAGCAACCAGGCAACAAAAGAAGGTCAAAGGGATACAAATTGGAAAGGAAGAAATCAAAATATCACTATTTGCGGATGATATGATGGTATACTTAAGTGACCTGAAACACTCCACCAGAGATCTGCTACAGCTGATAAACACTTCCAGCAAAGTGGCCAGATACCAAATCAGTAGCCTTCCTATACTCGAAGGATAGACAGGCTGAGAAAATTAGGGAAATGACACCCTTCACAATTGTCACAAACAATATAAAATATCTTGATGTGACTCTAACCAAACAAGTGAAAGATCTGTATGACAAGAACTTCAAGTCTCTGAAGAAAGAAATCGAAGAAGACCTCAGAAGATGAAAAGATCTCCCATGCTCATGGATTGGCAGGATTAATATAGTTCAAATGGCCATCCTGCCGAAAGCAAGCTACAGATTCAACGCAATCCCCATCAAAATCCCAACTCAATTCTTCAAAGACTTAGAAAGAGCAATTCTCAAATTTATATGGAATAACAAAAAAACCCAGGATAGCAAAAACTATTTTCAACAATTGAAAGAAATTCTTTTCCTCCCCTCCTCGCCTCTCCAGAGATAAGGCCACCTTAGCTAGCAGATATTCCCTGTGGGATGGGCATTCCCCCCTCCAAGCACATGGAAGAAACTGGTTAGAAAGCATGTAGACTGGAAGGGAGGAGCTGATTAAGCCCTTGCTACCTCATTCCCTAAAGACGAATCAGTTTAAAAGTCACACTGTTCTGCCAATCACATTGTACCTAATGGCAGCTGCTCTAAAATCCTATATAAGGTCCCTGACCGGGCTCCATGGGGTTGACTTTGCCTCATGTGCAGGAGGACCGAAATGCATTGGAAATAATAAACCTCTTGCTGATTGCATCGCTCTCAATCTCCGTGTCTTTTCGAGGGGGAACTATCAGTAGTTGTAACCTTCAGGTCCAACATTTTGGTCATTGGCTGGGAAACTCCTCCTCGCTGGACCAGCGACTTGAGACCAGAGGACAAGCAGGTACCACAGTTTTGTTTGTCTGTGTCTATGAGTCTGCATCTATCGTGCTTGTGTTTTCCTGCTTTTCCTGTCTTTCTTTTTCTGGGTGGTCGCCACTAATCAGTTTGGTTTTGCAACTCACTGGGGAGTTGTGGTGTCTGTAGTTGCTAAAGGCGGTAGGTAGACGTGCCGGGAACACCGCAGCAATGAGGGTCTCGGTGAACGCTCTGGACCCCATAGGGGGATCAGGTCCGAGAGGGTCCGACCCCATCTGGGGGTTTGGGTCGAGAGGATCTGACCCCATCTGGGTACGGTGGCAAGGAGGCCACTGCTGAGTTCCTGTTTTTCTGCTGAGGTGTCTGTGGCAGGGACACATTGACATCTTTCTTTTTGTGTTTGTGCTTGGACTGAGGACAGTTTTGGACAAAATGGGACAGACTGTGAAGACCCTGCTAGGTTTGACTCTTAAATATTGGACAGATGTTAGAGCTAGGGCTCATAATCTTTCACTAGAAGTTAAGAAACATAAGTGGGAAACTCTGTGTTTCTCAGAATGGCCAACTTTCCAGACTGGATGGCCTGTGGAGGGCTCCTTCTCTCTGCCTCCTATAGTGGCTGTCAAAAGGCGTGTCTTTGGGATGGGCTCCGGAGGCCACCGAGATCAGGTTCCATACATTACTGTCTGGGAAAGCCTAGCTACTGACCCCCATTGTGGGTGTGGCCTTTTGTCCCTCTTCCAGGACCTACAGAAACGCCTATCATGGCTCTTCGAGAGGGACCCAAGAAGGATGTCCTCCCCACCTCAGATACTGACCTACTCCTTTGTGAACCTCCTCCTCCATACCCCCCTGCTGTCCGGTCTCAGGCAACATCAGAGGCCGGGCCATGGGCAATTCCAGCTGCCAAGCCTCCTGGGATGGATCCCCTCGGCTCCGCCTGCCTCCTCTGTTCTCCCTGACCCCGACTAGGTGGGACCCGCCCAGGGGACCCACAGCCGGCTCAGGACTACCCCCAAACAGTCTCATATTCTCCCTTTTAGAGCTTATGGTCCCCCCCTGATGACCAGGGTCATCAGTCTTTGCAATATTGGCCATTCTCAGCTGATTTGTATAACTGGAAAACTCATAATCTCTCTTTCTCTGAGAATCCACAGGGCCTGACTAACCTGGTTGATTCCCTTCTTTCCTCCCACCAACCCACTTGGGATGACTTCCAGCAGTTGCTTCAGGTTCTTTTTACCACGGACGAGAGACAGTGCATTCACCTTGAAGCTCGAAAAAACATCTCTGGGGCGGATGGGCGCCCTTCCCTCTTACCAGCAGATGTAGATGCAGGGTTCCCGATAACCAGGCCAGACTGGGATTTCAACACACCTGAAGGTAGGGAGCACCTAGAAGGTATATCGCCAGACTCCGATGGCGGGTCTCAGGGGCAACCAAGCGCCCCACAAATTTGACCAAGGTGAGAGAAGTGATGCAGGGGCCAAATGAGTCACCCTCTGCTTTCCTAGAACGACTCATGGAGGCTTTCTGCCAATTCACTCCTTATGATCCTAGTAGTGAAGAGCACAAGGCTATGGTTACTGTCGCTTTTGTGGACCAGCCTAGCAGAGATATTAGGAAGAAGTTGCAGAAACTTGAAGGATTACAGGATAAGTCGTTAAGGGAACTAGTGCAAGTAGCTGAAAAGGTGTATCATAATCGAGAGACAGAGGAAGAGACAGAAGAAAGGAAACAGAAGGAACAAGAAGATAGGGAGCTCAGAAG
This sequence comes from Rhynchomys soricoides, assembly GCA_019843965.1. Classification (NCBI taxonomy): domain Eukaryota; kingdom Metazoa; phylum Chordata; class Mammalia; order Rodentia; family Muridae; genus Rhynchomys; species Rhynchomys soricoides. The sequence goes on from JADRCH010000008.1 coordinate 9,769,583, forward strand.
AGATAAGAGACAGGAAAGGAATTTACACAGGATACTGGCCACTGTAGTTAGGGAGACCAGGGAGCCTAGTAAGGGAATACCTGGCAACAGAAGAGAACCTTTGGCTAAGGACCAATGCGCTTACTGCAAAGAAAAAGGCCATTGGGCAAGGGACTGTCCCGTAAAGAAGAAAAAGGGGCCCTAGAATACTGGCTATGCAGGAGGATAGCAGTTAGGGGAGAGGGGGTTCGGACCCCCTCCCCGAACACAGGGTAACCCTTAGAGTGGTGGGGAAGCCCACTCAGTTTCTTGTGGACACTGGTGCTCAACATTCAGTCTTCTTGCAATCTGATGGACCCATTTCAAGTAAAAAGTCCTGGGTTCAAGGAGCTACAGGCAATAAGCAATATTCATGGACTACCCGAAGAAGGGTGGACCTCAGTGTGGGCCAGGTATCCCACTCGTTCATTGACATCCCCAAATGTCCATACCCTGTTTGGGAGAGACCTCCTCACCAAGATGGGGGCACAGATCCATTTCCTCCCAGAGGGGCCACAGATTAAAGACCAGCAAGGAGAGCCCATCCAGGTTTTGACTCTCAGATTAGAGGATGAGTATACACTTTTTGAAAATAGAGAGCAAAAGACTCAGAACATGGACTGGTGGTTGCAGAACTGTCCGCAAGCCTGGGCTGAGACGGCAGGGATGGGAAAAGCCAAGCACCAACCCCTGTCTATGTGCAACTAAAAGCCCAGTCCAGTCCAATAAATGTCCGCCAGTATCCCATGTCCAAGGAGGCTCGAGATGGAATCTGACCCCACACCTTACGACTCCTCCAGCTGGGGATCCTGCGAAAGTGCCAATCAGCCTGGAATACCCCGCTCCTTCCCGTGCGGAAGCCTGGGACTAGTGACTACCAACCGGTCCAGGACCTCAGGGAAGTAAACAAGAGGGTAACTGACCTCCACCCAATGGTCCCCAGCCCATATAACCTGTTAAGCTCTCTGCCCCCCTCCAGGACCTGGTACACAGTTCTAGACCTTAAGGATGCCTTCTTTTGCCTGCCCCTGACTCCTAAAAGCCAGGAATACTTTGCCTTAGAATGGAAAGACCCAGAGTCTGGGATGACGGGCCAGCTCACGTGAACTCGCCTTCCACGAGGCTTCAAGAACTCACCCACTATCTTTGACGAGGCTCTGCATGGGGATCTGGCCACATTTCGTACCACCAAACCCCCAGGTAATGCTTTTGCAATTTTCAGGTGACCTCCTCTTGGCAGCCCCCAGCAAGGAACTGTGTCTCGAGGGGACAAGATGCCTTCTCACTGAACTGGGAGAACTGGGTTACCACGTTTCAGCCAAAAAAGCCCAAATCTGCAACCAATAGGTCAGTTACCTGGGGTATTTGTTAAAAGATAGAAAAAGGAGGCTGTCGGAAACCAGAAAAGAAACTGTGTTCCATATCCCGCCACCCACTAATCAAAGGCAAGTTAGAGAATTTCTGGGTATAGCAAGCTTCTGTCGCCTATGGATACTAGGGTTTACCGAGATGGCAGCCCCACTTTACTCACTAAGGACAAACAACCATTTATTTGGGGGAAGAAAGAACAACAGGCATTCAATGACATTAAAGCAGCACTAATGTCAGACCCTGCTCTAGTCCTCCCATATGTGACAAAGCCTTTCCATTTATTTGTGGCGGAAAGCAAAGGCATAGCAAAAGGGGTTCTGACCCAGAAACTGGGGCCATGGAAAAGGCCGGCGGCATATCTATCTAAGAAACTGGACCCTGTGGTGGCAGGGTGGCCCACCTATTTGCGAATTATAGCTGCAGTTGCCATGCTGGTCAAGGACAAGTTGACCTTGGGACAAGACTCAGTAATATCTGCTCCTCATGCACTTAGGACCGTGGTCTGTCAACCCCCTGACCGGTAGCTCACTAATGCCCGCAGGACCCACTATCAGACTTTGCTGCTTAATTCAGACCGAATCATGTTCACTCCCCCAAAGGGTCTGAACCTGGCCACCCTGCTCCCTGACCCTGACCTCGAATCTCCTTATCCATGACTGTCAACAAGTGCTTGTGGAAGCACATGACTGGCGCAAAGACCTGTCCGACCTCCCCCTGGCAGATGCTGAGGCTACGTGGTTCACAGATGGGAGTAGCTTCCTGAAAGAAGGAAGACGAAAAGCAGGTGCAGCTGTAGTAGATGGACAGAGTCGAGTGGGCACAGTCCCTACCAGAAGGAACCTCGGCACAAAAGGCCGAGCTTACTGCTCTCACCAAGGCCCTTGAACTAGGAAGGGACAAAAAAAATAAAAAATAAAAAAAAATAACATCTAGACAGATAGCAAGTACGCCTTTGCCACGGCACACATTCATGGTGCCATCTACCAACAGTGGGGGCTGCTGACTTCAGGAGGGAAGGAGGTCAAACATAAATCTGAGATCCTGGCCTTGCTAAAAGCTCTATATGAGGCAGCAAAAGTAAGCATTGTACATTGCCCAGGTCACCAGAAAGGTAACTCCTTGATAGCCAGAGGGAACAACATGGCTGACCAAGAGGCCCGAAAAATAGCCTCAGAGGCAGTCCCTGTGATGGAGACTCAAGATACTGATCCCCTGGGGACCCAAACTCCAATACTCCAATGGAGACTTGGCAATTATCTTAAGGGACCCTAGCAACCATTTTGACCAAGAAAAAGGACTCTGGTACACATTGGCAGGGAAAAAGATCCTGCCACATGAACAAGCTCAAGCAATGATAAGGCAAATGCAGGCAGACCCAGGGTTCCTCTGCATGCTTCTTCTGCAAGAACTCATAGGACTGTACATGGCACTGGTAAGCCTGCTCTGATCAGTGGACCGATTTGGGGGTAAGCAAATTAATCCAAACTGCCTCGAGATCTAAGTATCATATTCCAGGACTGAAACACCTAGTGGAACAAATAGTCCACAGCTGTGAGCCTTGCCAAAAGGTGGAAAGGTGCCGAAATAGGACTGACCCTGGTAAGAGATACCAAGGGGACAGACCAGTAGTATACTGGGAAGTGGACTTCACTGAGGTAAGGCCCAGCAAGTATGGCTACAAATACCTATTAGTTTTCATAGACACCTTTTCAGGATGGGTAGAAGCTTTTCCTACAAAAAAGAAAACTGCTTCAGTGGTTGTCAAGATGATACTGGAAGAAATCTTTCCCCGATTTGGCGTGCCCAAGGTAATCTGATCTGACAACAGCCCAGCCTTTGTTGCCCAGGTAAGTCAGGAAGCAGCCAGATATCTAGAGGTCGATTGGAAACTTCATTGTGTATACAGACCTCAGAGCTCAGGGCTGGTAGAGAGGGTGAATAGAACTCTAAAAGAGACCTTAACTAAATTGACCATGGAGACTGGTGCTGACTAGGTGGTGCTCCTTCCCCTTGCCCTGTTTAGAGTTAGAAATACCCCATCCCACTTCAGCCTAACCCCCTTCGAAATCCTGTATGGGACTCCAGCACCCCTAACCCTCTTAGGGGACATCATAGAACCCACTTGTCATAGTAATAAAGATCTGTATGCTGGGTTAAAAGGCCTGCAGGTGGAACAACGAGAGGCGTGGACACAGCTGGCAGCTGCCTACAAGCCAGGAACCCCTGAGACGTTCCACCAGTTCCAGGTTGGAGACCCGGTCTATGTGTGGTGACATCGTGCCCAGATGCTCGAACCCCACTGGAAAGGACCCCTAATCATCTTAGTATTACTTTTAACCTTTGGACCTCGCATCCTAAATTGCTTACTGGCTTTTATCAGGGAGCGCATAAGCACGGTGCAGATTATGATGCTACAGCAACTGTACCTAGGGTTAGATCAAAATGAGCTGTAATTTCATGATTGAAATACTACCAAGAAAAAAGGGGGGGGGGAATGAAAAAATGCTTTTCCTCCCCTCCTCCCCTCTCCGGAGAGAAGACCACCTAGCTAGCAGATATTTCCTGTGGGAAGCGCATTCCTCCCCTCCCCTCCTCCCTAGAGATAAGGCCAATTGTCCAACTCAGGCTATGACCAGAATCTGCCTCAAGAATGTATAAAAGGTGTGAGCTTTGAGAATTCGGGGTTGCCTCCGCCTCATGTGCAGCACAAACCAATGCACTGGAAATAATAAACCTCTTGCTGATTGCATCGCTCTCGATCTCCGTGTCTTTTCGAGGGGAAACTACTGATAGTTGTGACCTTTGGGTCCAACCATCCAACCATCCAGTGGAAAAAAGATGGCATCTTCAACAAATAGTGCTGGTTCAACTGGCGGTCTACATGTAGAAGACGGCGAATTGATCCATTCCTATCACCCTGTACAAAGCTCAAGTCCAAGTGGATCAAGGACCTCCACTAAAACCAGATACACTGAATTTAATAGACGAGAAAGTGGGGAAAAGTCTCGAACACATGGACACAGGGGGAAAGTTCCTGAACAGAACACCAATGGCTTGTGCACTAAGATCAAGAATAGACAGATGGGACCTCATAAAATTATAGAGCTTCTGTAAGGCAAAGGACACCGTAAATAGGACAAAACAGCAACCTACAGATTGGGAAAAGATCTTTACCAATCCTACATCTGATAGAGGGCTAATATCCAATATATACGAAGAACTCAAGAAGCTAGACTCCAGAGACCAAATAACCCTATCAAAAAATGGGGAACAGAGCTAAACAGAATTCTCAACTGAGGAAACTCGAATGGCCGAGAAGGACCTAAAGAAATGCTCAACATCCTTAGTCATCAGGGAAATGCAAATCAAAACAACCCTGAGATTCCACCTCATACCAATCAGAATGGCTAAGATCAAAAACTCAGGTGACAGCAGATGTTGGCGAGGATGTGGAGAAAGAGGAACACTCCTCCATTGCTGGTGGGAATGCAAGCTGATACAACCTCTCTGGAAATCAGTTTGGCGGACCCTCAGAAAAATGAACATAGTCCTACCTGAGGACCCAGCTATACCACTCCTGGGCATATACCCAGAAGATGCTCCAATGTGTAATAAAGACACATGTTCCATTATGTTCATAAAGCAGCCATATTTATAATAGCCAGAAACTGGAAACAACCCAGATGTCCCTCAACAGAGGAATGGGTACAGAAAATGTGGTACATTTACACAATGGAATACTACTCAGCTATTAAAAACAATGCCTTCATGAAATTCTCAGGCAAATGGATGGAACTTGAAAATATCCTGAGCGAGGTAACGCAGTCACAAAAGAATGAACATGGTATGTGCTCACTGTTAAGTAGTTATTAGCCCAAAAGTTCGAAATACCCAAGAGTCACTTCACAGCAACCATAGGGCCGAGTGTGAAGTCCCAGATGGAGGAGTTGGAGAAGGGACTGAAGGAGCTGAGGGAGTTTGCAGCCCCAGGGAGGGAGCAACAGTGGCAACTGGCCTGACCCCTCGGTGCTCCCGGAGACTGAATCACCAACCAAAGAATACACATGGAGGGACCCATGGTGCTGGCCACATATGTGGCAGAGGAGGGCCTTGTTAGACATCAGGGGGAGCAGAGGCCCTTGGGCCTGAGGGTGTTAGATCCCCCAGTATAGGAGAATGCCAAGGAGGGAAGATGAGAGTGGGTGGGTGGGTGGGTGGGGGAATACCCCCATAGTGGCAGGGGGAGGAGAGAGGGAATGGGGAGGTTCCAAAGGGGAGATCTGGAAAGGGGGAAACATTAGAAATGTAAATAAAATATGAAAAAAAAAATGAACTGGGCAATTGTAGTCCAAGTCCAGGCCTCAGAAGCTGCCCCACCACCTGGCCTGAAGCAGAGACAATGGGTCAGCAGAAGTTTCCAGACCTTCCAGGCAAGTTTTTAGCCCCCACACTCTGGAATGTCCATAAAGATAGACCCAACAGATTAACATAGAGGTCACCTACCCCGGAATTCCCTAATGTGCTTTAAATCAGGCCTGCAAGCTCCCTTGGTTGTCTCTATTCTGGTAATGGGAGACTCTAGCACGCTGGACTTCTGCCTACTATTTAGGTCTAGGGTATCATTCTTTGGCAAATCATGGACCCTTACATCCCTTAATTCCAAGAAGGAAGCTACAAAAGAAAGGTGTGATGCTAGTACGAAGTTAAAGAAAATCACCAACCCCAGAGTGTGAGATGAGGGCTGTGTGTGCTGCACAGAGAGCTGCTGAGAACAGAATAGCAAAGGGTGGCCCTGAACTGCCAATCTTGCCTCCACCTCTCTATATCTGTGATAAACGTTCACTACCATGCCCAGCCACACTTGCTTTTGATGTACACGGAATAGCCTTATGTGGGGAAACCCTGCTAATTAAGGTCACAGTCTACAATGTCCAGACAGCTCCTCTGAGCTTGGTGCAAAATGGAAGGCTCCCTTACCAGCAGGGCTTCCCCTCCTCTGACTATGTCTGGGGAGCCCAGCCCCCCACCCCCTCTACCTGGGGAAGGTCAAGTAGTCCTTGGCAATTGACCTGCCAGTTCAACTTCCCCTTTCCCAGATAAGAACCTGCCCAGCAAGTACCTGGGCTCCATACAAAAGAGGCAAGAAGCGAGCTTTAAACTGTAGCCAAGGGTTTTCCTATCTTTTCCATTCTCCAAGGTAACCCTCTCCACCCCAGTAAGTGTATGCATGCATACAAGTTCACCCCAAATAAAGGTACTCACACAAGCTAAGATCATCTAAGAGAGCTGTTTCATTAAAATCGTCAGAGAAGGTCTTCCCCACCATCACTCCCAATCCTAGCCAGCCAGGATCCTGCAGACCCTACCCATCAGACTCAGCTTCATCCTTCCAGACTGGTGTGCAAAGGTGCCTGGACACCACGAGGGAGAAAATGGCGCTGCAGAACCACAGCTGGCTCCCAACACTCATACCACAGCCTCAAGAGACTTGGCTGCTCTGCCAGAGGTCTGGGGTTTGATTGCCAGCACCCACATAGCAGCTCACAACTGGGTATAGTTCAGTCTCAGGGCATCTGGTAGCCTATTTTGGCCTCCATGGGCATCAAGTACACAGACACATACAGGCAAAATATTCATATAAAGACAAAGAAATAGGCCTTGGTGTTCCATAGCAGAAGAAAAGTCAGCCATGTCCTCAAAAGGCAGACTAACTCTGTAAGGGGCAACATGGCCAGGGACTTTAGGTTTCACCCAAGTTTATTTGCCATTCTAAAAACCCAAGGGCCTCTTTGAACTGAGTAAAAGGAGTGAGGCAGCTTAGCTACAGCACATTTGCTTACAGTGTAGGTTGCTGGGTATTTTAAACTCTGCATATAGGCTCAGGAAAAATGACTGCTTTCAGTCAATATTAATGTTCGCCGACAATGCATCTGCTCATTCAAGAGTCTCAGTGAAGGTACACAACAGTAAGGTTTTTCATTCATTCATTCATTTCATTCATTCATTCCTGTATGCCAGGATCAAACAGTGCTATTTTGATCTTCACATCTTAGTGATTTCTCTGATGCATCTGGGGTAACGTCAGCTGGAACCCTGGGAAGGATTCCATGTTCTGAATGTCATTAAGGATGTGGTTCACAATGGTCAGAAACAACAGTTACTGAGAGGCTCAAAACGTGAGCAGAGGGCACCACCACAGGACTAGCAGGGATACTGGACGGAAGAATCAGAGCCTGAATGACCGATACTGATCACTTTTATGGACAGTTTTGCCGTGGAATCTGCAGCTGAGGACACTGGGCAGCAGCAAGGATTGAGAGCTGTGACTACAGTTTTGAAGGAAGTTCTGTTGAGGGTAAAATTCTGTCACACAGCATTGCATGCTCCAGCAGAGTTGCATGTGGGGCAGCAACCTGGCCTCATTTTCAGAAACAGCACCCTCATGTTGCTGTTGGCATTTTTTAGCAATAGTATTTTTTTCGAGAGGGTGTCTTGTTAGACACTGCTGTTACACACCTACAGAACGGCAGTGTAACACAAACATGAGTTTTTAAATGCACTGAGAAACCAGGAATGTGCTGTCTGTATTGTAATATTTGGGTTTTATTTTTGGTTTTTTGAGACAGGGTCTCCCTATGTAGCCCTGGCTGTCCTGGAACTCACTATGTAGTCCGAGCTGGCACTTGCCTCTGCCTCACAGATGCTGAGATTAAATGGCAGGCACCACTATGCCTGTCTTGAAGAAAAAAAAAAAATCTAAGGATCTCCAAGATTGTATCATTGCAGGTAAACAGACCAGTAAGTACTTAAGATTCAGTGTTAATAAAATTAAAACCTACATTGATGGCCGTACAGATTATATAGATAGTGAACAGTGACAACGGGACTGGGGAGACACCACTATACACAGGAGCAGGTGTTTTGGATATGACTTTTGATGTTAGTATGCATAATACCCCAGGCTAAAATAGTACAAACACAACCAGTCTAACACATTGAAAATAAAAGGAAATTCACATGAGGGAAGTGTAGGCTATATAATATTAAAAATCAAACAAGTTGTTTCCCTAAAATGTTGGGGTCCAGGAGTCACCTCACATACTACATGAACAATCTCAGTCAGACAGGGACAGTTTATTGAGCATATGCCCCAGGACTGATCAATCAGGACCATGGTTGATTCAGGAACTGAACTGTGACATTGAGTTAAGATCCTACAGGATTTGTAAGCCTAAAAGTCACAAACATCAGTGCCAAGTTATTTCACCAATCAGGATTTACGGATAGGGAGATTTCCTTAGGAATGTGTACATGTATCCTGTTATACATGCATCCTGAATTCATTGGTTGGTGTATTCAACTGTGGCAGGGGATTGTCTAAGATTCATGTCTTAACTTGCCAACCAGGATGTCAGTTACACAAGTATATGTCTCTTTCTATCAAATAGGACATCAGTTCTCAAGAAGGTCTTGGGAAACCTTAAACTTTACTCGACCCCTACTCAAAATGGAAGTCTCATTTTAAATAGATGCAGGTGTCTCTCTTATGTTGTGGTTCGTGCCAGGGGCGGCTCATAAAGACAAACACCATAAAAGCTCATATTACACAGAGGTGCAGGAAGTGCTGTTGGGTGGTTGCTTTGGGTCCAAGCTTAATTGTAACTACACAAAGCTGTTCTAGTGACTTCTGTCGTGGTTGGTTTCCTAGGGCACAGAACATAATAGAATTCGTAATCATCTTGGGCATAAGAAACATTTCCTTATATTATTAGTACAAGCACAAAATGACAGGCTCACCAGTTACATAGGCCTTAACACTAAAAATATCAAGTTGACAAATGTTTATACGAACAGGAGAAAAGACTTGGATTTACCAAATAAGAAGTGGGGGCTTTTTGAAAGAAATGCTTTTCCTCCCCTCCTCCCCTCTCCGGAGATAGGGCCACCTAGCTAGCAGATATTTCCTGTGGGACGTGAGAAAGGGGCATCCCTCCCCTCCTCCCCTCCCTAGAGATAAGGCCAACTGGCCAGCAGATATTCTCTGTCAACATAGACTCTCCCGAACAACAGTGGTCCTGGGGTAAAGAATAACCACATTGACACTCACTAAGAATCCCCTAATTGTGTGAAAAGTCAACAACCAACTCAGGCTGTGACCAGAATCTGCCTCAAGAATGTATAAAAAGTGTGAGCTTTGAGAATTGGGGGTCGCCTCTGCCTCATGTGCAGGACGACCCCAATGCATTGGACATAATAAACCTCTTGCTGATTGCATCACTCTTGATCTCCGTGTCTTTGGGAAGGGGAACTACTGGTAGTTGCGACCTTTGGGGGTCCAACATTTTCAGAAATAACCTAAACAAATGTTTAATAAAAATAAAAATGACATTCTAGAACAAATGAACACATTCCTAGAAACACAAAAACTACCAAAGCTGACTCAAAAAAATGTGATCTCACGGTACATATACGTGACAAAAGATTAAATTAGTGTTCACAAAAACTAATATTTTTTTAGAAGAGGAATTTCTCACAGAGAATAGGCCCAATACCAAATGAATTCCCTGATGGCTCCCTCCAAACCTTTAAGAACTAGCTGCATGGACCAATGTCTCAATGGCAGAGGGCTTGACTAGTTATGCAGAATGACCAGGATTCAATCTCCAGCACAACACAACACACACACTTGGTGGTGGTGGGGAGGGGGGAGGGAGATAAAGAAGTCACTTAAGAACTCAATTCTGAAGCCCATTAGTACCTTGATAGTAAAGCCTAAAACATCAAAACAAGAAAAGACTAGTCACCATAAATATTCATCAGGAACTTCACAGAGGAGGGGCAGTAAGACAAAAGAGTCTAGGGTAGGGAGGCATGCTGTGGAACATGGCCTTCAGAGTAGGCATGGCTGAAAAACCATGAACACAGCAGCTGTGGAAACCTGCACAAGGCCTACTTTATTCAACCATGGATGGAAGAAGGGCTCCTGAGACTCACCCCTCCCTGAGGAATACAGTCAGTTAATGAGCTGTGGTAAGGGTGACATGCTCTGTGGTGGTGTCGTCACTGGTAAGTTGTCCATGCTCAGAGAAGCAACGCTAACTCAATGGATTAAGAATGATAAAAGCATGGAGGGACTAGTTGGGAAGGAAGGGGGGTAAATGAGAGTGGGAGAGGCTAAGAATAACACGGATGGAATATCACAATACATTGTGTGCAAGAACTCTGTGTGTATGTGTGTGTGTACCAAAAAAGCTCAACAGAATAGCAACAAACTGAAAAGTTAGGCACTGTGAAAGTAAGAAGGAAAGAAGTGTACAGTCACAGATACACAGAGACATGAGATGGTAGTACAGAGACCCACATGGACAACTGTGACCTCAGCTCCAGGGCCATAGGGCCTCCCAGCGAAGCAAAGAGGGTGAACAGTAGCATCTTTTTTTTTGAGACAGGGTTTCTCTGTGTAGCCCTGGCTGTCCTGGAACTCATTCTGTAGACCAGGCTGGCCTCGAACTCAGAAATCCACCTGTCTCTGCCTCCCAAGTGCTGGGATTAAAGGCGTGTGCCACCACTGCCCGCTTGAACAGCAGCATCTTAACAAGGCCACATGGTTGTGACCTCATCACAGATAGGACTTAGCAACTGGCAAAAAGCTTAGTGTTCATGTAGGGGCTTCCTAGTATCTATGCCGTAGCCTAGCTGGAATGGCCACAGTTCAGTGAGAGACCCAGTCTCAAGACACTAAGGTAGTGATAGCTGTTGTGGCCTCCACATGCAAGCGTGTGCACACACACACACACACAATCACGAAAGATCTCAATATGTCAAAAATACAGTTAAAAGCCTCAACAGCAGACTGGGTTGAGAAGGATTTCTGACATTGAAGATGGATCTTTTGAAATAAACTGGTCACCCTTTAATCCAAGTACTGGGAGGCAGAGGCAGGAGGATCTCCGTGAGTTCGAGCCCAGCCTGGTCTATCTACATAGTGAGTTCCAGGAGATCCAGGGTTACATAGTGAGACCCTGTCTAGGGTGGGGGTGGAGTTGGAGAGAGGACTAAAAATATGAAACTTTAAGGAAAAGTAAGTGTAAATCTCTGTGAGTTTAGATTAGGTTTCTTAAAATGATGCCAATAAAAAAAGAAATTTCATTAAAATTTAAAATTTTGTGAGCCGAAGGAATATACAATAGTAGCAAGAAAAAAAGACAAGTCACACAATGGGAGGGGATATGTACATAGCATACCCGGCAGCAGTCTTTACGGACTCTATACAACTCACAAAAGAAGCAAATAACTTCATTAAGATAGGAAAGGGCTTGACAAGTAACATTTCCAGACAAGACACATGCATTGCCAGTAAGTACTGGAAAAGACGCCTTTACAGTCACTGGGCAGCTGTGAGTTGGAATGAGAATTCTTTCTCCTCCACACCAAGATTGCTATCATCAGATATCAATCCAGCAAAGCCAACAAATATCGAAGCACCAGTGAAGGCCTGAGAGCTGAAAACCCCAGGGCACGTGATCACAGCAGCACTACCCACCACAAACAGAAACAAGCCGGATACCCATTCTGGACATTTTCACTCAGCTTTATGATCTTTTATATTCTCACATTACACATCAAGTTTTGTCCAACTTTCATTCCGACGATGGAAGAAGTGTGTTACGTTTTCTGACTGTGCTTCTCGAACTTGGCTGTTCTCCATTTAACTGTGGGCAAATCTGCTCGGTCTATTTTGAGAGTGTATCAGACTTACAGGCATTTGCAGCTGTTACAAAGCTAGCTGGTCAGTGTCTTTCATGGTTGCTACCATCCATAGGGTCATTGTGAATGCTCACTTAATGGACGTTCTGATCATTTCTCCATGATGAATTACAAGATCACATCCTGTCAGCCTCATTTTCATTAGCTGATCAATATATATTCTGAATCTTTGTGTTTGTATAAAGGTACTTTGATAGACATTATCAACACCAGATGAGAAGAGACTAGAGTTGCTATGAACATGGTAACAGAAAAATAAGAAGAAAAAAAAAAGACTTTAAACCTACAAATGGTGGCACATACCTTTAATTCCCATCACTCGAGTAGTAGAGGCAGGCAGATCTCTTGAGTTCAGAGCTAGCCTGGTCTACATAGAGAGTCTCAGGCTACACAGTTTTTAGACCCCATCTTAAAACTACAACAAAAGGTCTGGGGAGATGGCTCACTAGTTAAGAACACTGGCTGCTCTTTCAGAAGGCAGGAGTTCAAGTCCCAGAAGCCACACGGCAACTCACAACCCCTGACTCCAGTCCCAGGGTCTCTGATAACCTCTTCTGGTCTTGTCAAACACTGTATGCACGTGGTGCACAGATAATACATGCTGGCAAACACACTCTTAAAAATAAAGTCTTACCCAAAACAAATCCTGCTTTAAAAAAAAATATATATATATATATAGAAAGAGGGCTGGAGAGATGGCTCAGTGGTTAAGAACACAGATTGCTCTTCCAAAAGTCCTGAGTTCAATTCTCAAGAACCACATCGTGACTCACAACTATTTGTAATAGGATCTGATGCCCTCTTCTGGTGTGTCTGAAGACAGCTACAGTGTGCTCATATACATAAAATAAATAAATAAATCTTAAAAAAAAAAAATAGAAAGAAACCCATGAAGAAAGAATCTTGGAAAGAGCCTGGCAGTGGTGGCACACGCCTTTAATCCCAGCACTTGGGAGGCAGAGGCAGGTGGATTTCTGAGTTCGAGACCAGCCGGGTCTACAGAGGGAGTTCCAGGACAGCCAGGGCTACACAGAGAAACCTTGTCTCGGAAAAAAAAAAAAAAAATCTTGGAAAGGACAGGAACAAAGAGGCCCCACCACACAGAGAAGCTAGCCTCAGACCAGCAGTTCTCTGGTAGGGGCAGTGGATGCAAAAACCATACCTAATAAGATGTCCCAGGAAACCTGGGCAATCCTCCCTAGAACAAGCCACAGCCCTCATGAACCTCAAATCCAGGTTCCGGTTTTGGTGAGACAGTTTACATTAGTGATAGAGAGAGAGAGAGATCCCATTTTGTCACATCACATCTCTTGGACAGCAGAAGCAAAGCATCATCTTGAAAGAGCATCTATTGTTGGGGATGGTAGAGCATGCCTTTAATCCCAGCACTCAGAGATAGAGGCAGGAAGATCTCTGAGTTCAAGGCCAGCCTAGTCTACTGAGCAAGTTCTAGGATAGCCAGGAATGTTTATTTCTTTTCAAGACAGAACCCCTTTCTCAGAACCAAAAGAGGGAGGAAAGGAAAAGAAAGGAAAGGAAGACAGACTGACCATCTACTGTGACCAGGGCTCCAGGACATGTACCTAGAGGACTTCAGACAGACAGACAGACAGACAGACAGACCATCTACTGTGACCAGGGTTCCAGGCATATACCCAGAGTACTTCAGACAGGCAGGCAGGCAGACAGAGAGACTATCTACTGTGACCAGGGTTCCAGGACATGTACCTAGAGGACTTCAGACAGATAGACAGACAGACAGACCATCTACTGTGACTAGGATTCCAGGGCATGTGCCCAAAGGACTTCATTCTGGCTCAGAGATTCTTGCTCATCCATGTTTATTGCTGCTCTAGTCTCCATAACAAGGAAACAGAACCAACCCAGATATTGAATGGATAAAGAAAATGTGGCAACACACATAATGAAATTTGATTTAGCCATAAAGAAAAATAAAACCTGCAGGGAAACAGATGGAATTAAGCCGTTGTAATAAAGGTAACCCAGGCTCAGAAGGACAAACATTACTTGTTCTGTCTCATATGCAAATCCTAGACTATTTTTTTTTCAAGATTTATTTATTTTATGTATATGAGCACACTGTTGCTGTCTTCAGACACACCACAGGAGAGCACCAGATCCCATTACAGATGGTTGTGAGCCACCATGTCATTGCTAGGAATTGAACTCAGGATCTTTAGGAAGAGCCGTTAGTGCTCTTAACCACTGAGCTGTCTCTCCAGGCCCTAGATTCTAATTTTTTTTTTTTTTTTTTTTTTTTTGGTTTTTCGAGACAGGGTTTCTCTGTGTAGCCCTGGCTGTCCTGGAACTCACTCTGTAGACCAGGCTGGTCTTGAACTCAGAAATCCACCTGCCTCTGCCTCCCAAGTGCTGGGATTAAAGGTGTGCATCACCACTGCCCGGCTAGATTCTAATTTTTAATGGGTACAACTATGAAGGAGTGGCCTGGAAACTAGAGAGGGGCCTGTGGAGAGGAAAACTTTCAGAAAATGGTGTAAAAACAATGACAGAACACATGTCCTGTGGAGGTACAGGGAAGGATGTTGGGGGAGGGCGGGTTTAAGTGGGGAGAAGATGAGGAGATAAGGGGGTGAGGGAAAGTCAATTAAACCAGTATACATGGAATATAAGAAACTTGGAACCTGGTAAGTAAGATAACTAGGCACTTTAAAATAAGATGAAACTGAGCTGCCCTAGGAGCATGAGAGGAGGGGACATCCACAGGCTGGGAAGCTTCACTGTGGCCTGCCACAGTCCCTTGGTGAAGGGAGACCCAGAGTTATGGTGAGCTGGAAGGCTGAGCCTTGCTGGGCTAGATGGTGCAGGGAACAAGAGCCAGATAGAGTCCAGGGAGAGAAGCTCACCTTCAGTAGCCAGGAGCTGATCTCTCCAACTGAGAAGTAACCCAGAGTCTGAGAGCTCAGAACCTGAGACCAAGCATGGGTCAGACCCCAGAGCTCCCGAAGGGTCAGACCCTGGAGCTTCCGAGGGGTCTTTTCATTGAGGTCATTGAGTAAATCAGAAACAGGAGGTGGTGGTAGGGGAGCTTAACAGATCCTAGAACAGAATGAAAATGAAAGCATGGCCTACAGGAACCTTTGAGATAGGGATAAAGTAGCTCTAAAGGGAAGGCATAGTCTATGCACTATGCACTATTGTGTGCATAGTTTTGCAGCTATGAACACAATAATACATATTTCAAGGGCCTGAAATACAAGAACATTCCAAATTCCAGAGCAGTGAATGGCAAGAAATAATAAAGACCAGGGTAGAAGCAGAGAAGAATTATATATAAGTCAATGTATTGATCAAAGTTTGGCTCTTTGATAAAATGAACACAATTGTGTTCGTTGACAAATTCTTAGTCAAAATAACTACCAGGAAAATGAGACCAAAATGAATAAAATTAGATATGAAAACTGCTGGGGTACGGGTTAGGGTGGGGGAAGGACATTACACCAGATTCCAAGAGCTGCAGAGAATGCTTAGAAAATAGTTGGGAAAAACCCAGATATTTTAAAAACCTGAAAAAATCTAGTAGCAATGGATAAACTTCTAGACACTTTATGACTTAAATCAAGACTAAAAGAAGGAAACATTCTGGACTAGCAACGAGAGTGAGTCTCGGTGGTTAAGAGCACTAGTTGCTCCTCCAGAGGGTCTGGGTTTGATTCCAGTGAGTTCAATACCCTCTTCTGGACTCCGTGTGCAGCAGGCAAACAAGTGGTACACAGACAGATATGAAACAAAACACTTATCTGTATTAAAAATAAATAAAAACAAATTAAAGACCCAGCGGTGGTGGCTCATGCCTTTAGTCCCAGCACTTGGGAGGCAGAGGCAGGTGAATCTCTGAGTTCGAGGCCAGCCTGGTCTAATAGAGTGAGTTCACGAACAGTCAGGGCTACACGGAGAAACCTTACCTCAAAAAACAGAAAACAAAAAACAAAATAAACTAAGTAACGAGAAGCCAGGCATGGCAGCCTGCTCACCCTTAATCTCAGCACTCAGGAGACAAAGGCAGGTGGATCTCTGTGAGTTAAAGGTCAGCATGATTTACTAGTGACTTCCAGAACAGCCAAACCTACATGAGACTCTGTCTCAAAAACAAACAAACAAATCAATGAGATTAACACGGCAATATAATGTTCTCTAACAAAGCAAAGCCCAGGGGCCCGGAGAGATGGCTCAGAGAGAATAGATACCTAGCATCAAGCCTGATGACCTGAGTTGGATCCCCAGAACCCAGAGAAGGGGAGGAAAGATCTGGCTCCCACAAGTTGACCTCTGCATGCATAAGTAGCGTATGTTTATTGAGACTTTCCTACATTAACCTGCCCTGTAACTGTGCTGCCTCAAGCCTTTATGATTGCCTGCCTGTACCTGCCCTAAGGTACTGTTGGCAAAGGATGTTTCCATCCGCAGTTAAGCACATTCAAGGACATCCTGCGGAGAGCCTCCTTTGGCTCTGCGATTTCTGCCCTCAGCACATCTGCTGCTAGTGAGAACTCTGTATGTTTCTCATTGCTTCTCTGACCCTGCGTTGAACCCTGAGCAGTCTTGGAATAAAAGCCTCAGAGAAGCCCAACAAAGGTGTTTTGAGCAGGAATCAAATGCGAGTAATCACCTCATTTTGTTGATCTCAAATTCAACCTCAATTCCCCAGTACCAATTGCTGGTAGTTGCAATACACACACACACACACACACACACACACACACACACACACACTAAATAAATAAATAAATAAAGTAAATGAGCGTAATTTAAAAAGACAAGTGCAGGCCCAGGTGTGTTCAATGTCAAATTCTATTAATTTGTTTTTTGTTTTTGAGACAAGCTCTCCTATGTAGACCAGGCTGGCCTTCAATTCATAGAAACCCACCTGCCTTTGCCTCCCGAGTACAAACATTAAAGGCATGTTCCACCACACCTGGCTCTACCACACTTTTTTTTCCAGAACAAAACAACTACTTTATGTCCATAAGTAGAAAAAAGTGAAAGCTGTCTACAATTACCAAAGGAGAGGCCAACATACTTCTTGTCAACCTACATGGGCCCCACTGAGCTATCAGGTCTCGAAAAACCAAGAGAGAGAGAGAGAAAGCCTAAGAATATAAATGGAAATGTGCCACACAACAGGCAACTAGAGCTGGAATCCGCCCATGCTGGGAACACCATTTGGTGTTAACAATGCAGGATGCAGGAGCATCTTTGACAAAGTGCACTCATCTGAAGCATCTGGAGCAAATGGGTGACACTTCCCTGTCTATCACACTTTTAGACAGGAGCTAACACCAGCTCCTATTCATGAAATAGAAATAGCAGGAGCATGACCAAACTCATTGTGCAGAGGCAGTTTCACCCAGACACCAAATCCAAACAAGGCTGCATGTGACAAAGAAAATTACTGTCTGAATTAGGGTTTCTTTTCTTTTCTTTTTTGGTTTTTCAAGACAGGGTTTCTCTGTATAGCCCTGGCTGTCCTGGAACTCCCTCTGTAGACCAGGCTGGCCTCAAACTCAGAAATCCGCCTGCCTCTGCCTCCCGAGTGCTCTGCCTCCTAAGTGGAGGCGTGCGCCACCACTGCCCGGCTGAATCAGGGTTTCTATTGCTACAGTGAAACACCATGACCAAAAGCAACTCGGGGAGGAAAGGGGCTTTTGGCTTATGCTTCCACATCACAGTCCATCACCGAAGAAAGACAGAACAGGAAGTCAAGGAGAGCAGGAAGCTGGAGGCTGGAACTGATGCAGAGACCATGAGAAGGTGCTGCTTACTGGCTTGCTCATGGTTTGCTCAGCCTGCTTTCCTATAGAACCAAGAGCCACCAGCCCAGGGGTGACACAATCCATAATGGGCTGGGCCCTTTCCTATCAATCACTAATTAGGAAAATGTCCTACAGGATTGCCTACAGTCTGATCTTATGGAAGTAATTTTTCATTTGAGAGTCCTTCCTCTCAACTGACTCTAGCTATGCCAAGTTAAAAACATAAAACTATCCAACACAATGGACGGCTTGTCAACTTGACACACAAACACACCCCTGTTAAGGCAAATTTTCCTTTTTGTTCATCCCAAGATTCCCAGGATTAATAAAGATCACAATGTAAAACATTCCTAACTTGTAAAAGTCCCGCAGAGCTTAACAATTCTAACACTCAAAAGTCCAAAGTCTTTTTGAAAAAAGCCTCTCTTATCTGTGGACTCCTGTAAAATCAAAATCAGTTTTTAAAAAACATTTTTGTTTCAAGAGGGAAGAACCAGGGCATAGTCACAATCTGAACAAAGCAAAACCGACTCTAGCTGTGTAAATAAATCATTGTCAAAAGTCTGGTATTCACTCACGATTTCCTGGGCTCCTCCAGAGAGCTTCGGTCACCTCTCTGGATCTGCCCTCTGCAACAGTGCCATAGCTTATGTTCTAAGCTCAGGCCAGCTCCACCTTATGGCTGCCACCATTCTTGGTGTTTGTCCCATGGTACTGTCATCTCCAAAATTCTGGGGGCTTCACCAATCATCTCTACTGGGCTGTCTGTAGGAACTCTAGCCCTGCCGCACAGAACCAAGACTCAGGGGCTCTCCATGACCTCTTCGAGCATTCAAAACCAGCACCACCTGGGTGATTCTCACCTGCCCCTGGAATAAAGCTTCTGTGTGTTGACCCTGAGAAAACACTTTTCAGATTTCTCTTCAGTGATGTGGGTCTCTCTTTGAGTGCAGCTGGTTCTTCGGTGCCAGCTGACCAGCATTCATTGACCTAGCAAAGCAAAGGTTTCTCTTCAGAGGTGCTGGTCTCTGGTTAATCATGGCTGATTATTTTTTTCAACCTCAGCTGACCAGAATCACAGATTCTTAACTCAAAATATCACGTGGCTCTGAAAAGCTCTTCTCCTTCCTCTGAAACATTATCAGCCAGGCCTCCCTCCTCTGCATAGCTCTCAGCATTAACCTCTGATCTCTCACATGCTTACGACAGCTCTCCAAGCTTTGAACACTCAGTAGCTTTTCTAACCCAAAGTTCTTCCACAATCCTCAAACTGCATGTCGTCGACCATAGCAATACCACACAAATCTGCTACCAATTTCTGTCCTAGTTGGGTTTTGTTTTTTTTTTTAATTGCCATGGGGAAACACCATGACCAAAGCAACTTGGAGAGTAAACATTTTATTTTGCTTACACTTCCAATCACAGTTCCTCATCCAAGCAAAGTCAAGGCTGGAACTCAAACAGGACAGGAGCCAGAAGGGAAGAGCTGATGCAGAAGCCGTGGAGGGGTGCTACTTATAGGCTTGTTCCTCATTCCTCATGGCTTTCTCAGCCTGCTTTCTTACAGCTCCAGGACTACGAGCCTAGGGGTGGCACCTCCCACAGTGGGCTGGGCCCTCCCACATCAATCACTAATTAGCAAAGTGCCCCTGCAGGCTTGCCTATGGCTTGATTTCACGGAGGCAATTTCTCAATTGAAGTTCCCTTCGGCTGAGATGACTCTTGCTTAAGTTGAGTTGACATAAAACTACCTGGTACAATTACAGACCAATCCCCCCAATGAAAGCAGTTGTAAAACTTTCCAATAAGTCTTACAAATTGAACTCAAGAAGGAAGAAAATATGCCACCACAAGTTTGTTTCATTCTAGGAATGCAAGGTTGGTTGAACAATATGCGAATCGGCAAGTGTATTTCTTTTTTTTTCTTTCTTTCTTTCTTTCTTTTTTTTTTTTTTTTTTTTGAGACAGGGTTTCTCTGTGTAGCCCTGGCTGTCCTGGAACTCACTCTGCAGACCAGGCTGGCCTCCAACTCAGAAATCCGCCTGCCTCTGCCTCCCGAGTGCTGGAATTAAAGGCATACACCACCACTGCCCGGCCGGCGAGTGTATTTCACTATGTGAATAGATGTGGGGACACATGATCACCCCAATCAGTGCAGAAATGGCCTATAAACAACACTAGTCATCAGTGAGTCAAAATGTGCCCACTGGTGCATTAGTGGGAAGTCTGCTGTGGTGCAACCTATTGCTCTCTGACTAGATTTGATGTCCGCTCCATAGGAGGGAATTCACTTCTGATACTGTGAACCTGATCAAAAACCCATGGCTCCAGAGATGACAGGCCTTTAGTCCCCACTAGATGTTTTCTAAATGGATATGATGTGTCTATTGAGCTGCTGTCTAAATATTTGCATTCATTGACGTTTAAGTACTTCTGTCAGCTTTGGTCAGAGAAGCTTATTTTGCATCGGGCAGCACTTACTGCAGTGACTCGTAACTGGGTATCTACGAGATAGATAGTGTGGAAAATAAGAGACTGTTGATTCCTGAGCCCTAAATGGGACACCTACATCAGCCTCTCAAGGGCTAAGGAAACACTGTGAAAGAGAGGGTAGGAAAGATGGAAGAGTTGAAGAAGAGGTGGTGTAGTGTGGGACCCTGACTTCTGCATACTGAACTCATAGAGGCTGTGATTACCTGCACAAGACTGGGACCAACCAACATACTTCCATGAAGGGGACAGAAGTCACCCCCCCCATAATGGTGTAGCCATTAGTAAGATGCCCACGCTCCTGCAAATTACCCTTCACCCACGCCCCTGCAAACACCCTAATGAAACACATTGTGCCACACACACAAAAGACACAAAAGTAGACGTGGGCTAGTTGGAAAAAGGATTAGCCATTAGTGCAGAATGCTGCAATCCTTTAATCTGGTTTCTTATGTTGTGGCGACCCCTCCAACTGTAAAATGATTTTGTTGCTACTTCATAATAAATATTTTTGCAGCTGGGCAGTGGTGGTGCATGCCTTTAATCCCAGCACTCAGGAGGCAGAGACAGGTGGATTTCTGAGTTTGAGGCCAGCCTGGTCCTCAGAGTGAGTTCCAGGACAGCCAGGGCTACACAGAGAAACCCTGTCTCGAAAAACCAAAAGAAGAAGTAGAAGGAAAAGTAGAAGAAGAAGAAGAAGAAGAGGAAGAAGAGGAAGAAGAGGAAGAAGAGGAAGAAGAGGAAGAAGAGGAAGAAGA